>OU015754.1:84341518-84386571 GCA_907169655.1 Acomys percivali | reverse complement strand
AGGCCCAGGTGTGCCAGGACACAGCCCAGGTCCAGGTGTGCCAGGACTGATGGCGATGCCACACCACTGGGGATTTCACCAGGACTTGCAGGGATACAGAACCTTGTGCCAAGCTCCCATCCTGCTGTGTGTGTCTTGTGCAACCCTGCAGGATCCAAGTGCAGCTGGCTTCTCTGGGCCACAGCAACATTCCTGCTCAGTAGCACTTACCATTTCCTCCAGGAGGCCTAGACTAGAGGAAGAGCCCCATCCAATAACCCAGATAGGAAGCTCTTGGGAAGGAACCTTTGACATTCCACAGGAAGTCAACCGCTGGTCACATGACAAAAGGGGCGGTGAGTGAGCAACATCCATTCATCTGTGAGCTCTCCTTACGCCGTATGCCCCCTCACCTCGCACTAACTAATTCACGAAGCCATTCAGTGGAGGGCTCCTTTCATTGATGCCTGGCTTTTCCTCAGGGTTCTGAGCTCAGGGAATGAGAGGCTATCAAAAGCTACAAAGTGATGAGCTGGCCTGTGACCCACCTGGCCTCGTTAGCAACTCAGTTCTGTGTATGTTTCTTGAGCACACATGCCAGGAGCTTGGGGCTCTTGAGTCCTCAGCCCCTTGAACAGAAGAAAGAAGGTAAAAATCCTAGGAGAGTGTATAAGTCAGGAGAAAGGTCACAGTAGCCACAGCCAGGGCTGAGGGATAGGGTCTAGGTAGGGCCTCTCTGAAGCAGGCCCTAAGAGGTAGAGCTGAGGATTCTGGGGCATAGATGGTGGCATTTAAGGTCCCACTGAGGGGACTTCTTCATCTTCCTAGTGGAGCTTGAGACAGTGAACTGTTGATTTCTTGTGTAATCAAAGGCAGTGGGCCGGCTGCAGTGATCAAGGGTAGGGATGATGGTGATAGAGGTGATGATGATGATGATGATGACCACAATGATGATGATGATGGTGGTGTTGATAATGGTGATGATGGTTGTGATGGTGATGATGCTGGTGATGATGATGATGACAATGATGATGGTGGTGGTGATGATGATGGTGACAGTGATAATGACGATGATGGTGATGATGGTGGTGGTGATGGTGGATGATGATAATCATGATGGTGATGGTGATGGTGGTGATGATGGTGATGATGATGGTGGTGGTGATGGTGGTGATGATGGTAGTAGTGGTAATGCTGGTAGTGATGATAAAAACAGACATGTATGGGGCATGCTGTGGGTGCATCAGGCTCCCTGACTCAGGGTGGAGTTAAGATGAAATAAATCCATAAATCCATCATCAGCTGAACATGCTGTTAGTGGAATGGACTTAGCTCCCCTGCCCTAACTCACTGGTTCTCAGCACCAGGGTACTCTGCAGGGCGAGAACTCTCCCCATGTCCTCGGGGACTGTACAGGAATTCTAACTTGCTGCCACCACCATAAGATGAGAGGGAGGGCCTGTGCACCACAAGGCATCTATGAGAAGAGACTTGAACTCAAACTTCGGAGTGCAGATCGCTTCTACATCTGTAAAAGATAAAAAGGCCCTGAAGTGAAGTTGTCGCTGACAACGGGAGCTGTGTGTGTGTAGGATGCGTGAGCAGGGATCAAGGAGACGGGCACTGATTTGGGTGTCTTCTCTGTGAGGAAGCTGTCTCCAGAGAACATAGTGTGGGGCTGTAATGGCGTGTGTGAGGCTAGCCCTTCGTTCCCAGCATCAACCCGTTGGGCAGGGGAGGCTGGAGGGGACTCACATAGCACACGTGGGACTTGGAGTCGGGGTCAAATAAGGTGAGTCCCTTATGTTCCCATTTGTGGGTGACTGGTTTATTGACCTTGGGGGGGACAGAGCCTGGCAAGTGCAGAGTGGGGGGCTCACAGCAGCATATGTGCGTGGTGTGGTCAGAGAAGGAGCTAGAATGGAGCTGGACTGGGCACAGTTGGTAATGGCTACTGAAGCGAAGGGGAAGGTAGACAGTACAGAGGGAGGAACAGCCCTCCTGGACTCATGGTGCAGGATGGAGTAAGAAAAGGGGGTGCTTTGAGGTGGAAAAGAAAGGGGGTCACTGATGTGTGATTTCACTGTGAGGGGCTGATACCAACACCCTGACACTCAGATGGTCAGGGCGACAAGGAGTCACCCTGAAAAGAACCAGGGATGCCAGCCAGCACCCCGCCTTCAGGCTGGGGGCCTCTGAATTACAATCCAGGGAGGACTTGCTGCCAGCCACCGCGTTCACCCTGGGGATCTGAACATGGGAGCTAAGGGTGTAACGGGGAGATGACGGGGAGATCCGGTGACTAACACAGAGTCCAGCCAGTGCGGCACGTGTGTGGACAGCACCCACCAGAGCCCCAGGACTGGCTTCTGGTCAAGACTGAGGTCTGAGATCCCCACGACCCTTTGGTAACCATACGATGTCCCAACCCCCTCCAGGGATGCGCCCTCCGTCCTGGGCGAGGCCACACAGTCAACTCTTTTCATTAAGTCCCCGCTGTTCTGTGTCCAGCCGGGGAGGCGCGCAGCCCATTTGCTTACTCAGCAAGAACCGCCCTAGCCGCAGCCATCGTGAATGCAAATTAATAACCATTTTCTTGAGAAGCCACGCTGCTTCGGAAGTTCAGAAACGGGCCTCGCTCTTCAGTTAGTAATGAGAAGTTAATAAAAGTGGGATTTTGTGCAACACTGGCCCTCTGACATCTTAATCTTTATTAAAGAGACGTAAACTTCCATGGAACTGGCGGGCCTGCCTGGCACAGCTAGACGCCAGGAGAGCGGGTAGAGGTGGCTGAGGGTAGACTTGTATGCCTAATCCACCAAGAAGAACGGAGCTGGCGCCTCCTCTCCCCCGAGGCCTCTGGTGCTTACCTCAGCAGACGTGAATTAATCACCAACCCTGAGAGCCCCAGAGAGGCCTGTGTGTACAGCGTGGTTCAACACTAGAAAGGGGCCAATAAATGAGTTGAGGTGTTGCTGTCAGGCTTTGTTAGGGGGAACTGGAGTGCTGCAAAGTGGTCAATGTCCTTGCATTCCCAAGGCCTTCCCTCACGGCGGGTGGGTGACCCAGTGGGTTTCCTGACACAGGCACTGCCATGCATGCCTGCCGTGAGTGTGATTGGGTGCACTTGGAAGCCTGGACATTACCTTTCTAATTTCATTTGCTGCATATGTTCTCACGTGTGTCTGGGTACACGTGCAGGCATGTGCATGACTATGTGTGTGTGGAAGTCAGGGTTCAACACTGGGTAACTTCCTCTACCTCTCTCCACCTTATTTTTTTTTTAACATTGTGTGTGTGTGTGTGTGTGTGTGTGTGTGTGTGTGTGTGTGTGTTGTCTCCATGTGTATATGTGCACCACATGTGTCTAGTGCCCTCAGAAGCCAGAAGAGGGCACCCGATGCCCTGGGACTAGAGTTATAGAAAGTCGTAAGCTCCTTGTACGCTAGAAAACAAGCTCAGGTCTTCTGCAAAATCAACGAGTGCTCTTGACTGCCGAGCCACCCCTCTAGCTGTCCAGCTTCTTTCTTGAGACGGGGTCTCCCACTGCACCCGCAGCTGTACAATTCAGCTGAGTTAACCAGCCGGCAAGCCCCAAGGGTCTGTCTGTCTCCGCCTCCCCAGTACCGGGATTGTTGGTCCGCACAGCCACACCTGACGTTTACAGTGAGCAGTGTTGCGGCACCCAGCACGTTCATCACGTTGTATGCTCTGCCTCAGAATGGTTCCGTGAGCCTCACAGCAGAGACACTGCGCCCATTCGTGCTAACATCTCAGTTCTCCTTCCTCCAGTTCCCAGCAACCAGGTGTTAGCCCACAGTGGACGCTGGATAGAAACAAAACTGTGCGACGTGAGTGTTTTCTCACTCTCCTCCGTGTGTTTGAGGTCTGCGCGTGCTGTGGCCTGTGCAGGGGCTGGATGTGCCAGCGGGCCCCACCCCCGGCCTGTCTGCTCATTCACGCTGCTGTGACTAGTACTGTGTAAGCATGAGTGTGCAGGACCTTTTTTTTGGGTTGTGCTTCCTGTTTTCTTGGGGGAGACGCTGCAGAGTGACGCTTAGCTTCTCTGGATTCTGCCGACCTGAAGGACCCGGTCTGTGTCAGGCGGCACCGTGCAGTCTGTTCTCGGGTGCCACGTTCTTTTACCCTCTGAGTTGCTCGCAGTAGGAAGAGGCTGACGCAGCAGTCCTTGGGGACTGAGCCCCCTTTCCCCTCTCCTTTATTAGCTAAGGATGAGCAGAGCCAGCCCTTGCAATCTGTGAGGAGATTCTCTATCCATAAGCCACCACGGGCACAATGGGTAACCGTGTCAGAGGACTGGTCTAGCCACGGGGAGCTTCGGTCAGCCCACCGGGAAAGATGGTGAGGCCGGACTCCAACTGAGTCAGAGGCGTGACTCTGGCAGCCATTGCTCCCCTCAGCTCTCGAAGGAGAACCCTGCGTGTGCACTAGGGACAAGAGTTGTTGCTGACCTCAGGGGCCTGCAAGCCGTGGGATGTCGCACTTAGACATGGACGTGAGCACACGCACCCAGCGTTAGCCTCCTGGGCTACAGGTCGGAGCTGAGGGAGCATCGCGCCTCGTGGGTCACTGGGAAGCTTCGTTTGTCATCTGCTAATCCACTGGGAAGAAGGGGCCGCGTCTCTGTCAGTCTCCAAGCAATTAGAATAATTAAAAAAGAAAGCTTATTGGGTAAACATGCTCCGGGATTGTGACCCCTTAATTAATGGACTACAGGGAGAAATTACAGCGGTGGCAAGATAATTAACACGTGCTTGGGGAGGGGGGAGTCAAGAAGGAGGGTGAGAGGACGGGGCCACTCGCTGGCATGGCGCTGGCTGAGGAGGGTGAGCAGGCCCAAGGCCCTGAGGCAGCAGGCCCACCCCTGGCTCTGGGGCAGGCTGAAGGAAGCCTGCCCTTCATTTCCAGGGTCTGTTTTAGAAACTTATCACACTCAGCAGGAAGCTTGCTCTCCTCCTCAACCTCAGGTCCCCATTGGCTTCCACTGCGGGGGGTGGGGGCAGGGCTCTGGGCAGAGCCCATCTCACCAGACATTGTCTGAGGTGCCTCCCTCTTCCTGCCTCCATCCTGAATGTCCATAGCGGTACCCGGTGTGTTCTGATACTTACAGAACCCTGGAGGTAGAAGCCGAGGAGTTCTCATCTGGCCAGGGCCTCAGCTCTCCCCATCAAGCATCTCCCTGAGGCCAGAGTCACTTCGGCCCTCCATAACAGGGACTAGAGTAGTTTGGCTTGCATGCTGTGTCCGCTGGAGCCTAAGACCCAGGCTGCCTGTGAAACACGTTGAGTGAGCCTTTTCTCATCTCCAGGCCTTGCTGGGCACTGTGGAGATGGCAGCTCAGGCCTTGACCCTTTATAGCAGGAGCGGACAGGGACCGGTGCAGGATGTGGTCTACTTTTCTAGAAAGGTCCAGCGAGGAGAACTAGTAATGTGCTGGTCTCTCAGAGATGAGGGTGTCTGCGCCTGCGCGCCTGGGTGTCAACTGGAGGAAATATCCGGGGTCAGGCTCCTGCCTCAAAAATCAGACTGAGGTTACCAGCCACGAGTCCCAGGAAGCAACGTCTCAGAGTCAGGGTTCCTGATACAGGCCTCCACACCCTTGCCTGCCCATGCTGGCATGTCGTCTCCTAGCCCCGACCCAGCCACCTAACTGCAGAATGAGTGCCTCTGCTGCCAGACACGGTTTCCATGTAGTGTAGAGTGACCGGTTCTCCTGGCTCTAGCTTGGCGCTCTCTGCCTGGGGCGGGGCTTCCAGGGTGAGGAAAGTCTTCTTGTGAGTAACAGGAGGACAGCAACTTCTAGAAGTCTCTTAGATGCTGTCCCGAGAGGGCTTGAGGGTCCTGGCTCCACTTCTTGTAGGGCAGGTCTAAGAGGACAGTACTGTCTCAGGCCTGGGTCCTGTGATGTAACTTTTATTTGACACACAGCCCAGGGCTAGCCACATCACAGAGGGGAGTGTAGGAGTGCTGTGTTTTCACTGAAGTTCTTCGGGCCCGGAAAACCTTTACCCTGGTGCTCAGGATCACGCCTACCCTGATCCTGTGTACAGAGGCAGCGTGACACACATCGCTGTCTCCACAGTCAGGATCCCTTCAGGGACCCTGTTGTCCCCAGCGAAGCACCTCCTGATGTTGGATCCAGAAGCATCTACCTCCCAGGCTCCTCCCCAGCAGATGTTGCAACAGTGGGCTGTGAATAATCGCATCAATTCTGGGCTTGCACAAGTCAGGACAGCCCACTCAGTACTGGCTACCTCTGATCAGCTCTAGAGGCATGAAAGCTTTTCATCTGATTCCTCATGCCCTTGGAGGGTAGCAGGATACTCTCCCAGTCTTGAGCCAGGCCTTAGAGTCAGTGCCCAGGCCCTGAACCAGTTACACAAGGCCTTGGGCCCCCCCCCCCAAGTCAAAGGCTGCCTCCCAACACTCCGTGTGCCGAGGAATGGGACACAGCTCTGCTGTTTCCAAGCCTGGGCCCTGGGCATTGCTCTGACCAGGGTCCTTGGATGGCACATGGGCTTACTCTGAGGTGTGACTCGGCCCTTGGCCAGTGGCCTGTCGTGTGGGCGCCATGACCACAGGAGCTGCGCCTGCTCTCTTGGAGTGAGTCAGGCCCCACGGTCGGTTCCTAGTTCTCGCCCTCCGCATCCACAGCCATCTCTCGCTACCCACTAGGCTTTCCACTCTCTGCGAGTGCCGTGGCCTTAGAGGGGTCACGGCCATGGTTCCCCTGTAAGATATACTTACCGGTGACAGGATCGTGACATCCGCAAACCCACAGAGGCCAAAGGAGGAGTCTCCCACATAGAGCCCCTTCTTCCCCTATGGCGCAAATGGCATGTGTGTCAGTAGCCAGCCCCTAAGACCATTACACTGCCTCTTGCTCTTTTCTGGGTCTCTCTCTACAAGCCAAGGAGCTGCCGACTGTACCTTGGGAAAGCAGGGGATAAGGAACAAGCCCCCACACTTTCTTTCCCTTCAAGCGGAGACTCCATCTTGATTAATTTTCCACCACTGGGACCAAACTTCTGGCAGGAGTGACTTAACAGAGGAGGGGCTTACCCTCCGTCACCGTTCAGAGGCTACACAGTTCACCATCGTGGCGGAGTCGTGCGGCACAGACGTGGTGTGTAGCTCCATCGCGACAGGGGTGTGTTAGCAGAGGACTTGGGCAGAAACTGGCAAGAGGTAGAACCCTCGAGGCCGGGACTGGCCTCCTGAAGGTCTGGCAACCTCTCAGAGCAGTGCCAGCGCCGTAGGATCCATTGTTGGTCTACCTGAGAAATGGTTCTCCCTTTGCTGAGGTGGAACTCCTCCCCCACTCCCACCCCAGGACCGGGCATCCCTGAGCCTGGCCAGCCAGAGTCTGCATCTGAACCCACAAGACGGCACAACCTCCCCCCTCCCCAGAAGCGGCAAGGAAGGCATGTGGGAACAGGGTGGGGTGGGCTGGACTTCACAGGTCCTTGCCTGGCTCTCGTGTACCTGGTGTGTCTGTGGGAAGCAGGCCACTGCAGCCTCTGGAACCGCCACCTTGGCTTGCCACCCAGTGCCCAGACATTCGAGATCGCTTCCCAAAGAATTGGACGCGAGGAACCCCTCCCACATAGATCCTGGTCCTACTCACCGCACCCTGAGCACACTCCGCTATGTGCACATGTTGGGCCACAGCATGTATGGGTTCATGTGTGTTACATTGGGAACATATGATTGTGCGTGCGTGTGTGTTTACATGTGTATGAGCATGTCTGTTTGCACATGTGGATATATTCGTGTATGGATGTGTACAGGGAGTACACATGTGTGGGTAAGTACATGCATGTGTCGTGTGTGTGTGTGTATATATATATGGTGAGGTGCATGCATACACATGCACATCTGTGTAAGTATGTATGGGTATGAGTATGCCAATGTGTAGGTGTGAGTGCGTACTTGATCATATGTGTGTAAGATGTATATATTAGAATGCGTCTGTGTGGTTTAGGTTTGTGTGTGTGTGTGTGATGTGTGACTATGCATATGTCTGAAGAACATGTACATGTGTGTGTACATATGGGGCATGCATGTGTGGGTCATACCCACATGTGTGTACATATGGGGCATACATGTATGGGTCATACCCACAAGCACATGTGTGGGGCATCTGTGTAGGGGCGTGTGTGTGAGGGGGGGGGGCGGGGAAGGGCGAGCAGGGAATGAGCTCCTGAAAGTGAACCACTCGCATGAATCTTGGACTATTGAGCCGGGCCCAGGGTTTTAAATAAATTTAGTACATTAAATAGAAAGTCCCTTAAAAAGCGAGGAGGGGGGGGGGGAAAAGACTAATACAAGACACTTTTCAAAGCTTCTTTAATAAAAAGTGTATTTGGGATTTGACCGTAATGGCTATCCTTGCTTGCCAAAACCTGACGCCCTAGCAGGTAACTTTCACCAGGCAGAGCTGAAATGGTACCTAAATGAATTAGCAATAAAATGGACTGAGGCCGAGCAGTGGGGGCCTCCATTAATCTTGGGTTAATCACTAAAGAGGTGCCATTCACTTTTCTTAAGAAGCCACATTTTTCTCCCCTTGCTGGCGACCAGATTTCATAAAGTAACATATTTCTAATGAAAGGTCTCTGCTTGAATTAAACCCTGAAGGTTTATGCAGATTTCGCGTTTGATTACTGCTGGCATGGGCTCTTAGCCGGCTGCGGAAGGAAGGTCCGCTCTGAAAGGGCCCCAGCGTGCAGTTCATAATATTCTTTGAAATAAAATAGCGCACTTGTGCTTAGTGGCTTTAATCAGCCCTGACTTTTGATAGTCAAACAATAGCTAATTACAGTAGCACCTGCCTTCCAGGCCCTGTCACGCCGGCTCCTGCCGGAGAGAGGCCTTGTCTGGAAGCCGCATGATCCTTGCAGTCTCCCTGCACAGAGTCACGAGAACTGACACTCAGCAAGTTTGGTAGCCATTAGCAAAGGGTTATTTTGCTGCTGCTGCTGCTGCCGCCGCATTGCTGGCTTTCCCTTCACATTCTTCCCCTTTGTGTTTTCAGGGGGGATGGTTGTGAGGGCAGGGAACAGAGAAGAGAGGCCTTAGGGTACGAGCCCGGGGTCCTTTGAACCCAGCTGCCAGGCGAGTGTGAGGATTCAGGGTGCCTGACATGCTGTGGGTTTGGCATTTGAAGGGGTGTTGTGACCCCGAGAGTAGACCCTACCCAGGGGGCCAAAGCGATACCTTCAGGTCCCCCGTGGGCTGCTCCAGACTGCGGCCCAGGTCCAGAAAGCTCTCAGGCCAGCCTGTCTCTGCTAGGAGAAGTGTTTTCCAAACGAGATGTGCTCCTGATGTGTGGGGGACCAGAGAGACTGGCCCTGTGGAAATCATAAATTACTATCTCGTTTAGGTCTTTCTCTTCTCATTAATTTTGCCTGGCAAATGAGCTTGGGTTTTCTAGAATCCAGCCAAGTGAGTAACATCAGCCCGTCAGCCCTTGGCTCGACAGGCCCGCTGACAAGTTCTTGGATATGAGCAAGGATGTCGGCAGTGAGGAGGTGGTGGTGGGCGCCATCCCGAAGGCCTTGGAAGACCTCGGCACCCCCCCCCCCCACTCCTGCACACGGCAGCTGCCCTGGCCATTCCGCCCACCTGGCTCCTCCCAGATCCTGACAGAGATAGAGGAATGAGAATCCGGCTGGATCTGCCCAAAGCAGGGTAGGGCCACAGGCAGGGGTCATCTGACACAGGACGTGCTCCTGGGACTGGCTACACTGCCATTTGTTTCTGTGGGAGCCAGATTTGGACGCATCAAGCCAAGCCAATGCCAGCTGGTCCCGCTTGCATCCAGATTCCCTCCCCAAAGCTCCACCCAGTTCCTGTGTGGAAGATACTGAAGGCACACAAGAGCCTTTGCCCCCACTTCAGGTGATGGGAGGGGTGTGTGACATGGAAACTCAGAGGCAGAGCTGAGGAGAGGAAGCGAGCCGTAGCTGGCCACAGTGGTCCCAGCACCGGGAGCAGAGGCCAGAGGTGCCCTCCCGAGCTATCGCCATCACAGCTGAGACAAAGCGTGCCCTTCCTTGATGTTGTGCCCTGGAGTGCCCACACACACCAGCCCATGCGTGCCCACTGGCCACACCCATTCGCCCAGCAGCCCACCAAGCTGCTATCACTGTGAGGGCGCCATTTCCGTTCGACTGGCTTTGGTCTCCGGCGCTGCATCACGTTGACGATTACCCACTGCCGAGATTTGCCAAGACCTAGCGTTGAAAAGGCTTTGGGGAGGGAGGGACAACTGGGAGGCTGTTTTCTGTTATGGCAGGTTTATTTTTCCTTGCAATTATGTCTGACTAAAATGTCCTCGTGCGGGGGTCACTTCCCAAGAAAAGGCTGATTCATCCTGCTTTGGGCAGCCCCCTTTCCACACCAGGCTGCTGCCAGGGTCTCCTTGATGCTCAGCCCATCGGGGGAGGAGACCTGGGCCCATGGTGGGGATCGCCATCCTGGGCTGCTTTGGTGGAGGGCCTCTGGACTCGCCTCAGTTGAACAGCCCTTCGGCTCAGGAAGCAGGCGTGGGCTCCTTGGCTTCATGAGTTGGCCTGAGTTACTGGCAACATGAAACCACCACCAGCTAGGGAGCGGGATCACCTTGGCAGGAGAGCCCCCCCCCCCAAGTTTCATCTCTTTCCATGTCCATCCCTAGGGATACCAGCTCCCAGGCCTTCACCTCCCCTTCTTCCACTCTACCCAAGTGACCGCAAACAAGGCCATGGATAAGAAAAGTCCCGCATCTGATCATTTCAGTTCCCTCCTTAGCCAGCAGCCCCAGCCTGGGCCCCTGGCTGCCCAGTAATAGAAGGCTTGGGTGCATGAAGGACACTGAAATGGAGTCAAGTGCAGCCTCTGGCCCGCCACCTTCCTTACCCACACCAGGAGGCCAACATCTGCCTCTTGTCTCTCGAGCATTTGCCATCACAGATCAGCTTGATTGATCATCTCTGTGGCCACAGGTTGGTAATAAAGCTGTTTTTAGAGATCCTTGCATTTCCCCCAGGACCCCGTCGGTATGACAGGACTTGACGCTAGCCATTCGTCACCTGCTGCCTGTGATCACTGTGTGCAGTGACCAGCCGACAGACAAGAACCAGGTTAGGAGGGAGGAGCAGTGGCGAGCTGGTCTATTTGAGACAAGTGAAGGAAGTGGGGCCTGTGCCTCCTACCCACCGTCAGGCCACCAGGCAGCCGGGGAGGCTCTAGCATCTAGCCCAGGAGCCTTCTATGCCGTCAGGGACCTTACTGTGTGCTGCGAGCTTCGTCCTCTCTATAGATGCGCTGGCTTTGGCCCTGCCCACCTCCGAGGCCAGCAGGCATTGCCACTGGAAGGGTGTGATGACCCCAGCTGGGCCATAGGTCCTCCTTTGGCCACCAGGCCCGTTTTGTAGACAAGGCCGCAGGGTGCAGTGGGCCCAGGTGAAACTTCTCAAATACTAGAGCCTAGACACAATGGGACTTTAGCCCCAAGGAGACCCACAGAGCTGTAGAGAAACCAGTATTTGCCAACTCCACACACGGAGGGACCCTCCAGACACACATATACACAAATATATCAAAATACCAGATACACATGTACATATATGTGCAGTGATGAACCAAAAGGCATGTGCATGTGCATAGGGATAGAGTAGGCATATATGCACAGAGACAGAATAGACACAGATACATATAGACAGACATGTACATGCATATAGACTCACGGACATGCCAGAAGTATGCACAGAGACACATCAGACACATGCACAGAAGCACGCAGAAACACATGCAATGCATGCACAGGCATATGAGATACACATATACACACATGCACAGATATGCAACCAACATATATGCACATAGAAAGAAATGCACATGTACATCAGACATATGCAGAGACATCCAACACACATCATATATGTGTGTGTGTATGCATTTATTACGCATAGACCTTCCAAAGAGCCGAGTTCTTCATGGGGGCTAATGCTGAGAGATTCCCATACATGGGATATGGACCTCACATCCAAAGAAAAAAAGAAAGAAAGAAAGAAAAAGAAAGAAAGAAAGAAAGAAAGAAAGAAAGAAAGAAAGATGGAGTAAGAGCCCAGCAGCCACGTGTCAGGGACCCTGAGTCTGTGCCGCAGCTTGATGGTTCCCCTTCTCCTCCCAGGGCCCCCAGCCCTGTCATTAACTGCGTATCATGGTCTTTACCCAGTTTTTAGCATCCGCCACCCAGTCCTCAGTGGCCAGTGGGACCCCAGATCCTCCCCAAGGGCTGCCATCCAGGGGGCAAGTGAAGAGTGACTTCCGCAGGACAGCTCGGCAGGGCCCCTTAGCCACAACCCTAAGTGTTTTGCTGTGAGGCTGCCGAATGGAGACTGCGTGCCTCTGCCGTGGGGCGGGGCATCGGCAGCCCAGGACACAAGGGCAGCATCCCCTGTGTGCATCCCTAGTCTAGCCAGTCTTGGCAGCAGGGCCTCTGCTGAGATGGGCGATACGCTGTGCTTTGTAAGAAGTGTGGTCCTCTGCAGATGGACGCATGGCAGGGATGTTCCAGTACTGGACACGAAGCCACAGTGTCAGCTGCAGGGTCTGCAGGGTCGTCTGCCGTGAGCCTGGATGCCAGCCAGGGAGCCTCTCCAGGGCTTGTGTGGGTTCTTCCATGGCCACTTCATTCTGGGCCTGGGCTCACCATGGCCCTCACCATTAGTGTCCCTCCCCCGGCCTGAGTGACAAGGTCACTGGTGACACATCTCCAGAAGACATCTAGAGTCTCTGCTGATGTGACGGTAGGATTGGAACCCTTACGATCCAGACATTTCCTTCCTGCAGGGCAAGTCCTCCAGGGCTTGTGGACCACTCCTCTGCTGCATGCCCCAGCCCCCCACCGCCCATCCCTCACCTCCCACCCCATACTTGGTACTTCCTCCTGGTCAGCCTTGGAAAAGAGCTAAGCCAGCTATCAGTACCCGACAGATCTACAGTGTGTTTTCTGTCTGTCACCATCAGCCTCCTTCCATGGGGGCTGGGCCGGAACTGGACCTAGCTTCGTTGAGCATTACTTTGACAAAGAAAGTGGGTGTGGAAGTAGCTGCTAGCGGCCTGAAAGGTATCTCACCCCCATTTGAGGGTACACTGACGGTCTCCCTCTCACCAAAAGGCAGGTGTTTGCTAGGGATCTTGCAGCATGGCCTGCCCCACTTGGAAGGACTGGTGGCGTCGTGATGGGAACGGTGGAAGGTTGGGTGGGTGGGACTGGGTGACAGGGCCGTGAAGATGGCAGGAACAGCAGAGATGGGCAAGAGAAAGAGGAGCTCTGCCACCACCTGAGTGTCCCAGGTGCCCAAGGACCAGTCCTCACAGGGAAACGCACCTGGGCTCGGGTCTGTGTGAGACATCACCTGAGTGTCCCAGGTGCCCAAGGACCAGTCCTCACAGGGAAACCTACCTGGACTTGGGTCTGTGTGAGACACCAGCAGGGAGGCTAGCCTATCTATGTTCAGTGTGTCCCCTGAGCACTGTACCCCACAAGGCCAGCCAATGTGCGTTGGACAGGTGACCCACACACACCTGTACATGCACCATCACTGATGGGTGCCTCCCTGACACAGCTAGGGAAACATGAGTCTAGAAACCCACTCTCTTAGGGAGAAATACCAGTTTTCTCCCAAGTCATAATTATGATTATGTCCTTTATGAAACAAACATTTAAATTAAAAAAAAAAATCATCGGTTACCAGTAGTTGCTGTGTAGCTGACCTGAGCATGCATGAGTATGTGTGTGTGTGTGTGTGTGTGTGTGTGTGTGTGTGTGTGTGTGTGTCTGTGTATGTCTGTGTGTATACGTGTGTGTGTATGTGTGTGTCTGTGTGTGCACTTGTGTGTATGTCTGTATGTGTACGTGTGTGTGTCTGTGTGTGTGTGTGTGTGTGTGTGTGTATCAGATTGCAATGGCTGTGGACAGCTTTCAGGAAGTATGAGGGTTTCTGTCAGAATCACCCAGTGCAAGTGGTTCTGGCAAAGGACGACTTCCTCTTGCATTGCACATGGAAAGTAAGAGTTCTGTCACACACACACACACACACACACACACACACACACACACACACTATATGCATGCAACCCCACCTGAGTGAAACAGCCTCTTTCAGGGAATCCAGGTTTAGAGCACAGAGGTAATTTGAGCAGAGACCGCCATCCCAGAATACCCACCCTCAGACCCCAGGCTTCCCCTCACTCCTGCCTGTCGAGTGACTTGTGGACCGCAGCTTCTTACCCCAGTCAAACCCATGGTTGAGGTTTGAAGATTTAGCCATTGTTGCCAACTAAATCCTTCCCCAAGGTCTGATAATGATTGTTTAATTTTGAAAACAAGAAGCTAATAAAAGGGATTGTGAGGGGTGTGTTGGTTCCTAGGTTAAGAAGGAAGCATGCGTGTGTCATCGATGAGCTATGATCGGAGTCGTTGAGGAGTTGTGTCAGCTTGATGGGTTCTGATCAGTTATTGACGAGCTATCATAAAGCCTGATACAACTGTGATTGGATTGACAAGCTGTGTTTTCAGAAAATAGAAATCAGAGACAAGGGTCAGCAGGAGACCTCTTCTTCCCTCAGACAGTGATGGTGACTGTGGGGACAGAAGGTTTCAAACTGGCCAGGCCAACCATGACATGTGCTAAACTTCCCCTGAGCTGATTGTCCTGACATAGTCCGTGACCATTGCAACATATCTGTCTTAGGGCCGATTTCTCGGTCCAGACCCTTGGCTGGTACCAGGTCCTCAGTATGTACTTTACAAATGGGTGCATGAAGCTGAGGAAAGGGTCGTGGTAGGGACTCTAGAAGGGCAACCTTGGGGCAACAGAGTTGTCAGAAGGCCCCAAGGAGCCCTCTGGAGGCAGGTAGCATGGGGTTTATACCGCCTGCCTTCTATGTGACAAGGTCCCTGTGTTGTGTTCACGTGTGTACCTAGGTTCCTGTGCAGCCTCTGCTTGGGAGGAGTGGGAGCCATGTTTGTTTCCCTCTTCCAAGGAAGCCCTTTAGATTTGCAAATTAAAAGCATCTGGTCTCCAACTTGGCCCCATTCTCCTACCTATAAACAGGCCTGAGCCGTGAGTTCTCAGAATGTTCTAGAAGAGGAATGTGCTTGGGGCTGGGGTAGCCAAACATTAGCATGCAGACATTTCCATGGAGAGGCCAGAAAATGCCAGGCACTGGCATCCGCCGTGGAAACGCAGGCCGACTCTGCCAGCTGCCCCCAACCCCCCCAGGTCCTCAGAGACTCTGATCCCAACCTGGCACTCTGGACATACTATAGCGAACTCCCCAGCATGGTGAACTCTGAATCCCTGCGTGCTACCTGACACCTCCGAGCTCCATGCTCTTGCCAGCTAGGCCTTCTGCTGTGTCCCTGCTCCAGGCGGGAACCTCGTTGGGGTGCAGTTGAATACCCACTTCTCACAGTGCAACCAAACAGGACGGTAGCTTTCCAGAAACTGGGAAGGGCTCTCACAGCCTTGAGATCTTGGCCTGACCGCACTTGCTCCGTGAGCCGATGGGGGCTCCACCCCTGGGATGAGAACTTGCTGGGTCCCCTGGGCTGGATGTTATTTTCATGGCAGGTCTGTGACCCTTGGTGACCCCGGAACTGCTCCCTCCCTCCAGAGAGACACGGTTTATCACCTGAGGCTTAGGGTTCATTCAGGCTTGGGTAGTACCTAGCATCAGTCAGTACTTGAGAGAGCCACTTCTGGGGTCCCTCTGAAAAGGAGTCGGGGTTTCTTGAAGACTCAGATGAGAACTTGCAGTCACATCTCTTTCTACTCACTGCCTTTTTTGTCATCAAGCCACCATCTTTCAGTGGCCATGGCCTGAGCTTTAGAAGCCCCCCAGTCCCCCACCCCCACACATCCCACCCACCCACACCCCACCCACACACATCCCACCCCACCCACCACCCACCCCCACACATCTCACACACCCACACACATCCCACACCCCCACACCACACCCACCTCAGCAGGAAGAGAAGCAGGTGGGTCTGGGTTTGATTCTGTCCCTCTCAACACTGTATCTGGCCCTGTGGACCAGCATGTGTGTAGGGTACATGTGACCTTGGCCTTGTCACTTTCCCTCCCTTTCATGACTCACTGCCCATCAGAGTTAGAACTTCTCCAAAGCCAGGGTAAAGAGAGGGAAAGTAAACACCGCGGGGACCAGCTGCCTTTCTCACTGTCTCCTCCAGAGGCCCCCCACGCAAGTGGAGCAAGTCCTGGCTGCTGCAGAGCCAAGCACCTCAGATTTGGTGGGGAGACACTAGGGACAGCACAGAGGGCTGACTCTAGAGCGACTGACAGCTGGGGTGCTCACCTGTGTCTAGTGGCCACCTGGAGAGGGCTAAGGAGCCAGGCAGTTTCCTTCACCAGGCCTGTTCCTGGCCAGGGGCTACAGCCCACCTAGCCTTGAAGCTGAGGTACAGGCGCCCTCTATTGCCCAAGCTGGGACAACTTCAAAAACCAACACAAAATGTCACAGCTCCTCTAGACACGGTCTGCCTTTTGGGAACCTTTAAAATAAGGACTAGTAGATTTTAATTCCTGCCTGACTCCTTGTGTAAGCCCCTGTGTGGTCACTGACCACGAGCACTTTGAGAGTGCCTGTGTGGCACAGAGACGACCCGGCATTCTCCTGGTAGGACAGTGATCACCAGGGGGGGGAAAAAAAGGCCGTTAGCATTTTTAGATGCCTTTTAGAAAAGACAAGGCCAGGCTGAACCTCCCTACAGGCCTTCCCAGGACAGTCTCAGATAAGCCTTCAGAAGAGGCTGGGCTCCTCTGGGCTCCTCTTTTGAGGTATGATAGCAGGATCCTGCCCTGAGCCTAAGGACAGCCCTGTAGGGAAGGGAACAACCGTGTTGCACCAAGGGGACCAGGGATTTTAGAGATGTGGCAAACAGTTTCCACTGTGCCCCTACTCCAGAGCCACACCCTTGGAGGGAGGGGCCAGAACCCTCAGACCTGGAGCCAGGATTAGCTGCTCAGCATCCCTAATAGTGGGTTTACACCTGCTGTGGGGGGGGGGGGGTTGACGGTGAGAATGCACTCTGGGCACTTTCCATCCAAGGTGCCACCTCTGCCTCAGTGGACCTCTGGTGTCTCCTTTGTCAGAGCCCAGAAGCAGAGTTGGCCAGGAGAGAGGGGGGCTGGGACTACTAACAGGGCTTGGGCAGCTGGACGAGAAAATGGCTCCTCTCCAGTCCCAGGCTATCTGTGTGTTCAAACAGAACACTAACCTACACCTTTAGAGGCCTGGCTCTGTTGGTTACTGTCCCTAAAATGTCAGTGTTCTACTCAGGGGCCAAAACGGAAGGCTTCCCCCTTCCCTGGCAATTTGTTTAGCACTGACTCACTGTTCCATAGCCGTGCCCTGGGGCTCTGGTCTGAGGTTCCTGTCCAGCAAGCAGGTGCCCATCCTTAACTTACTACCTAGGTCTCACCCAGAAGACAAACGCAAGGCTGGTGCTGGGGCCCCAAAGGGATCATGGGACGTGTGGCTGGTTGCCAGGGAGGGATCCTTGAAGCAGACTAGTCCTGAGAGAGGTGGGAGTTCTGGAGCCTTTGGGGGGGGGGTAGGGGCTTCCATCAGCTGGACAGTATAGGAGTGACAGGTGGGGCAGGGCTGGGGCTGGGGCAGTCAGAGCTATCCAGGCAACCTGGCACTTGTAATATCAACAAACTTGTGGGGAGCCCCGGCCAGACTCTGGGAAGGCAGCTGTGGGAGGGAGATACTTCCCAGTGTCTGAGAAGGCCCAATGGTGTGAGAACTGTTCTGTCTTCACGTCTCTCTCTCTCTCTCTCTCTCTCTCTCTCTCTCTCTCTCTCTCTCTGCGGCCAGAGCCTCATTTTAAAATTGCATGGCTCCCTGAAACCTTTTGGCACACCAGAAAGAGGCTAGAAGCTGAGAAAAATAGTAGCTTCACACACCCCCAAACTGTGGGTTTATGACAGACCTGGGAACATTTGGGAGGAACGTGTGTGACTGATGTCACCAGCTACAGTTTTATGAGTCCCGTGCTTGGAGATTTGCCTCGTGAAGGACGGAAGTCACTGTGGTCCTATGGGGGCACCTCACCTAGCCTCCCAGAGCACCCGTGTAGTACCTGGGATGGCCCTGGGGCGCTGTCCTATCTGTGCCTTGCTCTCCCACAGATGGGTCCCAGAGAGACTGATCCTAGGAAATTACAGGCTTGATGTACTCTGAAGATGGATTGGTGACCTCATCTTTAGCCAGGGAGAGGTCCATAAAACTAGTAGCTGGGCCTCTCCTTTCTTATAGAAGGCCTCCAAGAAAACAAAAAAGGCTGTAAGCCATAAATGCAGCAGTTCACTCCCCAGAGTGGCGGTCTGGACTCTGGGGACATGGTGGTGAGGGGGAGGGGGAGGAGGGCATGGGGGAGGCAATGACAACACATGATCAGGACACAACCACGACTGTGGGGAGAGGTGTTTAATCTGCAGCAACTGAGGGAAGCCTCCGGCTCAGTGTACTGGGTACCATGTGCCACACTGGACCCTTCCCTGGTAGCAAGTCTTACCGTGATGAGCTCCCGGAGCTGTGTGAGGTTGTGGTCTTTCATTCTGAGCCTTCAGCTTTGGTGCTCAGAAAACATAAGCGGGTGTAAAGGAAGCAGGGGCCCCCGGTTAATTCCTGATAACCCCAAAGCACTCTGGTTAAGAGGCCCAGCATCCTTGGTGAGATTTCTAGAGGCCGCCTGGGCAAACTGGGGTAGTAGAGTGGGTGTGTGGGCGTGTGAACGTCACGGAGGTAGCGTGTCCCATGGAGAGGAGTGACCCTGAGGCCCTCTTCCACACAGGTGGCCACCTGAGCTTTCTTGTTACCCCTGCGGGTGTGGCTGGAGAGTCAGCTCTGCTCTGCTTTCCACCCATTGTTCCCCAGGCTGCTCATAGCTCACTTTACATTTTCATCTGATCCCTGTAATTCTGCAAAAGCCAGCTCTGTGCAGCCGGGGATTCCGTCCCCACTCACAAAGCTCACAGCCAACACAGGTACTACAGGCCCCTGGCTCCCGTGACCAGAAATGCTTACTGGGTCTCTTTTTCACCAGCTCCCACCTGTCTACACGGGACTGGGTCCTGGCCAGCAACGGCCCATGCACACCTGGCCGACAACATCCAGGAGCAGATCCCAAGCAGTGAGCCGTCCCCTGCTACCCCCTGGGATGGTCAGTGAGGATGTACTGTGCTATGTAGCCTCTCTCCACAGGCCAGTGGCAAAATAGGAGTGTACCTACCATGCAGACACTCTGCATACCCAGCCGGAGGTGGGGGTGGGGTTGGGGTTGGAGGGGGGTACATTAGGCCTCTGGGCACAGGCTGGCACACTTCCTTAAGAAGGAAGAGCTCAGGCTAGAGCAGGTGGGCGGTGGCGGCGCTGTCTACACAGAAGCAAACCCCTGCACTGCTGACAGGGAGCTGGAAAAGGCCCCCCACGGCATGACACAGGGAAAAATAAATATCAAAAGAACATTTGAAGGGCTCAATAAATTGATCATATTCCCTGAACCTTCACCCCATAACGAAGGGGCCATTTAAATGCTAATGCAGCTTTTTAAAAGTCAATTACGGGAGTTTGCCAGGAATAGTCAGCATTCTGAAGAATGCCTTTCCTGCCTGCCCCTCCCACCCCCTCCACGGGCACTGAGCACTGGCCAACCCTGGAGGGAATATTCCTGCACAGTGGTCTTAGTAATTGAATCAACTTGATACAGACACCAAAAATATTGTAAGCTGTGTGGGTAATAGGAGGCGCATGTTGATAAAGCCGGCAGTGGGCGGCGGGTGGAGGACCAAGAGAGGCATGGTTTAACCCTTCAGAGGAGAACTGCTTCACCCCTTTACCACAGTCCTGCCCTGCCTGGGAGAATCTTCTAGAACATGCTGGATGGATCTTGGTTCCACCAGCCCCTTTGGTGTCCCCACCAGAAACAGCCAAAGGGCCAGTGTCCTTCCCCGTGGTGGCACTTCCTTCTGCTTGTATCTGCTGAAGGCTCAGTACTCACAGCCTCTGCTCAGCACACCTATCCTGAGTGCATGGACGCTATACTGACCCAGCCCAACGATAACTCACAAGCCTGTGACCCTCCCTATGCAGAGAGGGAAACTGAGGCACGGAGAGACAAGAAGCTGCTTAGCTCACCCACTAGTGAATGCAATGAGTTGGAACTCAAAGCTAGGTCTGAGGCCGGGTGGTGGTGGTGCACGCCTTTAATCCCAGCACTCAGGAGGCAGAGGCAGGCAGCAGAGGTATCTCTGTGAGTTTGAGGCCAGCCCAGTCTAGAGAGTGAGTCCAGGATAGCCAAGGCTATACAGAGAAACCCTGTCTCAAAAAAAAAAAAAAAAAAAAAAAAAAAAAAAGCTAGGTCTGTTCAACCCTGCCCATCCTGCCCCACCTCATCCTTATTGCCAGCTGTGGGGGGCTGTGTGCTCCCAGAAGCTAGTTTCTTTCTGGCCTGTGCTTTGGGCTGTGGGGTCCTAAGGGTCTAGAGTTCTTTCACTGGTCAGCACAAGAGCCCCACAGCAGGGACAAGAGGAAGAATGCAACAACACTGTGGACATAGGCCTGGACTTCGAGGGTTATCACGGTTGATACCTGAATGTCCCCATGTCTGTGGCAATGCCCCCTGGGCACCCTAAGACAGTCCTGCAAAAAGCACACTTATCAGTCTTAGGCACTGTCTCAAAGGCTAACGTGTCACCACAAGTGTCCCTCCTGCTGCCAAGGGTCAGTCCTGACCCACCGCAAGGGGCAAAGCCTTCAAAGCCAACTGCCCAGGAACTGGCCCATGTGACTCACGACAGCCTGAGTTTCCACGTAGTCAGTCAGTACCGGGTCCCAGCGAAATACGAATCTCTTTCTGCACTTGGGCCCTACCTGTGGTCCCCAGAGCTGCCTCCGACCTCATACCCCGAGTCTAGCATGGGGACTGGAATGGCAGTAAGGACAGATCTGCAAGTGTACGCCTCTGCTCTGAGAGACATCAGTGCCTGGTGCTTACCTAGTGGACGCTGCGGGACATGGCAGCCGTGCCACCCATGCATGTGCACCATAGTACAGGCATTTGAATGCTGGAGTGTCATTAGGAATTCCTAGGACTAGAGCCAGGAAGGGACCTGACCCTTTAGGGACCCAAGAAAAATTCAGAGCTTTAGCCCTCCCAAGGGGAGGGTGAGGCCAAAGAGCCCGGCTGCCCCTTGCCCGTGATACTGTAGAGCTGTCAAGCCCTCTAGAGCGTCCTCCTGAGTGTGGCTGATGACCACAGACACGTGACCTCATTCCCATTTCTGAACTCGAACCACAGTCTGGTCAGCCCTTTAGTGACAGGGGACATTGGTGTTTGGCCATCACTGAGAGGCAGGTGGCTCCTATCCACTGTGTTCTATGGGCCTCCTATCCAGGACAGGGGCTCCATGCTGGAGGGCTACAGAGACTCCGTGCCCACCCAGGGGGAATTGGGTCAGGGGGGGGACGTACAAAGAGAAGGAAATCCAAGACGGCCTGGGTCGTGGATGGCAAAACCTTGCAGAGGTTTCTGAGGCAGCAGCCCTGTGAGATGCCTGAAACGGGATCCACCAGTCTGAACTTGGCCACATAATACAGCTCTGTTTAGGAAGGGCAGGAGCACCCGGGCCCGAGCTGTCTTTCAAAGAGTGATAGTTACGGAAATTAGTGGTGCAGAGATCCATACTCATCCGTCATCGGGAGCCTTATTAACTGTCTTAGGCGAGACCAGAGTGGCTTGGCCTCCTGACTTCAGGGGCCTGGGAGAGGCCAGAGGAACCCAGGGACTCCCAGCCCCTGCAGCAGCCGGAGGCCCCTGGAATACAGGCAACAATTTTAATGTGTGACAATTGAGCAGCGAGGCGGGACCAGGAAGAACAGTATGTCTGTATACCACAAACCTCAGCCCACACACCCTCACTGGGGCAATAGTAACAAGTATGGCATGTGAAGAAGTGATGAGGGTGGGCCCATCCCCCACACCGGCTCCCCCAACCCAGAGAACCCCCATTTGGGCTTCAATTTCTCCATCTGCACCATGAGCATCTTCACAGAGGGTCTGCACGTTTAAGGGGGCATTAGGAAAAGCACTCGACCTTTGGACAAAATCCAGTAAATACCACTGTTCTGTGATTATTCTAGAAGCCCCAACAGTGGAGTCCACGAGCTGCTTGATCTCAGACCTCCACTTCCTCTCACCCTGCCAGCCCTAGGTCAAGCTTACAGTACTGAGCACAGCCTGAGAGCTTGTTTTAAAAGGCAATCCCCCCTCCTCCTCAGGCAGATGTGAGCCGAAACGTCACATGGCACCCCAGAAACATATAGAATTAATTTTGCACCAATTAAACATTTTTTTAAAAATGAAATCAAATTCTTGTCCCAGGCCCAGATCTTCTGTGTCCTAGCACTGTGTGGTGTGGGGTGGCTCTGTGCCACATGGATCAGAGGACCTCGCTCTAGTTTGGGACCCACTGAGATGGGCTCAGAGGACAAGCCCTGCTTCCAGCCTCTAGCTCCCAAAAAATCTCCTCAACGTGACAGATGGTCTCCTGTAGCCATAGGCCTAATCCTAGAAGTCCCCAACACCCATTCTGGGCTTGTTCTCATGGGCCCCGGGGCCTGTGCAGCCCCTGGCCTCTCCGAGGTGCCTTTATGTCCTGCGTAAGCTGAATAAAGTCAGAGCTCAGTGCACAGGGTGCAGCCACTGCAGAAAGGATGGTCTGGAGGCTAAGGCCTACTGCACTAGAGAGCCCTTGGCAGGATGTGTGCCTTTCAAGGTCGTACCGAGGACCTTGCACACATGACAGGTTTATTGAGGGGAAGCACGTTGAGCCGTGTCGTCCAATGGCATCGCTGGAAGGAATCGGCCTGGCTCGGCCCTGTCTTGTTACTCAACACTCCCATTATTCCTTAGTGAAGCCAGAGAGAGCAGTGTGTGTGATAATGTGTGGGGAGGGCGTTTTGCCTTCCCAAATCTGTTCATTTTTAGCCCCTGGAAATCAAAGTGGTGTCCGGCCCTGTCTGGTGGCCTTTGATCTTCTGCCCCCGCGTCTCCAGCTTGGGAGACGCAGAGAGCATAAAAGATAACCACACTTGAGCAGGCTGTGCTCTTCCCCGGCACCCTGGCCGCCCAGAGTGCTGAAAAGAGTCCCAATGACAGTTGGCTGTATACTAATGTTCACCTTGACAATAATGTTGGGGCAGACAGAAGCTGAGAGTGTCCAGGAAGGACGTGTGACCTGCCCACTCGCCGGAAGGAAAGAACAGACCTGCTAGGAGGGCACCTGCTGAGCTTCCTATGAGGTGGACGTTTGAGTGGCCCTGGGGGCTAGGGCATGGTGCCAGGGATCAGGGACCCATGCTAAGCATCCTCTAGACACACAGGTTAGGGGTCCAGGAATGCAAGCCTGCTACCAAAACCTAGAAAACTGTCATGTGCAGAGTGCTTTAAAACAGCATGGTGAATTCTGAGTGCTAGAATTCTGACCCTGAGGTCTTGCGCCCGTCTTGGGTAAATTTGCCTAGGAAGATCTTACTTTCCAATAGCCCAAACTTAGACTGGAACACAGGCTGATGGGGTGAGCTCATCACAGGGTTACGAGTGCACTTAGAAATACAATAATTCTGT
This sequence comes from Acomys percivali, assembly GCA_907169655.1. Taxonomy (NCBI): domain Eukaryota; kingdom Metazoa; phylum Chordata; class Mammalia; order Rodentia; family Muridae; genus Acomys; species Acomys percivali. Next base: position 84,362,858 of record OU015754.1, on the reverse strand, counting down.
TTCTTAAAAGTATTTTATTTTTGTGTGTACATATGTGTCCGTGCGTGTGTGAGTGTGTGCGTGTGTGTGAGCACGTCTATGTGTGTGTGCCATATACGTATATACGTGCAGGTGCCCTCAGAGGCCGGAAGAAAGCATCAGATCCCCTGGAGCTGTAATTACAAATGGTTGTGGGTTGTTCAGTGTGGATACTGAGAACCAAACTTATGTTCTCGCAAAGGGCAGTCAGTGCTCGTCACTGCAGAGCTCTCTCACCAGCCCTATCTTTCTTAGGAGCAGTGGTCATGCCAAGTGGGAAGGGACTCTCTACCAACCCTAAAACTGCTCTAGTGACTATGACTCAAAGACGTTATTGTTGGAGAACTGTTGCTCTGGGCAAAGAAGAAACTGCTCCAGGCAGGGTCTCATGTTAGGACAGAGGAGACCCTGGGAGAATCATGCCCCATGAAGGGCAAGGCGGATCCTCTCCTCACTTGAGAAACAGTACAACACTGTCAGATTCCCGGGAGGGGGTTACTGCATCGGGCCCAAGATTTACATCTACATCTGAGGCTGAGCTCCTCAGCATCCCAAGCCCTTCATTGGTCAGAGTGAGGCCTTCAGAGCAGCTGTGGACACTGGCTTTGATGATGGTGTGTGGGTAACGGTTGTATTGCTCTCCAGGCCGTGATTCATCCATCTGTGAGCCAGGACAAGGCAGTAATAGAAAGGAGCAGATGGCCGGGGGCAAAGTTACGATGCAGACTTATCAGAGGCAGTGAACTCCGCACCGCGCCGTTAAATAGAATTCCATTATTGTTTGATAAACAGAGAGACTGAAGTGCCCAGGCCGGGAACTGATGATCATAGGAGAATGCGCTTTAGCTAAACTCGTGAATAGTATTGGTTTTGAGTAAGTGGTTGTCTAAGCTAATAGTTGGGTATTTCATTGTTAAGAGCTTGTTGAACGGGATTTATGGCTGGATCCTGCATGGCTGTTGTGCAGGGACGCTCAGCGGCTGCTGGGAGGTCGGGCATCGGCGCCGGTGTCACTCTGTCTCTAGTGGCCTCCTCTGCCTCTCTTGGCTAATGTTGGCCTTTGTAGATGTGGTGACGAGCCTAGCTCCCCGACAGGTGGAGCATCGCCTGAAGGGCACTGCCCAGAGAGTCAGCACAGCTCCAGGCAAGGCACTCAAAGAGTGGGCCTGGGGATAAATGACGGCTTCCAAGGGGTTGGCTTCTCAGCAAACCACACCCTGTCATCACATGGCATCCCCTGATTCTCTGAGCGCTCTGCAGAATGTCCACCAGAGCTTCAGAGGCTAGCGGTGATGGCGCCTGACCTTGGCGCCAGGTGAACAGGTGAAAGTGGAAGAGCCTGCTGCAGGGCAGAGGTGCTGGCTGGGGTCGCTGCCCAGACAAGGCACTCTGAGAGGACAGGCGAACCTTCCCTCACCTTCTGACTCACTGGTGTTTCTCAGCACATCTGGAGACGCTCTGCTGGCCCATGATGTCCCTTTCAGCTTGGCTCTGAAAGCCAGGTGGATGGAGAAGGGCCCCAGAAAGCTGAGTTGTTTCCAGTTACCCAGATCAGGACCCAGCCTCTGGACACCGACACCTGTCGCCTCCCACCCAGAGGTTTTCCCGAGTGATCCTTTTCTCTACCTCAAGATATAGAGGCCCCCAGGGCAGCTGTAGTGAGCAGGGCCCAGGAGACTGGGGGAAGCTGTCCCTGGCCTCACCTCACAGGGCCTGTTGTGTTAGAAGTGGCAACCATGGTTTTCCTCCAAGAATGCCCAGGACAGAACAGTGGCCAGCATGGGCTAGTGGGAGCCTTCATACCAGGAAAGCTACATGATAGTGCTGGAGGTGGTTTTGTTTTGATTCCCTTTTTCAAAAGAAAGCATTAGTCTGTCTGTCTGTCTGTCCCTCTGTCTGTCTGTGTCCCCCCACACACACACACACCAGCACACTAACACGAGCCCCACCTGCTCTCAGAATGGCAGCCCCAGGACAGCATGAGGCAGGATAGGATTTTTATCTGGCCTTGTGGCCCTCTTGACAGGACCGTGTCCCACCTGGATGCTGCCAAAGAAAGGGCCCTGGGATATTGTGCTCCATGCTTGCACCCAGGAGCTCCTAGAAGCTGCCGATGTGGGAGCCCTAAGCATCTCGGTTTACAGAGTAAGAATCCGTGTGTCAGAGAGTTGCATCATGGCAACCTGGCTTACAGGCTTTACCTCCACCCCTGCCCACAGTTTCCCCTTTTCAAACGATGCCAGAGACAATCTGAGACCAGGCGTGGCAGGGTCCAGGACCAGTCTAGAGACAGTGTTGTTCCCAGATCCCTGCTGACCCCTGGGTCCCTTCCCTGCCCCCTGTGCATGTCAGCACTCCGTGACGGAATGACAGCGTTCTCCAGCACAGGTGTTCAGTCCCCAGGCCATCAAGTAGCTGGGAACGTGTGCCTCATGAACAAAGAGTCCTTTACAGTCACCTCTGGGCTGACGCCGACCCTCGCTCTGTGGTGTGGAACCTGTGCTCTGTCTGCTGTCTCTCACACAGGCGGTGGCAGATGCCACTGCCAGCTTCTGAAGCTGGTTCACCGCAGCGCGCCCACCTCTGGCTTTGTTTAGTCTAGGGGCAGCTCCGTGGATAGGAGTTCTGAGCTTGTCTCTCCTCAGAATCCTCCCAGAGTCCTCTGGCTGAAGATGCAACTCCCTCTGCAGGAGGATAAGTTATTGCCAAAGTAGAGAGTGGGCAGAGCTCTGCCTGGAGAGAAAGGAGGTGACTGAGGCATAACGCTTCATGACTGAGGCGGTCACGGAGATGCTGCATGTACAGTGCAGTCATCCAGCTTGTCAGCCCTGAGCTTGGGATTCCCTGAAAGGCAGGGGGAGTGACGTTCGACCTCAGCCTGAACAGCCACTCAAGCCCAACATCCTCACTTACATCCATGGCAGGGAATCCACGCCAACCTGGCCGAGTGGGTCCATCTGATGCGCAGGTGCATGGCGAGTTTTTTGCCCCCATGGACGAAGATGCCCATCTCCCATGAAGAACAGATGTACTTTGGGGTCTGGGAGGCTGTGGGACTCAGGATGCCTGCTCAGTTAGCCTTGTTGCCTGGTGTGGTAGCAGCGAACAGGGAAGCACAGGTGCGAATGAATGGTCACCTGACAAAGGCCCAGCTACTGGTTGGTGTGAACAATGATCTCCGTGCAAGTGGGGTAGAGAAAAGTTCCAGCCACTGCTGGCCCAGAGTCTGGTGCAGAAATGATCAGCGGGGGGAGGGGGGGCATGCACTGTGACTCAGTAGGTCTTCATTGCTGTGTGTTACAGCGGAGGGGGAGCCAGGAGACAATGGACAGGTTTCTAGTAGGGCAGACTGCCCTTGGGCTACCAGGGCGTTCAGCCTTCACAGTCATCCGGGAGAAAGCAAGGATGCTCTCGGTGGCAGGGGCAGGGCCCCCAAGTGAGTGCCAGGCAGCCTGAGCGTCGTGTGTGGGCCAGAGTGAACAGCTGCAAGGGAGGTGGGGCGGTGAGAGAAACACGCTGAGCTGGGAGGGAGCCAGTTTGCTTTCAAGGAGAGACATTCTGGGTGTCGCTGGTGTGACGGCTTGAAATACAGCTGTGCAGCGCATAACGTTGTGGTCTGCAGCCCATCTGTGGGATATCCTCATATCAACTTGTCCTAGAACTGGGAAAGTCCCTGTTGTTTAGTGACGTCATAGCCTCCGAGGTGTCACAGTGCAAATGTGAACAGGCCCGCCACTCTGTCCGGCGTCTAGTGATGATCCCACGTGGCCATGGCACTGACTGTGATCGATGCCATGCTGTGCTGTTTGGCATCACTCTAGACTGCAGTCCTGCTCACGGACAGGAGTGCTGTGAAGCGTCCGCCATGCCACCGAGCAGCGGCTGCAGGAGCAGTGTCCGGCTGTTCTTTTGTCCTTTCTGTCTCTCTCCAAGTGCCTGGTGGGATGTGGGGCCCGGTGGGGCCCGTCCACACCTGGGGAGAGGGTTTTGAGGACTGGAGGACGTAGGAGAGCTGGGAGGAAAGGGTACCAGTCTCAGACAGGAACAGGGAAGAGAGCTAAGCCTTCAGCATCCGGTTAAACACAGCCACCACCTAGCCAGGAGGGAGGAGCAGGCCACTCTACCCAGCGGTGAGGAGGATAGAGAGGACTGGGGCTCAGAGGAAGCCCAGCCGGAAGCCGGTGCTGAGAACCTGCACGCTGCTATGGACCATGGAGTCGGATGCAGAGGACAAAGGATGCACCAGCCCTGCCTTAGAGGGAAGATTCCTAACCACCACACCCCCTGGGGCTTAGGAGCAAGTGACTGAAAAATCTTCTATACCGTAAAACAGTGGACTCAAATCAGGCTTTGGGATGGCATCTACCTGAAAAAACGAACGTGAAAGAGGAAGAATTTATTTTAGTTCACAGTTTCGAAAGGTTCAGTCCCTTGGCCGGCTAGCCTCGCTGCGACCAGGCCTGTGGTGAGGTAGAGAGCGTCACAGCAGGCAGAGAGCAGAGCTACGCTGGAAGGAGCAGGTGAGGTCTACCTTCTGAAGGCATCGCTCAGTGGACCGCCTCCTCCTAGCAGCCGCTATGGGCTCATCAGTGGATCTGCCCATTGATTGGTGCCTTCACGACACAGGCACCTCCCGGGAGGACCATCAGGTAGCAAGCAACCTTCAACACAGTCCCCAGCTGCTCTCACTCGGACCCTGAACCACACGTGACGCCCCCATCCTTCGCACAAGGCTCTGAGCATCCAGGACAAGGGTCCATAGCATAGTCCTCTATAATGGCAACAATCCTTTACAGCTGCCCTGTCCTCCTTAGAAGCCACCGAGCCAGGGGAATGCAGCTCTCGTACTGCAGAGGTTATCTGAGATCTCCATTTTCAGTAATCTCAGCTGAGTTGCTGCATGGAATCTTCTTGGGACAGGCAGCACTGACTGATGGGCCCTCTAGGTGAGTTGCTGGTCCACAAGGGACTCTTGCCCTCGCCATACTGACCTCTGTTGGCTGTGGTCTGTTGTTTACAGGGAGCTTTGTCACTCTGTATCTGATTCTGCCAAGATCTGTGCATGATCACATCTCCTTGGGCTTCCCTTTCTGCTACAGTGTATCCTTTTTTTTTTTTTTTTTAAAGATTTATGTTTTTTTTTAAATATATTTGTGTGTGTGAGTGAGTGAGCGAATATATACCACACATGTGCTGGACCCTCAGAGACCAAAAGAGGATGTCAGAGCTCATGAAACCAGAGTTACAGGTGTTTGTGAACTGGCCACGGCGGGTGCTTGGAATTGAACACGCATCCTTTGTAAGAGTGGCAGGATTGAAAAGGAAACCCTGTAACTTCTGGGCCGTGTCTCCCGGCCCCCACCCACCCTACCCCACCCCACCCCACCCCACCCCACCCCACCCATGTGTCTTTTGTACCTTGCACCTGATCCTGCTGACAGGTGTGAAGTAAATCATCCTGTCAGTTAAGCCAGACACAGGCCCCTGCAGGTGGAGGCTGTCCCCAAAACCTCCCTCTCTGACCTGGATGCCCCTCATTCCTTCAACATTATGTGGGAGTAGTGGGGGGGCACACTTTGTCCCTGGGAACATGGGGTGCTCTGGTTACCCTGCTGTCTGTTTGCTTTGGGAACTTACCGCCCAGGATTGCGACGACACATTGATTCTAGCTCCGTTTAACTGAGAAAGGTTGTGAAGGGCAAGGCTCTTGGGCTCAACAAAGCTTTGCCAGGCAAACGAACAAATGAAGGATGCCCGGCTATCCCAGTGTCGGGGACGTGAGCTTTGGAGATGAAGGGCACCTCGGATTTGACATTCTGATGCCTCCATGTTAGTCAGTCCCTGCGTATCTTTGGATTTTGGTGGCCCTAGGCAAACGCTGGCGTCTCTGATAAGCCATGGCACCAAAGGCGGCTTCTCTAAAATTAATCTGCAGACCATGCCCAGGGCTTAAAAACATGGTGTGGCTGCTGGTAAAATCTCTCAGTGGGAACAGGAGCCTGCTGCCAGGCTCTTATGCTCTTAATTCTAACGTCAAGACCCATGGTGAAATGAGAAACAACTCCTGCAGGTTATGTTCCTTGGACCTCCATACTGTGGCATGTACACACACACACACACACACACACACACACACACACACACACACAGAGAGAGAGAGGGGGGGGGTGCAGAGGCAGAGACACAGAAAGAGAGAGAGACAGACACAGACACAGAGAGAAATAAAATTAAAAACATACTAGAGGGAAGACCATGTTTATAGCCAAAAAGCCATCCAGCAAGATGTCCAGAGATAGGGCTCTGTGCTTTGCCTGAAGGTTTTTGGTTTTTCCCAAACAAAGCTATTGTCATAAGTTGCTCCCATGATCAGCATCTGTTCTCTCACATTCTCTGCACTTGAGGAGTCGTGGGACTCTTAGAAACGCCTGAAACTTCCTCCTCTTCAAGGCTCTGGAGGGAGTACACCGGCCATGCACCTGGCGGCCACAGACTTCGATGCTGAAACACTGGGATGGCTTTACCTTCACCTCTGCCTGTCCCATCTGTTCTCAGTCACTTCTAAAAAGGCCCAAAATGCTAAGTTTGTGATCCTTGAACCACTGGTCCTAGGGGCAAAGCAGGTTTAGGTTCCTGTAAGTTCTGGCTACAACATTACCATCAGCCTTGCTCACATGTGCAACTGTTTACCAGCTGTTTACACAGCCAGTACTTGGGGCATTATTTGGGAGTCATAGATAGAATAAATGAATAAGTTAATATATACACAGAAGTCTGCAGATTGGGCCTCAGGCATAGCTCAAATGTAAGCATTTGCCTCAGCAGTATAGGGACCTGAGTTTGATCCTACAAGTCCCAGGCCAATGATTTGTCCCAAAACATCAAAAATGTAGATAAAAAGAGAAACATGTATAAGCGTGTGTGTGTGTACTGGCTTTATCGGGACACAGTTCACATGCTGTGATAAAGACCCTGGCGAAGTGGTAGCTTCGAGTCACAGTGTTCAAGTGTCTAGATCATTTAAAGTCAGACAGCCGTTGCCCCCCCCCCACCCCGCACAGGGGACCTCACACCCAAGGGCTGTCACTCTCACCACCTCCTACAGCCCCTGGACCACAGTCCCTGGGTTGGCCAAGGCCAGGCATTTCATATGTGAGGAACTTTCCTGTTGCAGCCTCTGCCGCAGGTCTTCTCCAAGTTCAGCCACTACATCTGCTCTGTGCTTTGTTCGGGTCAAACAGCCTTTGGTGGCACGGACAGGCCGTGTGCCATTTGCCATTCGTCCCATTTGTAGGCACTCAAGCTGTGGCCACTGAAGCAAATGTGAACCGTACTGCCGTGCCCACCTTGTAAAAGCTGTCGTGTGCCCTCTTCGCTTCTGCTGGGCATGGCCTTGGCGACATGGAGGCAACCCATTCGACTCTTCCCGCGGCAGCTAGCAAGGGCTACAATCTCTCCATGTCTTTGCTGAAACTTGGCCACTTCCTTTCGGGGACAGGAGCCGCTTGTGCTATGGCGGCTTTTGCTGAGTTCCTCCATGCTGGTTTCCGACCGGACATCTGGGAAGAAGGGGCGGGGCATCTTTATGTGGATGACAGTGAGGCGGGAGATCTGCCTGGGGACTCCCACCCAGGTGGCTGCTGCCACGTGTACAGTGTACAAGGTGGGCTGAAGAGAAGCGATTTCCTGTGGAAATATCCCCTTGACAGATCATCTCAGCCGCTGAAACGGAGGCTGTGGTCCAGGATGGAGGAGGCCTGCCCGTTTCTAGGAAACAAAGAAACCTTTCATAGCATCTCAGTACTGCAGAGCCACTGGCTGAGACCCACACGTGGGGTGAAGGGAGTGACACAGAGCCTCTACCTCCCAACACAGCCGTACCAGCCTTTGTGCACAGATGGTGGTGTGGGTGAGGCCCGATACGAGCTGACCCAGAGGCACCCAACAAAACTTGCTGTCCCTTTAGCATCCAACAGGGCTCCGGGCTTTTCTCTCTGATGGGGGGTGGAGCAGCCTGGAATCCCCAATTGCCCTTGATCTCTCCTTCCGAGCCGTATCTCCACAGCCAGGGGAGAGCTTGGGGAGGGGGCCAATCCTCCATGGACCGTCTTCCCTGTCTCTCTGCCAGGCCTAGGTTCTTGGTGGGAAGTCCCTACCTGAAACAGGACATGTCCCAGCCACCTCTGTCAAGTTGACCACTGGCTGAGTTATACCAGGAAGCACCCCAGAGTCAGCATAGCCAATGAGAGGGCTACAGGTAGAGGCATCAGTGGTCCCCAATGACAGCAAACACCTTGGTCCCTGGAGAGAGCCTTTCTAACGAGGCTTAATGAGGACACCCCCGCCCCCACTCCCCGCACAGTCAAAGATCTCTAGACAGTGCACGCAGAGAGTCCCTGGCCCTGCACCATATACTACGTCAGCCATTCAGTGTCTAGGGCCCTGGGAGATACTGCCGTCTAGCTACACCTCCCTGTGTTGGTGGATTGGCCTTTGTTGGTTTGGTCTGGATTCCCGCACATGTGCTTTTCTGTCAACAACCAGGTTCTGGCTGAGGTGTGTGAGAGTAGAGGTAGCCAATCAGCGGTGAGGTCCTTTGTGGTGGTCAGAGAAGCAGGAAGGGTGACCCTTCAGATGCCAAGCAGCCCACAGGCCCAGGAAGAACTTCCACATGAGAAGAGCGGGGCGGAGGGAAAGGCAGGGCCAGGGCAGGGCAGCAGGCGGGCGATGCCTGCTTCTGGGCCACCCATGTTAGCTGTGCGCCTCATCTTTGTAGGACTCAGGAGGCAGACAGCATCACCGGCAGGAACCTGCAGCTGCAGCTCAAGGTGGGAGCAGAGAATGTTCTGGAAGCCAAGATGACCATCAATTCTTCCTGGCCATTTACTGATTTATTCATTGCCCTGGAGACACTCACTCACCCTCCTCACGGTCACACACTTGGGGTGCAGATTGATAATATGAATGTTGGTAATGGCAGCGCTGGGACCAGAGCCCACTGTAGAGGTGCAGGTGGCATAGCACCCTTCCCAAAGGAGAGGCCGGTTTCCCTCAGGTACCAACCCAGTTGGATGTGTGCTCCCTATGTCTGCAGACAAACACACCCATCATCCAAGGGCACTGCAGGTCACCACTGTCCTCCTAATATCTGGGAGATGAAGGAAGTGCTGAGGACCACTGGGACCCTCAGAAGCAGGTGGCTCGGCGGCACTGAGACTGTTGACAGTTCAGGACAGTTCACTTTTAGAAACATCGAGAAACAGGATACGATGTTTTTGTTTGATTGATTGATTGATTGATTGATTGGTTTGTTTCTTTGGTTTTTTCGAGACAGGGTTTCTCTGTGTAGTCCTGGCTTGTCCTAGACTCGCTCTGTAGACCAGGCTGGACTCGAACTCACAGAGATCCCATCTGCCTCTGCTTCCCGAGTGCTGGGATTACAGGCGTGCGCCACCACTGCTCCTGACACATTTTCTCATGTATAAAAACTGCATTTAGGGCAACATTGGCCCTAGTTCACACTCACCCAGTTAGATGGGTAACAAGTCAGTTAGAACGTGTAGTTCAAGGTTTCCAGGGTGACCTCCAAGAGGCTAGCTGTCACAAAGGATTAGGAGGCACCCCGATCCCTCTCAGCACCCAGAGATCACTGGGCTGGCTGGCTGGCTGTGTATTTGCCTCATGTGGCCATTTTACACACATAAGATCACAAGTTGCACAGGAAATCTTTTGTGTTCCCAAAGTCCACGCTTGGCGTAATATAGGTGGCCGCCTCTTTCCCTTAAAAAGGAAAAAACAAAGTGTTTTTGTATGTATGAGGATGTGCAGCAGTGCTTGTGTGTTCACACGTTTGCACACAGGTGTAGACAACAGTTGATCTTGGGTGTCATTACTCAGTGGATCTGCTCGTCTCGCTTGGTAGGAACTCATCTGATAGGCTAAGCTGACCGGCTAACTAACCCCAGGGCTCCGCCTGCCTCTGCCTGCCCGTGCTAGGCTCACAGCTGTGCCGCCATGCCTGGCCTCTTAGATGAGGACCACAGATTGAACTAAAGTTGCCCTGGCTGTCCCCTCTGTACAGCTCTCAGGAACCGAGCTGTTTCAGATGTTCTGTTTCACGTGTCTGCACAGGAATACATTTTCCTCTCTTTTAGGGACATATGTGGACTAGACTTGCTAAGGCATGTGACCGACTTTTCTGTGCATGCAAGGTGACCACTGGACCACTGACCCACACGCCGGCCCTTTGCGTGGCCACAGGCACTTTTCTGTGGCAGCATCCCTCCTTATCTTCCTGCCAGCTCTGTGCGGGGGCGGGGGTGGGGTCGGGGAGGTTGGCTTCCTCCTGGCTGCGAGCATCCTCTGGGCCTACCATGTCTGACAGAGGCTTCTCACACACATGTTATCCAGGTTTCAGGCCAGTCTGGGTGTCTTCTTGGCTGTTTGATTGTGACTTCTCACTCTCTCGCTGCTGCACCTGGAAGCCTCCCGCAGGCTCTGGAGGGGACACTTGATGGGACCACGGCTTCCCTGTCAGTGAGGGGCCCAGGAGGTTGAGATTCTCAGCCTCTACTTACTCCCACCAGACCTGTGTTTACAGGTCCATACCAGCGATAGAGTCACATACTCAAAGGGTTTCCCGGGTGTGTCTCCATGTGTGCCTACCTCCTGTTTCCAGGGTTTCTAGACAGGGCTTAATGTGCCCTGTAGCCCGTGAGTACCCTGGAAGACCCGCTTCAAGGACTAGCAGCAGATCTCATGAACTTTCAGTCACCTACCTCTTGCACCTGCTGCCACCTCAGGAGGTGGCTTCTACAGTGAGCCAGTCACATACACTGTACCCAGACTCCTCCACCTGGCCTCAGCTCTGCCCCCAGGCCATCTGTATCTATGGCAAGAGCACCCAGCATATATACATTGACCAAGAAAAGCTGTGGAAGAACAGACCTGTTGTCACATGCCCAGCATCCCCCAAGGTCCCCTTTGCTGGCTCCGGTCTGTTCACACCAGGCTGTCACCCTGCACCCAGCGTGGTGACTACAGGAAGTTCTCCTTTCTATCCCAGAGACAAGTGTCTTAAAAAGACCGGAGGGCTCTGGCAGGCTCTGCAAACTGCCATGCGTTGGCACAGCTCTGCCCTGTGCAGTCACCCTTGCTCTGTAACTGGGCTGAGTGACCCTCCTTTAGGGCAGGGACATTTGTGGCACATGCCACCACAGAGGTCAAACAGCACCATTGTGACCTCCCTTATGACCTTGGACTCTCAGAACCCCCAAAATTTTAGCTTCTGATCACCATGCACCCCAGGGTCCTTGGGACCACAGCATGTGGCCTGGTCTTATGTGTACCTGCCATGGGATATCAGGCAGAGTGGCCCACCAGATAGTGTCTCTGTTCTCTAGACCAAAGCTGCCCAGTTCGGGGCTGTATGCCACCCTGTGTGGCCCAGTAGCATGGCCACCATCTGGTTTTTTAGGGTCTTCCCAGGTTGCACACTAGCAGCCTCACATCTAGGAAGCCCCACTGTCCCATGCAAACAGGAGGCTTGGTGTCCTACAGGACTACTGGGCCATCCCAAATCAGGCCTTGTGGGGCCTTCAGGCTCCTCTGATCATCCCAGTAGGAGACTCAGAACTCTGAGTAGGGCATTCTGGGAGGTTTTTCCCCTCCTGAATGAGATGTGTGATCTCCACGATAGTGATGCCAGCATTTGCCTAATCTCTGTTGGGTTGAGAGTGGTTCCTATAACAGCCCAGCAGCCGCAGGTGCAGCTGCAACATCCCCTGGTGCAGGTGCAGTGCAAGTGAGGTGCAGGTGCAGCACCCCTGGTGCAGGTGCAGCTCTGATGGATCTCTTTGGCACTCTGAGGAAGGAGCTGATGCCTAGTGCTAGATTCTGCCTGGGGATAGGTATGGTCAGCCCACTGACTTGGCTCCAGCTCAGCAATCTCCTGGCTGTGGGACTGTGGTAGACACCTTAACATCTTTTTACCTCAGTTTCCTTTCTCAGAACAGTAAAGATAATGGTGTCTTGGTAATGTGCCACAATGCATTAGAGCAGTAACGATTGCTCCTGGCCTGGTGTAGAGCTGGTGCTCTGGGCTCGCTAGGGGCTTCACGTGCCCATCTCAGTCAAACGCTGACTTTCCCTCTGGGCTTACTCTCCCAGGGAAATACCAGGCAGCCCTGGACTACTCAGTCCCAATGCTGCCACCTTCAGCCTCCACTTGACTCATCCCAGGTTGTCACACATGGACAGAGAGAAACGCAACGAGTGGAGAGGATGCTGGGCCCTCGGCCTGCCACCTGCACCAGTACTAGCTTCTGTGATCTGTTCTGCCATCCCCTCTGACTCCCCTGAAAGAGCTCCCCTGTGAGTGTCTCCTCCAGCAGGTGCAGCCAGCCTCGAGGCTTGCCTAAACTAAGACGGTGGAGGGTCACAGGGAGAGAGCCCCGATCCTGATCCTGGGATGGTGTTTCCAGTGTGCTGATGAGATGTGCTCAGATCCAAGCACCAAGAGCAGGGAAGACTGGCCCCCGCAGAATTCGCTCCTAGTGTGGCCGTTGTATGCTCTGTGGCCTTGGACGGTGTTCACACCCTCTCTGCACTTGTTTCTCTTCCATGGCTTTCCATCCATCCTTCGGTGTTCCTCCAGGGCCAGCATGCTCCATGCAGGGCTCGACCGCACAGACATGGGCCCGTGACTCTGAAGGTTAAGGCAGTGCTGGGCAGGGGGCCTGGGAGTCTTCTAGAACCACACAGCTCCCTATAGCAGCCGCTGCTCTCAGAGGCCAAGCAATAAAAGCTTGAGCTGAGCTGGGAGCTATTTACAGCCCTCTGAGAGCTGGATGCACCACACTAGGCATAGACTGTAAGTCCCCCGAAGAGCCCTAAGGTAGCTTCTCCCTCCTGTACCCACCCAGGGCATGCCTGACTTGCAGAGAGGGGCCCTCAGTCCCCAGGTTGTCCGGTACATGCACATGTCTGTGTGTGTCAATGGATTTGGCTTCCGTCACTCTTTTCACACAGGAAGCTAATGTTGCCCATGCATCAGGATGCAATCACACGCGTGCCCTGTACTCCATGACTGGCCCAGAGTACAGGCGGTGCCCTGGGCTGGGTAAGCCTCAGTTTCCACATCTGTGAAACAGGTGTCAACACAACAGTGACCTCCTCTGAGGCCTTGGTGATTCCCAGGTGATTCCTGTAAGGTGTACTGACAGGGACCCCGGCTGGGAGTTAAGCCTCCCGTCACCCTGTCCCTAAGAAGACCCAGCTGTGCCAGCACACACTCTGATAAGCTGGGTGCTGGGCAGTGTTTGCGAGACACTGGCTTTGTGGACCCAGCTCTTGCGCCTTCCTCTCTAGCTCAGCCCGAATTGTGGCACCATAAACCACGGGGCTTTGAAGATGTCAAGGGTCCTTGCCAGGCCTCTTGTGGTGATCTCAGCATCCCTTGGACACCAGACCCTCCGAGATCATGTCCTGGGTGGGCTATGTGGACCCGACAGAAAACCCTTCTCACCTGGAGATAGCAGTTGGTATTCACACCTGCCCTGGCTCCCCTCCCTGTTCCCCTGTCCTCTAATGACTCTGTTTTTTTGGAGCCAGAGAGGAGTAACATGTATTTGCATGTGTGTACATGCATGAATGTGTGACAAGATGAGCATGTGTCTATGTATGTGTGCATGTGTTAATATGCACATGGGTGGGAACGTATGCATCTGTGAGCATATATGGGCATGTTGTGTGTATAAGAATTTGCACACGTACATGAATGTGTATATGTGTGCACACATGTGGGGTTGTGTGCGTGCACTTTTACACATGTGAGAGTCTGCACATGCATGGGTGTGTGCACAGATGACTGTGTGTATAAACGTGTGTGCACATGTGCTGCTTGTATGTGTGATTGTGTATGAGAGAGACAGGGAACAGCACAGTGTAAGTTGGCAGGGTGCAGGCAGTCCTCTCTGAGCCTGACCCAGGACATTCTAACTCCAGCACGCCAGCTGTGTGTGGTTAGGGTGAAGTGCCGAAGGGGTTAACCCCCCTGAGGCTGGGGCTGAGCCCTGTTCTGAGACCTGGCCATCTTCCTGCTAATGCAAACCAGAGCGTCCTGCAACAATCACTCCTCAGTGTTTCTGCCACCCTGTGAGGCGCGCTCTGCTGCTCTGCCCAGGGAGTGCGGCTCCAGGACCACCCTCTTCCCTCTTCTCCCTTTGCAAATGGTCAGGGAAGCTGGAGGCAGAAAGAAAGGAATTCTTGTTTTAAATCTCGCATGCGTGCATGCGTGCAATAGAAGGGAAGTGTGCACCACAGCACGTGTGTTGAGTTCAGGGCGCAGCTCTGTGGAGTTGGCTGTCTCCTTGCACCTTTGCATGGAATCCCGGGAATCAAACTCAGGCTGCCAGACTTGTGTGTGTGGCCAGCGCCTCCACTGGGGGAGCCACCTCATGAGCTCAGAGACTCTCAGCAGACTGTTCCCCCTTCCCTGAGTTGCCTGGCAGCTGCCTGCCTCCCTGGTGGTGCTACTTTACACTCTCCCATGCCCACCACTCCAGTGTGTGATCCTGGCTCCTGGGGAAACCTTTTCCAGATGCAGAACCTCAGGCCTAAGGGAAGCCCAGGGCTGCTGTGTGGAAAAGGGAAAAGGGAGGGGGGAGGGGAAGAGGGGAGAGGGAGGAAGACAGGGAGAGAGAGAAATATGGAAAGGCCAAGGGTTGTTTATAGGACAGGGACAGGGAGGTGCGGGTTGGCATAGAGGAGGTTTATAACCTAGCTCGGTGGTTCCATCAAGAGGCCTTGAGCCCTGAGCCCAGTTTCCTGCTTCTGGGGACTGGCGCAGGGCAGTGTGGCCTTCCTAAGGGCTGGTTCCATGGCAGAGTTGGCCTTGTCTGCCTGGTGCTCTAGCAGGTAGCTGCCACAGAGGTGGAGCTTGTCCCTGGGCCCACCCTCCACCAGACTATAAACCCAGGGAGAGACTTAGAGAAGATGCCATCATGGTGCTAAGGACTCAGTATCTGATGACTAGGACACGAGGACATACCTGCAGGACAAAAGACCAGGGTGGGAGGCCTGAGCCCTTCCCTCTGGCCAGGTCCTATCTGGAGGCCACCTCCCTAGATTTTATTAACAATAATGTCAGCATACCCTTCCAGGGGAGCCTCAGGAACCTGGGGCCAGCAGACACGCTCACCAACAGGGTCACCGGCTGGTCCACTGAAGTCAGGGGCTTCTGGGAAGACGCACTCTATCCTTTTCCACGGAGCCCAGCTATAGGCAGAGCTTAGCTCTAGGGCTGGGATTTCAGACTCACACACACATTCCTGTATTTTGGAGCATGTTCCAGACACACGTTTGTGTTGGCTGCGCCAGTATTTTCCTTTTATTGGTGTTATGAGATTCAACATTTTTCCAGAAATAACTTCTGAAAAGTGTGCTTGGATGTGGAACACGTGTGACCTTAGCGAGCAGGGACAAGGGCTTTTCAAGGCATGCATGCTCACACGTGCAAATACCACTCACGTCTGTGCCCCGGGGTGTGGGCTGGAAGGCAAGGGGTACACTGGTCATGGGGAAAGCGTGATGTTTCCTATGAAGGACCACATTTGTCTTCCCCTGTGTTGCCACACACGTGTGGTAAACATCCACACATGGGCACTCAGGCCGTTCCTCCCGAAAGGAACTGGTCGGTGGCTGACTCCTGCTGCTGTTGTTAGTGTGTTCTGGTGGGTGGTGATGAGGGAGGAAGTGGTTTCTGCTACCTCATCCACGAGCCTTCCAGGCCCACGGAGGCTTAGACATGAAGGCGAGAATACTCTTTGAGAAGGAATTTAACCACTAGCTGTCCGCGAAACGCTCCCCAGGAGTTCCGCTTGGCTCTGGAGGCACCGGAGCTGATCCCTGTTCCCCTGTCATGATTAGCCATGCCAGGCCTGAGTCAGGGTGGATAGCCTTGCCAGGCGTGGGAGCTCAGTGTCCCTGGAGCCCTGGTGGGGAGGAGCTGGTGGCATTTAAAGGAGCTCCCAGAGGGAAAGGTTCTCAGGGGTGCAGAGTCTCCGCTCCCACCTCCCAAAGCAGACAGGACAAGAAGCAAAGCAGGAGAGAAAAAAAAAAAAACCAAATTAAAATGTACAGGGAAACTAGAACTGGTCAGTTCAGTCCTGTGACAGTCGCATCCTCGGGAGCCCCCCACCACGCAAGCACCTCAAGTCTACTTTGTGTGTCCCACCCGGGTGCCCTTGGGCACCCCCCCCCCCCCCCCCCCCCCCCCCCCCCCCCCCCCCCGCTTCGCTGTAATCTCTGACCCAGGCAAACCTCAGCTGTGTCTGCACCCCTAGTGTGGGTTTTATGAATGTGCTAAAGCGTTAGCTGCCAGTTAGGGACTGGAAGACGGCCCGGAGGCCTCACTCCTCCAGCGGGAAAGCTCCTCATGTGGCCGAACTGGCTCTAGCCCGGCATCCCGACTCAGGAAGCATTAATGGGAGTCCGTGTGCTCGCTGTTAGCACTCAGCCACGATTTATCGCCGCCCACCCGTCGAGGAAGCGCGGGCTCGTGTGTCGCAGATTCACCCACTTGAAAATAAAACAGAATGGATAAGCCGTTCAGTGTCGGGAGGTGAGGTCCGCTTTCCACAGTCCATCTTCGTGGTAAAACCAAGAGCAGAAAACTGATACAAGACATGTCACCTGAATCCAAAGAAAGAAAGGCGATCCTGGGTCCTGGGTGGCCCTGGCAGTCCAGAAAGTCTCTAAGAATGGTAACTAGGGTGTCTGGGGACAGAGACTGGCAGGAGTGAGGCAGCACACTGTCACTTTTGGTGGCTTTTCTCTACACCCCACTGCCAAGACTCCCCCCTCCACCCCCCCCCCCCCCTGTCACTGGAATTTGGAGAGAAAAGGATCTGGGAATAACAGGAGAGGAAGGAAAGAGGAGAGAGGAGAGGAAAGAAAGAGGAGAGAGAGAGAGAGAGAGATGGAGGGCTGGAACTTCAGTCTTAGCAGAGGCTGGAAGGTCACTTTCACGGGGCTGATTAGATAGCCAGATGACAAGAGAGACGCAGGTCAGAGGGAGGCCGGGGGAAAAAAAACAAAAACAAAAACAAAAACAAAGCCCGGGAGAGACCAGGGTCACTTAGGACAGCATCCTGTCTCTATCCCCCCACGCTACCCTGGTCAAGGTCTTCTGCTGCACCCTGGGAGCCAGTTCCATGTGCCCATGCCTCTCTGCCTGCTTCACCTCTGCCTCATTGGTAAAGGCTGGTGGTGGGCTCTGAGGCATCCCCCATCACGGACACTCTCCCCCCACCCCAGCTGCTTCTCTGAGCCCCTCCCCCTCCCCGCCTCCCTCTTTCTCCTGAGTTCTTAGTTTCTTTGATCTCCTGGCTCAGGTTCAGTTGCTTCATTTTTCCGCAATTACCAGCCTTGGGGGAGGATGCGCTAGACCTGCGGCCACAGTCTGGCAGACAGATGGGACAGGAAGCCAGGAGTTGACTTCAGCCTTCGCCCCTCCTCATCTTGGATAGATTATAACAGTAGCAGCTTTAGATGTCTTCACCGCCCGTTTATGATAAAGCGGTGGTTACATCACACAGACACACGCAGAGAAACCTGCGGATTAGCCGCGTCCGCAGAGAGGGAGACTGACTGGGCAGCTACACCCTGCCAGTGGAAGGCCACGGAGACAGGAGCCCACAGCGAGCTGAGCGTGTGCATCTCCTGTCTGTCTGTCTGCCTGTCTGTCTGTCATGTCTGTCTAAAGTGTCTCTTCCCTTCTCCCTGCATCCCTTACCTTTCCAAGTTTATGAAAGTCTACAGGGCGACCCAACCACACTTACAATCAATCAAACTGCCGGGGATTCCGGTGCAGGCCGGGATTTATATTCAGGTTCCAGGAAGGGTTACATCCATCATCACCCAGGATGCTGTGTCCGTGGATTTGAACTTTGCGCGGCAGCCAGGGTGGCGGGCACAGAGGTGGGATGGGGAAGGGCCTGGGGCATGACAGGAAGCTTCGATGTCCCTTTGTTTCTGTCAGTAGTAAGCCTGCCTGCGGCTGCTGGTTGTTCTTTGTTTGACTTTTTTTTTTTTTTTTTTTTTTTTTTGAGCCAAGAGAACATGGTGGTGGCTGTCCCTGGCTGCCTGGAGAGGAGGGCCCCAAACGCTTTTGTCTTCTGCGTTTTTCGTCTTTTTACTTTACATGGAAACTGACAAGAAGTCTCCCCGGTGAGGGAAAGCTGATCCACCCGAGCTGGTTTCAAAGGCTTCAATTCAGAGCATCCCCCAGTGACTTCACTTTTAATCACGTTTTACTTTTCCAACCTTCCAATCGGGAGTCTCCCCAGGTCTCTCTGGCTTACACTGATTAGAGCGGGCCTCCACGCCGCCGAGGCTGGGATCCATGGGGTGAGGGGAGCAGAGGTGGGGTGAGGAGATGGGTCGGCCAGTGGCTGTGGCTCTGCCTGCAGAGGTATCCTAGGGTTTAAATGTCATCTCTAGGGACAGTATCGGGCTTCCAGATTCCTTTCATCCATCAGATGAGAGAACAGTGGCGGCTCTCAGTGGGCTGGGGGCCATCCTCCTGGAGGAGAGGGCTCGGGCCACACAGATAAAGAACAGTCCCTTCTCCCCCAAGAGCCAGGCTTCACAGGAACCCTCTGTCCCGCAGGCAGGAGGGCTGGAGGCTCCTTTCAGTTCTGATTAAAGTCACAGGTCCGAGGCCCCAGCAGAACCGCCCAGCAGCAGTCTGGCCCTGTCCTCCAGTCTTTTCTCATGTTGACCCCATGCCACCCACAGGGTGGGGGGGGGGGTCGGTCAATCTGGCCTCCCGAATGCAGGGAGGTCTCCGTACACTCCCCCCCCCTCCCATTCCTGAAAGAGCTTTGGAATTCTTCAGGACTCAGCTGCACATTCAATCCAATTTCCAGGGAAGGCTGGTCAGATATCAAATGCCCACGACACGAGTTAAGTCCTGAAACCAAGGCGGGGAAGCAAAGAGCCAGAGACTGACAGACGGAGCTGACAGTATAGTCAACAGGGAGTGGCGCCCACCGTGACCCAGCTAGGCCTGGGCTCTAGGCTATGGGCTCTCCATGGCCGTGTGCACAGAAAGCAATAGGTTTATAGCCTGCCCAGTGACCTGCTACTGTTGGCACTGTGGCTAGTGTGAACACATCTCTTATTTCCTTCCCTCCTTCCTTCCTTCCTTTCTTTGCTTGCTTGCTTCCTTTATCTCTTTCTTCTTTCCGTGTGTGTGTTCTTTTGTGCGTGTGTGCATGTACACGTGAGAGGAAGCCTCATGTGTCCTTCCTTGGGTACCATCCATCTTGCTTTCTGAGGCCTGAAGCCCCAGGATGCACCTGTTACCACCCCCTTGCTGATGGGAATACTGTTCAGTGTGTACCACCACACCTGGGTTTTTTGTGTGTGTGTGTGTGTGTGTGAGTCCTGGGGCACTGAACCCACATCCTCGATGCCTGCGAGGCAAGCCCCTTATTCAGATGTGTCTCCAACCCATAGACATCTCTTTCCTGCCTTGTGAGGTCAGGGACATCTGCCACCTTGTCCTTCTGTTCCTGTGGCATAAGTAGATGCCCTGTGTGGACCTGAGAGAGACGGCAGAGAGATGGCCATTCCTGGATGAACTCTCAAGGGCAGACACGTGGAGCACATGATCTCTTGGGGCCATCCCTCGCTGTTTCACTGCTGATTAGCAGGGGTTGGTTCTCAGCCACGCGCTCCGTAGAAGTGAATGAACTGTCTGAAGCCACCAGGCCTGGTATATCAGGCTGCCAATAGCTGCTCGCTTGCCTTTTGGGTACTAATGTTCAAGCAAAACCAACCATCCTGTGGGCCGGATCCTTCCTGCCGCTTCCCCGACTGACCACCCGGCCATCAGCTATAGGGGTTCCTGGAAGCTATCTGAGGGCAGGCATCAGGACTCCCGTCTGATCTCCTGCCTCCACCAACCTTTCCCCCTCTTTTCTGGACGCCCCAGTGCCACGAGGATGCACGTTGCTTATGAGATTATTTCCTTTAATGAAGACCCCCAAAAAAAGTTTCCAAAAGTCAAATGACAGGCTGGTTAACTTTATATTCCCAACTCCGAAAAGATACATTTTCATCTTTGTAACGCACTAGTTAGTGGTTACTGGCACATTACATTAACTAATTTGAGATCGAATTATCAAATTTGCTCATTGCTGCTAGCGCTAATTTGAAACCTTACAATAAAGACTGGTTTGAGAGGCACATGAAAGGTCGCCACCCACAGCGGCCCCGAGCGGCCCGGAGCATCGCAGCGAGCGCGCAAAGGGTTCGGGGTAATTGCAGTCATGAGTCAGGCTTGATTGAAGAAAATTATAACCCCGGTTTTTCACTGCAAGGTTTTTTTTTTGTGTGTGTGTGTGTGTGTGTGTGTGTGTGTGTGTGTGTGGCTTTTCTTAAATTATGCGGTGAAACCCAATTATAAGGAAGACACGGACCGGATTTTAATAACTGTATTAAGAGTGTCCTTGGACCAGCTTCCTGCTCTGTCTTGCCGGGTTCCTGACCCACGGCACTCTCAGACCTGTGCCTGATCCCAGGACCTGGACACTGTCGGCTGCTTGGTTGTTAAGAAAATTATGTAGTTCCAGTTCCCTTTCTCTCCCCCACTGTTCTTTTTCCTTTTCCTTCTCATTCTTTCGCAACTTGAGCCGGACGACATGGGCAGGCAGATAGGACTCGGCACCTCTCACAGATGGCGTGAGATGCGTTTTCTAACTCGGGTCCGTTTGTTGTGTCCCCAGCAGACACACCCCTCCCCCCGTGGCCTCTGACCTTTCCCCAAAGGGCACTGAAGCCCCATGACCACATGCCAAGGAGAGAGGGACAAATGTATACAAGCACAAACAGGGAGAGTTATCTAGGTATTTAAGGCTCTCCGAAAAGGAAGACTGCTCTAAGCTCATTGAGAGACGGAGGAACAAGGGGAGAAGTCACAAGCTCCCTGCGGCCTAGCACGCCCCAGCTGCCCTGCCCGTTCTCCCAGGGAAGACGAATCTGTGGGTCACTAACTCTGTCCCGTCTTCAGTGCTGCAGATGGCAGTGAACACGGCAATGACGTTTGGAGTGACAGCAAGAAATGCCACCAGGGAGACCACTGGTTATGCTGGAGTGGTGCTGTCCAGTGGCCAGGACTTACAGGCATCTAGTGGCCCTCCAGTCCCTTGCAGGGACAGAGAAGCCAGGACAAGGTTTTGGTGTAGACTAAGCCTGAATCATCTTCTTCTTCTTCTTCTTCTTCTTCTTCTTCTTCTTCTTCTTCTTCTTCTTCTTCTTC
>OU015754.1:84314386-84331596 GCA_907169655.1 Acomys percivali | reverse complement strand
GTGGTATGTGTGTGTGCATGGTGTATGTGTGTGGCATGTGTGTGTGTGTTGTGTGTGTGTGTTGTGTGTGGTGTGTATGTGTGTGTTGTGTGTTGTGTGTGCATGGTGTGTGTGTGTGTGTGTCTGTGTGTGTGTGTGTGTGTGTGTGTGTAAGTGAAAGAGTAAACAAAAAAAGGGAAGATTCTGCCCTGGCTGCAGAGAAATGGTACAATTGGATCTTCAACAAGCCAGGTCTGGAGGGGAAAAAAACAAAACAAAACAAACAAACCACCTGTTGGTAGGGTCCTCGCCACACCCCTGACAGGAGGCTGCTGCTGTCCTGACATCTTCCACGGGGCAGGCCAGGGGGGCAGCTTTTCTTCTCATGGCCAGCCCTTGGGCTGAGACCTTGGCCAGAGTGTGCAGCTCTCATCATATAGTTCCCACGCCTCGTAGTAATTATGGTTCTGCTGTAGAGGCTAGTGGAGCCCACCACGGGCTCCGCTCTGCATCCAGGAAGGCAGCCCTGAGGACTCACAGCTTGCTGCAGCCAGTTCTGCACAGCCTGGAGGATTCTGGGACTTCCCTATGCACATATAGACGCTACATTCTCTAAGGATGACGGGAGGATGGCTCTTGCTGATAGGGGGTCCCTCAGGGTAGGAAGCAGGCTTGAGGGATCCTGTCTGGAAGATCCACCTGCCAGGAGTACCTGCAAGCAACCTTGGACAACCCCTCCATAAGTCTCTCAGCCCACCAGCCACTCAGCCCCTCGGGCCACTGTGTGTGAGAATTCAGGCGCATTCCCCCTGCCAATGCGAACCTGTTTCGGGGAGGGATGTAATTGTAGAAACTGCGTGTGTGCGCTTGTGGACACTGTGTGTCCCCGTGGAAGCCGCCCGTGTGCCTGCGGAAGCCGTAATGCGATTCCGCCTCTCGTTGTGTACTCTTTCGGAGAAAATCACATATTAATTGATGCCAATTACTCTTAATTGTTTCTCATACATTTCAATTAGGGAGCCTGTTGTTTCTGCAGGAGCTGCATTAGACAAGCCATTCTCTTACTGCTAATCACAGGGCGGGGGGGGGGGGGGGGGGGGACCGTGGAAGATGACAAGAACAAGTCCCCTCCCCAGCCTCCAGGACAGATTGGTGCTCACTGCTTCTCCTCAAAGCTTCTGTTTTCACTTGGGGCCAGAGGGCCAGCCTGGGCCAGAGTCCCCTCATCTGAGAGGAGAGGGGTTCTGGGCCTTGTCTCAGCATCACTCACCTTGCCAAGTGACACCTCACCGGCCCCCCCAGCCCCGCCACTGCACCCCTCACCCGACCCCCACCCTAGAAGTGCCCCGCCCCAGGGGAGAGGCCCAGACAGCTGACAGGAAGGGGTCTTGAGCTCTGGTGAAACACCGTTTGGTTTTGTTTAGTATTTGTTTGTTTCTTTCTTTCTGTTCTAAACCAACTTAAAGTGTCAAGGGTTTGCTTGTTTTTGTAAATTGTGGCAAAATACATATGTTTAGCATTTGAGCCAGTTAGCACTCCCACAGAGCTGCGCAGCCGATGTCTCTCATTTTTCCCACAGTGCTTTCCTCTCCCCAGAAGCAGCCCCTGCTCCCACTCCTCCCCTGTCCCCAGCCTCCTGTCCTCAGTTCTCTGCCTGGTTTGCCTGGCCTCAGCCTCTCACAGGAAGGGAAGCAAGCCAGTTTGCCCTTGTGCTCCTGGCTTTCTGTCCCTCAGCATCCTGTGCTAAGGTTGGTCTTGTACATCCCTGCCCTGACCAGAGGCTCAAGCTTTGAGTGTGGCTGGACCTTGCTGTGTTTACAGCTCACACCTGCTGGCGGGTGTGGGAATCCACCACCATCCCACAGAGGCAGATGCCCGCTGTGGTCTAGGGTGTTTCAGATCACTGGTGCCGCTGCCAGCCCTTTGGGGAAGGAGAGGACCTAAGCCATAGAGCGTAAAGACTGAGCGTTTGTGGGAGGCAGAGGTGGTGGATGAGAGGCTGGAGAGAGGTGCCTGTCTCTTTGCTCAGACCCAGGGGTGTACTCCAGGGGAAGGAGGCGGGGCGAAGCTGACTTAGATGTGGCAGGGAGTCCCAATTGAGCAGAGACCTAGCTGAGGAAGGCCTGAGCGCCCACAGTAGGGGACTCAGAAGCGGAGCAACAGGATCAGGGAAGAAAGGCCTGCCAGGTGCCCAAGCGCAAGTCTCCCAACAGAGGCTTCTGGAAGCTTCTCTGAGATGTGATAACCCCTGGCAAGGAGCTCAGAAGTCCAGGAGCACACCTCACCATAAGCAACATAAGCCTGGGCAGAGCCACGGCACCCACGTATCCATTTCCCGTGGTCAGGTAGACATGGATCACAGGAAAACTTTGACCTAAGGGCAGACTGAGCTGCTGTGGCCCTGTGCCTGATGATGGAGCCGTGAGAAACAAACAACCCATACTGAGCACCCTGAGAGAAAGGCTACTGACTGGATCGCACCCTGTGCCACCCAGGGGTAGCTGAGATCAGGCGCAGGGATAGCGGATGGCCTGCTAGCCCCCATTTGTGTTGTGGACAGAGGTGTGTCCACCAAGCAGGGCACGAGAGCTCACCAGACAACAAGCAACTCTTTTACCTGGAGCATGCTGTTCCCGGGTAGTCTCCTAAGCAGAGTATGGCTGGGAGCCTGGTCCTCAGGTACTGGCCTCTGCAGGCGCTTTGAATTCCCTGGGTGCCATGAGCAGATACGGCTCAGCAGCCTGTCCTCTCCTGGTTGCTCATCTTGTGGGGAAAGGAAACAAGGCAGAGTGGTCCACGGGTCTTGGCTCGTCTTGAGCAGACGAGGCTGGAGGGTGCCAGGACTCTGCCCTCCCCAGCACTTCCCTCATGACCTCTGTCTCTCAGAGTCTCCTGTGTCTTCCCAGCTCCTCTCAGCTCTCCCCGTCAGCGGCGGCCGCCATATGTTCCGAGGCTTGAGCTCCCATTAGCCACGACCTCGAAGCCCTCCAGTAGCACACTGCTTCAGTAACCCAGCAGGATGTGCGCGTCTGGGATTAGAGGGAAGATGGGCCCCTGTATGTGCGCTCCAACCTCCCCAAGCCTGTAAGACTTGGCCTGTATGATCAACAAAAAAATCGCCCTTGGGCTCCAGCTCTTACAACCAGTGGGACACCATTGCAGGTGGGGAGGTGATATGGAGACCCGGGTGCCCTGAGAAGATGCAGAGGTCGCTGAGGGATCCCAGCCGGGCCCAGAAGAGGAACAGTGTATGGCGTGACAGTGTCTACCTGTCAAGCCTCCTGGGCCCAGGAAGGCATCTCAGAGGAGTGTTCCTACAGCTGCACTGCAGAGAGTGGGTGAAGGAACAGAGTAGGTGGAGGGCAGGGGCTTGGGGACAGCAGGACAGTGAGGCCCCCTCTTCAGAGCCCGGGAAAGCCCTCCCCGTGGCATCAACAAAGAACTCCTTCTTAGTCCCGTCCCAGGCAGCAGGTCGCATGTCCAAAGTTTGCTGAGCATGATCCTAAAAGGAGCAGAGTTTAGTTATTTTAGCTTCTGACGGGCCAATCCAAACAAACAAACAAACAAACAAACAGAACTCCAAGCAGACTGAGTCAGCAGAGGATATCTGAAATCCAGCCTCTGGCCAAGACTTAAAGAAAACACACCCTTGGATGCAAACCTGCAAATGAACTTTCTGAAGGAAAGCACCCAGCACCCACTCCGTTATGAGCCCACCCATAGGCCACGCTCCACCTTGCATCCCAGAGAAGGCAGTGGCCTGGTGCAGGGACGGGGTCACCAGAGCCGGCAAGCCAGACCTGAGACGCCTCACCCAAGGTCACAGGTCACTGGAGCCGAGCCAGAGCAGCAGACTGGACTAGCTTCTTAGTGGAGCAAGAGGACCCCAGCGACTCCCTGTAATCTGCCCTTGTTCTCATCCCCAGAACATGACATCCATGCAGATTCCAAGTCCCACAGGCAGACTATGTAATTGGCTAACCCCACTGAGCAGCTGTGCTGTGGGCAGAGGAGAGGGTTGCCAAGGAATCTGACTGACAGGCCAGGCTCTTTCGTTCGGGTTTTAAGCCTTGCCAATATCCTGAAGCAGGTGTGAGTGCTCATGTAGTGTGTATATACATGGTCTGTGTATTTAGTGTACACATATGTATGCTCTGTGTCTGTGCAATTGGCTGGAAGTTTCTATGTTTGTGTGTGTGTGTGTGTAATATGAGTGAAGATGAGCGTGTCGCACACTTGTGTGTGACTGTGTATTTTTCCGTGCGCACACACGGAACATTGTCCAGGAGTGAGAGGAGAAAGGCTTCTCAGTGTGGCCTGGAGTCCCAGAGATTTGAGCATCCCAGATTTTGCCCATGTGCAAGGCTTTCATGAATGGCCACCCATCTCAGGCTATGAAGCTGAGATTGGGGTCATTTCGAGTCTCGGGAGGAGCCTGGTATTTTTCACTGTTGTCTTTGGGTTGGGGAAGGGACCGTCCTAGATTGCCAAATCACTGCGTGTGTCATTGTGTTTTTACACTTACATTTTTAGTTGATGCATGGTAATGGCACAGATTCATGGGCTGACATTTTGAGGAAGGCATGTATGATATATGATGACCAGGTCGGGTGACTGGCTTAGCCATCACCTCCAACACTGATCATTCCTTTCTTAGGACCCTTCTGTAGCAGAAGTTCTGAAACACAATTAACTGTCACGAGCCACTGCTCTCCCCGGCCCCGCCCCAGCCGAGCAAGCCACTGTCTCCTGAATGCATGGAAGCTGGGTTTTTAGCTTCTGTACGTGAACAAAGCTCGCAGTCTTTACCTCTCAGTGCGTGCCCCACTTCGCCTAACGTGACCTTGTCTATACGCATCCGTGCCCTGCACTTAACAGCTCCCATCAGAGTTTACTTGTGTGGATTAATGTGGGTACATGTGCATGTGCATGCATGTGTGCGTGTGCGTGCACAGGTGTGTGCAGATCAGGAGCCAACCTCAGATGGTCTCCCCCAGGATGCCATCCACCGTCTTCTCTGAGACAAGACTGCTCGCATTTGCTCAGATCTCAAGAATCCCAGGAATCTGCCTGTCCCTGTCTTTTTACACTGGTATTATGAGCACTGCCACCATAGCTGGCTTTTTAAATGTAGGTTCCGGAAACCAGCCTGAGGTCCCCATGCTTGCAAGGCACACACTGTAATCCCAGCACTCAGGAGATAAAGTTCAGAGTCGCCCTCAGCCACATAGCAAGTTCAAGGTGAGTCTTAGATATGAGATCCTATCTTTAGAAGAGATAAGTTGACTGTAAAGATGTTCACCTATTTCTGGATTTTTTTTTTTTTTAGTCTATATGTTGATTCTTGTATCAGTATGTTTGGCTTTGATGGCTTTGGAAGTGGGGTTATAGTCAGGTTGGTCCCCCAACTTTGTTCTCTTTGCTCAGGATAGTTCTGGCTATTTGAGGGTCTTTATGGTTACCTTAGAGTTTTAGGAATATTTATTCGATTTCTGTGACAAATGCATTAGTGGTGTTTTGTTTTGTTTTGTTTTGTTTTTTGGGTAAGAATTGCACCGAGTTGGTAGACTGCCTTCAGTGGTATGAGCATTTAGCAACAGTAGTCTTTCCAATCCATGAACATGGGATGTTGCTTCCCATTCTCTCTCTCTCTCTCTCTCTCTCTCTCTCTCTCTCTCTCTCTCTCTCTCTCTCTTAGTCTCTCTTCCTCTCCAATTTCTTTCATTGGTATTTTATAATTTCCTCCTTGATTAGGCAGTGGATTTGTCCCCTTGAGCCGCATTTAAGCCAGTACTTATTGGTGGGCAGGAACAGCACTGATCTCCATGTGGTGACTTGATATCATGTGACTACTAAATTTATCAGCTCTAATGACTCTACGGATTTCTAATCAGTTTTAATGCTTTTTGGCCCCTCTAGTAGTCTCTTTGTAGTAAAATCATGTCATCAGCAAGCAGCAGCTGTTTGATGCTCCTCTTCCGGTTTGGGGGCCTTACTTTGTGTTTTTAACTATGTTGGCTAGGATGTCTAGAATCATCACTTCCGGTCTTCCTTACCTGAGGCCTCCATGGAGGAGCTATCAGCTAAGGGAGACCGGCCGACATAGCAAGGAGAACGCTCTGCAGGGCAGCAGGCACACGCTGTGCCGGCCTCTTACTCTGGACTAACTTTGTTCTTGTGTAAACTCCATGGAGTTTTCATCTTTTGTCTCAAACCTGGGGGTTCCAAAAAACAACGAGACCCCATTTCTCATTGATTTCTGTCAACCCCGTCACCCTGCTAACCTAGAGCTCCACACCCTGGAAAACAGACACTTATGCCCTAGCCCACTCACATACTGGCGCACATGTACACGTAGATATGCATGCCTTTGTGTGTAGCTGCACACACACACTAAAGAAGCATCCAGCTTGGTGAGGGTCGCTTGTCTAAGAAAATCAAACAACTGGCTTCTCAGAGATGGAGCAGAAAGCTGACCCTAAAGGAGGAAAAAACACATGTTCCTGCCAGTCACCAAGAGCTGAAGGCTTCCACATCTAGCCAGAGGCTCCCCTGACCCTGGGGACCCACAGGAAGAACACACACACACACACACACACACACACACACACACACTGGACATTTAGCCTTCTCAGTCATCGTAAACACGGTCCAAGCAGAGTGCTCAAATCAGTCCAGATACTTGAACACCAAACCTGGAATCCAGGACCCAGGAGACACTCTCAGCTTCCACCCAGTTCCTGACTTCAGAGCTTCTTTCAGAGTTGGAGAGGGGACTGCCTCATCTGTCCATCTGTCTGGGTGCCCAGGGCAGGAGGTGGTTGAGTATCTCCAGAATTGAGGTATGGGTGCTTGCCTTCCAGATTCAGCCTGATAGCCCAGGATACAAGGCCACCGGTGCTGCCTGGTGGGTCATGGAAGCATCTGGTACCCCAGGGGTCAGGACCTCCAGACCAGAAGGATTCGCTATAACATATGAGCTTGAGTCTGTCCTGTTTTCCTTGAGTGCTGTGGTACCTTTCCAAGTCGACTGTGACTGAGAGAGGTGAAAAGCCCAGAGGGAACAGTAGCTAAACCATGTCTCCCCCTGATGTGGGGCTATGCCAGCCTCCCCAAAGCTCAGATGCGTCGCTGATGCCTTTGTGAGAATGACAGGAGGTCGCTGCTCACTGTTCCTTGCAGGTCAGACAGAAGTGCTGTGGAGACTTCCCTCTGTCTCTGTCTCTGTCTCTGTCTCTGTCTCTCTGTCTCTCTGTCTCTCTCTCTCTCTCTCTCTCTCTCTCTCTCTCTCTCTCTGAATTAGAATTATGGTTTCAAGGCTGTTAATGGGGAGACTCTGAGCCCCCTTGTATATAAGAGTACCCTGGTTCTAACCCTGTGGAACAACTTCCTGGCCACTGACAACTGAGACACATTTTGTGGGCTATCATCTTGATAACAAGTAGCTGCCATTCACTCTTCAAAGTCAGAGATGCGCCAAGCCGGCCTTGGCATCCCCGTGTCCAGCCCAGCACAAAGTGGAGATCTGCCGTGACATATCAGTGACAGACAGGTGGACAGGCACTGATGGACACAGGCCTGGAACTGCTCAGAGTAGAGTGAAAAGGACATGTGTCCCCACCCTGTGACGCTCGGGTGGCATCTGGGAGGAGCAGGATTGGGATAAACACTGAGAAAGCAAAAATGGAGGGACTGGGCCCCAGAGAGGCCAGAGCATGGGGAGAATTGTTGAGGGACTCCTACCTTGGTGTCATGTGACCTGAGCACCACCTGCCAAGGCAGACCTGCCTAGCCCTCTACAGACCTGTAGGAGATAGCGCCAAGCTCCCACCTTCCCCATGGCCCCTGTGCCACAATGAAAGGAAGGCCCTTCAGAAGGGAACAATCCACCTGCTGGAGCTAGGCGGTGGGAACAGCCACCTCTGTCTCACAGGATGGTAAGATTTGTGTGAGCAGGGTAGACACCCCATTAGACAGGCTGGGGCCCCAGGGCCCTGGGGTAATCTTCCCTCCCCAGGATTCTCTGTGAATTGACTGTTTCGGCCAATAGTGATGCCCCGTGTGCCCCAGGGTCAAGAAGTCCACCCTCTGGAATCCAGAGGCCTTGTTGGTGGTGCGCGTCACCATCTTTTCCTCATGAAAGCACTTGTGGGGACCTACATCTGGGTCTTAGAGTGTCTGGCAAGATAGCTTAGATCTTCCGGGGGGGGGTCCCACTCACACTGTACCCCATGCTTCCACCTGCCTCTTCATACGGCCAGGAGAGGGGTGCAGGTGACTGCCTCTCCTTCCCTTGCTCCTCCTGTACGGTATTGGGGTGAGTAGTGGCATAGGAGGCACACACATATCTGATTGTCCTCCTAGGAGGGGCCCGGCAGGATGCTGATCGACGCTCATGAGCTCTCGCCGTTCCTGGAGGGCCTGTGCTATGGATCAGTGCGTCTCGGGGCTCTAAAACACTCCCAGGGAAATAAAACAATTATTTTTGACAACCCACATCAATACCATCTACATTCTCGCTCCCCGCCCCCTTGTCCCGTTCCACCCTCCCCTCCCCCCCCCCCCCCCGCATGGTGCCCCTCCCCCTCCAAGGCCACCTCTTCTGCACTCGCCTGTGTCTTCAGGAAATGGAGCCAGGAAACTCCATAAGGCAATTGTTGGCTCCATCGATCTCATTTGGGGGCCTGAAAATTCAGCAGACAGCACAGTGTTAAATTATTAACTAAATGTTTCCACTCGCCGGGGACATGCTTCATAAAGACCGTCCGGAGGAACAACAGCCTATTTATGAAATTAACAGCTGGAGGGGTTCGCGGGATAGGGGGCAGAAGTCACTGCATGGCCAATGAAGGCAGCGCTGTGCCTGGACAGATGGAAGGAGTGAGGCAAAGCAGAGCCTCGTGGGGGGGGCCATGCTTCAGGACAGGGGAGCTGGCAGAGGACCGCCACGGAGGGCGTGGACCACCACCATCGGCTCCACGCTAGAGCACCTTTCAGCTGGTCAGTGGTGAGCAAAGGCTTACGGCTGGGGAGCGGAGTGGGACATGTCCCATGGTGTGATGTGCGGCTAGCCATGGCCTTCCACCTGGCTGAAGACAGGATGAGAACCCAGCAAGGACCAAATAAACTGTCACGCACCGCGATGGCAGGATGTGACAAACTGTTTCTCCTAGCAGGGTTCCTACCCCAGGTGACAGGTTAGGATCTCAGAGGTGCTGATCTGGGCCTGGCCAGGCCACATGCTACATAAGACTACAGAGCAGAGCTGGAGTCTTATGGGCTGCACGTGAGACTGTTCCCTTGGGAGCTTCCAGTGGGGAGCACACGAATGACAAATACCTGAAATGAACAATCAGAGGGCCCAGGGGACCTGGGCTGGTGAGTCCAGGCAGCTGGCACAGCCTGCCACAGGGGACAGGTAGCTGTGAGATGCCCAGCATGACAGCACACGCATCCTAATGAATGTCCGAGGCCCAAGAGTACAGGGATGGTTTCAGGCCCTGCCAGCTTGCCTGGGACAAGGCATGGGGGAAGCCATGACGCAGCAAGCCTCCAGAAGGGCAGCTTGCCCCACCCCTGCCCGTTGTGCTACCCACACCTTCCCATCAACCCCTGAGGCAGCCTTGCAGGCCACCGTGTCCATTCCAAGTTCTTGGAGAACAAGAAACATCACCTGTGAAAAATCTCAGTTCCACTCCCAGGCAAAGCCAGGCCAGGCTATTTGGGGGTGAAGTCCCCCCACAGGAAGCCCCAGTACAGGAGGGAGCAGCCAGGTCATGCCACTATCTAGGACACTTCCAGAGGCATCAGCTCTCTGCCTGCAGGGCAGGACAGTGGGCTGGGACTGCGACAGCAAACTGACCCACGTGAGACCCACTCCCCAGCACCCTTGGTCTCAGTCTCCCTCATGCGTCCTAGGCGCTGCTGCATGACAAAAATCCACACTGTGGGTGCGCGTGTAGGCAACTCTGACAGGGAGAGGTAGCTGCTGATAGAATCGGGTCAGGAGGCATTTCCACAGCTCTGGGCCCTTTCATCTGTATCCTCCACGGGTCAACCAGGCGGCCGCTGACTGAGGACCATTTCCTGCATTGGTCTCACCTGCCTTTGACCTTCACGCGGACCTCCACGGTCTGAGCTCCAACCGGGTGCAGCGTGACACCTGCGACCTGTGTGAGTTGTTGCGAGCACGCCAGTGTTCGGTTTTATTGCTTGCTAGGAACTTGCCGCGGGCTGTTGTTTACTCGCTGTCCCAGAAACAGACGTTCCGGGTTCTTATTTCCCATTTAGGCTAGCGTAGGTAACGCTCCTGTGAGCCCTTTATGAGCCTACGCTGGCCGTGGTGTGAAGTTGTGGTGGAGTACACAAGGCCCGGCTGGTCCCCAGCTCCTTTGGAATTGCACTCCTGTTTGATGCAGCGTCTCACACTGCGTCCCTGGGACTAGCAAGCACTTGGGTGCTTACCTGTGACTGCCCTTGTGAAGTGTTTGCTCCAAGTTTTCATCCACTTTGTAATTGGGTTGTCTGCCTTCTACGGTCTGATTTTTATTTATTTATTTATTTATTTATTTATTTATTTATTTATTTATTTAAGATAGGGTCTCACTATGTAGCCTCGACTAGCCCAGAACTCTATATATAGACCTAACTGGCCTGGAGCTCCACCTGCCTCTGCCTCCTGTGTGCTGGGATTTAAAGGCAGGCATCATCATGCCTGGATACTGGTTGACTCTTTTACATCTTTATATAATGTAAACGCAACTCCTTGGTCATCTCTAGTGTATGGTTTGCCTCGTTTCCTTAACTAGGTCTTTTGGTTGATGGATGGTTTCCTCTCTCTGGATTCACTACTTCTTCAGCCAGTATTTCGTTCTTTCTTAACTGTTGCTTTTCCTCCGGAACTCCAGCCGCACGCACCCCGGAAACTTCCCCACAAGTCATGGAGGCTCTGTTCGTTTCGTCTCAGTTCTCCCCCGTACTGTGTAGACCGGGTAATAACCGAGCGGGCCGCCCCTCACGGTCACTCTTCTTTGTCTCCCACCCTCGCCTTACTGTAAAAAGCCTATCTTACTGTAAAAGGCCTATCTTACTGTAAAAGGCCTATCTTACTGTAAAAGGCCTATCTTACTGTAAAAGGCCTATCTTACTGTAAAAGGCCTATCATCTGGGAAGGTGTCAACTTCATGCAAGGTGCTATTCAGCTTTATAGTTAAATTTGCTTCTTAATTTTGTTGTCTCTGCTGGTATTATTCAATATGTTTTATGTATAAGATCACCTTTTCCTTTCCGTCTTTGCGTTTACTTAGAGTAATTCTTTTCTTTTCTTTTTTTTTTTTTTAAGTTTTATTTTATTATTATGTATACAGTGTTGTCTGATTGTTTACCTGCAGGCCAGAAGAGGGCACCAGGTTACATTATAGAAAGTTGTTAGCCACCATGTGGTTGCTGGGAATTGAACTCAGGACCTTTGGAAGAGCAGGCGGTCGGTCCTCTTAACCATTGAGCCATCTCACCAGCCCCAGAATAATTATTTTCAACGGTGCTAATTCTATTGTCTTGAGTTAGTTGCATTGACCAATATTTCTATTGATTGTGGGTCATATTTCCTGACGGTTTTTGTGTATCTACTGACTTATGTGCATTACGTTGGGTACTAGCTGACACTTTGTATAATCTCTGGATTCTGCGGTATTTCAATAAAGAGTGTTGTTTTCCATCTAGCAGGCATTTTATTTTATTGTATTTTATTTTTGGTTTTTCTGAGACAGGGTTTCTCTGTGTAGCCTTGGCTGTCCTGGACTCACTTTGTAGACCAGGCTGGTCTGGAACTCACAGCGATCCGCCTGCCTCTGCCTTCTGAGCCCTGGGATTAAAGGCGTGCACCACCACCACCCGGCTCTCTTCCTTCTTTAAGGGCTTCATCCCAGCTGCTTACCCCTGCTTTTCTGTTTCTTGTGCTCCCAAATCATTTTTAAAGTGTTCTGTGTTGTAGCAGAAGAACAAATCCTATGCAAGCTAAACCTTCCATCCCTGAAACCCTGTCCCTTTACCATGCCACTTGTAGAGCACGCTAAGCCGGGAAGAACACAAGTTCCCAGCACGTGCCTCATTGCATCATCCTCACCACAGACCTGGGAGACAGACACCTTCTCATTTTACAGCTGGCAATGATGAGGGTCCACATTGGCCAGCCGCCTCACTGAAGAACCCCCAGCCATTAAGGAAAGACTTGGCCCATGGGTCCTCCTGTGCCACTTGGAGATTCCATGTTCTTTCAGCTATTAGTTCCAGGTTTGTCATGTGACAAGACTCCCTCCGCCGACCCCCAGGTCTTCCCATACTGCCTTCTGAACCCTGAGCTTTTCTTGGCAGCCTTTTCTCTCCACCCAAGCTCAGCACACCCCCCCCCCCCATCCTGAGCTCCAGGGAGCTGACAAGAGACCCACAGAGGCCACGTGGCGGTGGTCCAGGGTCTCCACCATGCCGGGTAGTCTGAGGGGCTGCCTGTGGACAGCAGTATAAAAGGGGGCATTGAGGGGCAGACTGCAAGGAGAGCCATTCTTCATCTGTACCCCACAATGTAGGCTTTGTGAGACCTGCCAGGGCTGAGCTGAACGAGAACTTTCTCTCTTCTCCTACGTACAGATTATTTAATTTAAAAATAATCGAATGTGGAAAATGTTGGAGATGGAAACTGTTTATCAGTTTTCCTTTGCTGTTTCTCCCTGTGGCTTCTCCCCACAGTGGGCATTGCATCACCCTACAGTGGGCATGGCTTTGTCCCACAGTGGGCATGGCTTTGTCCCACAGTGGCAGCAGCTTTGTCCCACAGTAGCAGTAGCTTTGTCCCACAGTGGCAGTGGCTTCACCCACAGTGGCAGTGGCTTTGTCCCACAGTGGCAGTGGCTTAGACCCACAGTGGCAGTGGCTTCGGCTCACAGTGGGCATGGCTTCAGCCCACAGTGGCAGTGGCTTCGGCCCACAGTAGCAGTGGCTTCGCCCACAGTGGCAGTGGCTTCGCCCACAGTGGCAGTGGCTTTGTCCCACAATGGGCATGGCTTCGGCCCACAGTGGGCATGGCTTCAGCCTACAGTGGCAGTGGCTTCATCCACAATGTGTCGCCCGAGGCATTTATGCTGTGGTCAGTGCACGAAGTAGGAAAAGCTGAGATCACATGATGGCTGTTATGGCCTCAAGGGTCTTGAGTGGGGTACTCCTGCTTGTGTGACAGGAGGTGGCATTCCTGTAAGTCTGGCATCCTAAAAGTTCTTCCTGGAAGCAGCCTATACTGAGGCCTCCGTACAACCTTCCCTGCCTTGCTCTTGCCCCTGGTCCCTTCCTTCCTTCCTTCCTTCCTTCCTTCCTTCCTTCCTTCCTTCTTTCTTTCTTTCTCTTTCTCTCTCTCTCTTTCTTTCTTTCTCTCTCTCTCTCTCTCTTTCTTTCTCTCTTTCTTTCTTTCTTTCTTTCTTTCTTTCTTTCTTTCTTTCTTTCTTTCTTTCTTTCTTTCTTTCCTGTCCTTGCCTGTTCCAGTCTCCTGCAAATGACTCCTTCAGATGACTTCCACAGGGCATCCAGGCTCCTCTGTCCTCTCCAGACAATATCTGCTACCCTCCAAATACACATGGTAGATGTGTCGTCTTACCAGGTGGCTCCGAAGCCTGTCTGTCCAGGCAGCACCCGCTCAATATGAAGTGTAGGTTGGTAGGTCCATGGAACCCGGGGTGTCTCACATACAGACACTGATGCCCCGTCAGTGCCGTGGTGTACATGTTGAATGCCTAGAGAGACTGCATGACTGACTGTTCAGTGCATCTGTTGGCTCTCAGCATGTTCTTGCTGCCTATGTGTGTGTGGTCTCATCACCACCTCCAGGAACACTTCCAGGGTGATGGTCGGGTCTGGTTGTCAACTTGACACAACCGCAAGCAGCCAGCCAGCCAGGCAGGCATACGTTTGCTTTTTGCTCCTGACTGTGGGTGCACCATGACTAGCTGCTCCAGGCTCCTGCCGTCTCGAATGCCCTCACCAATAATGCACTGTATAACTCAGCATTGTAGGCTAAAATAAACCACTTTTCCCCTAAGATGCTTTTTGCAGGACAGTCTGTCACAGTAATAGATATCGTCACAGGAATCAGGGGTGGGAAAGTAAGGATACAAAGGCACCTGCATTAGAGAATCGAGTTCTTGGTGCAGACCTCAGGGATGCTGAAAGATACCTTAAGGAGAGCACCTCAGTCTCCAGCGGAGCTTGGGAGATGCACCCAACTTCTCTAGGAAGACAGTGAGGCCTCTAACCATAAAGTCCCTAGTGTGTGGTGCTGGGAGCAGGAGTCTGTAAAAGGATCAGGACTGAGTTTTCTGCCCCTGTGACGATCCTTCTGTGGGTTTCTGCGCCAGACAGAAGCCCTCAGTAAGCCAGGAGCTTGCAGGGACCTGGGCCCTGCGTTTGGGTAGATCCTACTTTTAAGGATGGACCCCCGAGGGTTTGGGTGTTCTGGCATCAACTTAGAATTATCCAGGACCTCTGCATATGCCCCAGGGGTTGCAGGTCCTATGGCTTTGTGCTGCCTTCTGCTGCGTGTACCCTGCCTTGGCAGGCCTAGGACCACAGGGGGGGGGGGGGGGGGGAGGAGGCAGACATCAGCAGGCAATCAGAGTTGTCTCCACTGCTGAGCAGTGGCGTGCTGGACACTGCGAACCTGAGTCACGGGGGGGGGGGGGGGCGGGGGCGGTGAGCCTGGGACTTGTAAGAATCCCCTGAGCTAAAGAGCAAAGCCCAAGACTGTGTCCCCCAAAGTTGGCTCTGCCACTTCCCCAGTTCCTAGAGGGCCCTGGGCTGGGCAAGAGAAGGGAAGCCAGAGACTGGTCTTATGGTTAGAAAGAGACTCATTCCTTATGGGTGAGGCACTTTGTCATTACCTCTGGTCATCCCGGGGGCCAGTATTGACCCAGTTCTGGGTCCTCGTGTACACCCGGATGCTGAGGCTCTGTAGCAGTGGCTTCGTCTGCTCCAGAGGAGGCCAGAACCAGGCTGCCACTCCAGCCCACTGGGCTTTTGGCAAGACCACAGGCCTCTCTGGTGGCAGGAAGCAGGGTGAGTCATCCAGCCTCAGGTCCCTGGTGCAGCTCTAGCATCTCCAAGTGACTCTGTGCTGTTGGACTTGCAGTACAGCGCACCCTCATGCTGGGCCCTGAGCTTCCTGGAGGCTGTCACCCAGCAGTTGCTTGGCCCCTGGCGGGGTCACTTCTTAGTATTCTGTGTGATGCCCAGGGACAAGCAGAGAGCAGAAAGAGAAACAAGGGTAGGAAAATGTTCAGCACCAATTCCCCCAAACACACAGCCAAGGACACAGGGACAAAGCGGAGTCCTCCTCATTCAGACCAGTGGGGACGGCTTGTGCCACTCACAAAGGAGTGTGCAGAGAAGTGGGAGGGACCCACATTTGGCTCAAAGACACCCTCCTCTGCTGGCCTCCCCAGAGCCTTTGAACTCAAGAAGCTCCTTTGGAGATGGGAGGTGACCTTGAATGTCAGGTGCCACAGAACTCTGTTCCGGCTCCTGACACCAGCCTTTCGGGTCCCCCCCTCCCAGGATGGTGTGGCTCCCCCTCCTCCCAACTGGGCCATC
Source organism: Acomys percivali (assembly GCA_907169655.1). NCBI lineage: Eukaryota > Metazoa > Chordata > Mammalia > Rodentia > Muridae > Acomys > Acomys percivali. Next base: position 84,315,987 of record OU015754.1, on the reverse strand, counting down.
TTCTCCCACTCCTCCATCAAGCTCGCCCCCTATCTGCAGCAGACTGTTTTCCACTCAGGCCCTCCAAAGATGATGATCCTACAAAGACAGTGTCCGTGAACAACCACCGTAATGATTATTGGATTATAGGAGCCAGAAATCAATGTGTTTCTGCACAATTTCATCAGCAAGAAATAACAATGGGCTCCCCCTGCCCCGCCCCCACCATGTCAACACCTGGTGGCCTGGCTGTCTGGACCCAGCATTCCTGGGCCTTCTCCCTGGCTCCCAAAAGGGTCCCCACCAGAAAGAGATAAGATAGAGCTCGTGTTGGGAGGAGGTGTGGACGGGGCTGCACCAGCTCAGCTCGCTGTGAGTGATAAAAGGGGCTTTTGAAAGGTGCTGACGTGGCCACCGCGCTTAATGAGGTCATCGCCAAAGCTACGCCCCTGGTAACCTAGAGGTCAGGTTCCCAAAGTGACAGCAGCGGGAAGTGGGGCCATCTGCCACTGCCTGTCAACACCCTGCACCCCATCACAGCAGCCAGCTCCAATGCCTGCAGGGGCTGGCCTCCAAACTCATTTCAGGGCTGTCATCTTGAGCCCTGGGGCATCCTGAGAAAGCTGAAGGGGCTCTGGGGCCCTGTGCTGGTAGAGAGGGCAGCTGTTGGTGGGGAGGGGGAACCTCAGACCCCCCCCTTGTCAAAGCCAGCCTTGGGCAGAACCTTCTGGCTCCCACTCAATCCAGCTTTGAGGGTCTTTGGTGCTTCTTGGCTGAGCTTCTTGGAGGGACCAGTGCTGTCGTAAGCATTCAGGAAGGCAGGGCTCTGCCCTCCACCCCACCGTGCTGGTTTGGAGACCCTGCACGTGACCCTGACACAGAAGGCGTGGCCTGGCTTGCCCAAGCACCTGCATTTTTTGGCAGAAGAATGCCCTTGGGATCTGACCCAGATTGAGCAAGGTGTCTGTCTTTGAGCAGAGAGTAGGTAAGGGAGGACAGAAAATTCTGAAATCAAAATAAGGTTGGGCTCTGCTCCCCAGCAGCTTCCCACTGTCCCCTCCCTGTTGTCCACCTGCGCCGCCAGGCAGGGCCCCACCTGCCCGTAGTCCAGTCCAGGTGTAATGTGTGTTAAAGTCCCCAGGGGGCAGCGTGGCCTCCTGGGGACCAAGAGGCCTGGGCTTCTCAAACTGCAGAGCCGGCATATCAGACACCCTGCATGTCATGTATTTATATTACAGTTCATAACAGTAGCAAAGTTATGAAGTAGCCGTGGAAATTATTTTATGGCTGGAGGTCACCACAGCATGAGGAACAACTGTGTTAAAGTTCACACAGCGTTAGGAAGGCTGAGAACCACCCGCTGTGGTGTCACTGCTGTGAACTCCTTCCAGGAGGAAAGGGAGTGGCTAGTGGAGCCTGGGCTTCCAGACAGCCTCATCTCAGAACAGCTGAAGACAGAGTCCCTTGCAGAGGGCTAGGCTACCTCCTCCCTCCCTCCCTCCCTCTCTCCCTCCCTCTCTCCCTCCTTCCTTCCCTCCTTCCCTCCCTCCCTCCTTCCCTCCCTCCCTCCCTCCTTCCCTCCCTCCCTCTCTCCCTCCTTCCTTCTCTCCTTCCCTCCCTCC
>OU015754.1:84300323-84312409 GCA_907169655.1 Acomys percivali | reverse complement strand
AGAGAGAGAGAGAGAGAGAGAGAGAGAGAGAGAGAGAGAGATCTCATAGCCAACTAGAAGGGACCCTCTGTGACTTGACAGAAGCTGGGAGCAGAGAGGGTGAGTGGATGCCCCAGAGTAGTTAAATAGATGGAGAGCCTGTCCCCCTTCCCAGACACCTCCTGATCAGGACTCCCCCAAAGATAGAGATGAACACATACATCAATCAAAGGTCGTGACCAGAGAGCAGCCCTGGACAGCCAGGGCAATGGCGGCCAGAGGGCGGGTCTCCACTGAGAGATAGCCCTACCTCTCACTCCTGGATAGCTCCCTCTTTGTTCCCACCCAGCTCTTCCTCAGCACCAGGGTTCTGGCTCCCCTCTGCCCCCCTGCTCTGCCCCTTCACCCCAGCCCCCCCCAGCCCCCCTCCCCCGCGGCTGATTTGTTTCAGCCAGTGACGCCCACCCCTTGCAAGACTTCCCACGGGGCAGGCCGAGTTGTGGGCTCTGGCGGCTGGCTGCAGTTTTTAATTGTTCCCCCCCCCTCCTCCTTGCTGCTTGCCGTGACTGGGGGAGGGGTCAGGGTTTCCAGTAGCATTTCCGGCCCTCTCTTTCCCTTTCCCCTAGCTTCTCCCTCCACGGGCCCAGCCTCTGTGATTAAGCCTGGAGGCGTCCTGCTGGTTCTAATAGGCCTGCGGGCTTGACCATCTTGATGAGAACTGTGCGGGGCACAGCTTGTTCCCGAACGCCTGCGCTGGAATCTCCTGATGCACGGTATTAATCATCACTGTCAGGCCGCTCAGGCCTAAACACATCCGCCCAGTATAAAATTATACTAAACAGAAGAAGAGAGGCCCCCGTGATTGGCTACATATTGAAAACAGACATTAGACAGCCCCCGCCCCTAGCTTGCCCACTCCCTCCTCATTTTGAGTCCCACCCCACCCCCCGACACACCCCCACCAAGGCCTTTGCCCAGCTTAATGAACAATAGATGGCTCTTGGGTGTTGATGGAGCCACACTTTGGTACTCAGCAAGCTCTAGTCCTGTGATGTGGAGGGAGTTTACCTCTGGAGCCAGGGGCTGGGTGTCCACTGTGGGAGTTTCTTCCCACGGTGCTGCTGGGGCTTTTTAAAAGCGCGCGCTCATACACACAGAAGCCAGGCGAATTCTGGAAAAAGGCTGAGGCTATTTACCCCCAAGGAGAGGGGAGGGATTAGTGTACAGCCCCAGGGCTTCGTGAAGGGGTAGGTGAAGGTAAACGGAACTAGAAAGCTGGCCCTGGCCCAGCCTTCCTGAGTCCAGAGGCCCCTGGGGGACTGTGATTTGGCCACCCCGGGGGCAAGCACCCTCCTGGTCCCCCAGCCAGTGAGCTGCCCATAAAAGTTAACTGGGTGTGAAATGCTTGCCTGAGGTTGGTAGAAGGGCACCACAGGAGGACTGCCTGGGCAGCTGCTTTCTCACCTGCCTGGTCCTGGCTGGCCTTCATAACCTGCAGCCAAAGAACAGCCCCCCCCCCCCCCCCCCCGACCCTAGCCAACAGGAGGGCGCTTCTTGTCAGTTGACGGAGCCCCAGAACGAGCCTTTCCAGGGAGCCAGTCAGAGGTCCTCTGCATCTGCCTTGAGATCATCTCAAAATGCCTTGTTATGGAATCCACGTGCTGGCCCACAGCAGGCACCCATTTTCCCCCTGGTACTCCCTGACAACCCTAGGCTGCGTCCCAGGGGTGCAGAACCCTCCTGTGGGGAAGGTCTCCTCCAATGTCACACTCCACTACGAGGCGAAGGAGACCTGGATGACCTCAGCTGATGGCGGTGGGCTTCGGGCCATCCAGGTGAACACAGAGCGGACTGAATTCTCTGACCTCACAGGCATCCCTGCGTCCCCCATACTGTCACAATTAACTCCCACCCCCCTCCTGGGGGCACCCTGGAGAGAGGTTCACCAGGACCCAAAGAGCAGAACCACCGGGCAGCCATGATGCTTAAAGATCAGTCCGTTAGATCAGCCTGAGGGGGCAGCATCTGTGCAGTGACGGAGGGAGGGAGAGGCTGGATTTGAACCTTCCCCAGAGAGCGGGCAGAACCATGGGGAGAGTCCCTCTGGCCTCCACAATCTTCCCAGCCTGTTGGAGCCAGGCACTTAGGAGGTAGCAGGCGGATTTTATTCTGCAGTTTATGGGACACCCTGACTCGAAAAACAAAAAGCAGAACAGTAGTGTTTGTTAGGCAGCAATTGCTACTCGACATCCTTGCTGGGCCTGGGCGTGTGCATGTGGTCAGCTGGCCCACAGGGAGGCTTTGTGAGCTTGTCAGTAGGCCAAGAAGTGGTTCAGGATTGGGGGTGGGGGTGGGGAGGGGTTGGGTGCGCTGCCCTCAGCACAGGCAGCTGAGCTTCAGACAGGATGAGTTCCCCTTCCATTTCTCTCGCCAGGTGTTAAGCTTGAATCTGCATGTTGCACCGAGAAGCAAGGCTGGCTTGCCCATTGCGCCCTGAGCAAGAGACAGGTGGCTGGGCTAGGAGGAAGGCTGGGTCATCTGTGGTGTCTGGAGTCAGCCCTGCACGGCCCAGCATTGGCCAATGCACCCACTGAGCTGCCCCTGGCTCCGGAGCCACGGGGCTGGGTAATTCCACCTGGCCTGTGAGCAAAGACTGTTGTCTCAGGCCTGGTGAGTCTCACCTGGGTCCTGGTCTGCCGACACCTGTGCTTGTGTTAATGAAACACTTTCTTCAAAGCCCGGTGACAGCTGGACACATGTGGCAGGGAGCCATCTCCGAATGCCAGCTAGCCCATACCCAGCCTACCAGCAGCTCCGAGTCCTGGCCCTGGCCAAGGGAAATGAAACACTATGGTTTAGCACAACTGGGACATATGACTGAGCTGCCTGGGCAGAGCCCCCCAGGTGGTCGCCACGCACTCTCTCAGCGTTGGCTCCACTGTGGTTGTCTGTCTCCCCTTCCTCCTCCTCCTCCTCCTCCTGCTGCAAGAAGCACAATTTTCCTGCACAGGATGCTGGTTAGGGTCCAGGAGACAGGCACACAAAGTGACTTCCTAATGTCCTTCCAAGGTGCACCTGTCTCTTCCTCATGCTCTTGAGGGCTAGCAGCAGTGGCGAAGAGGTTTCCTGCCTTTGTGTGACTTGTGGTCCCCAACTAGAGCCATCCCGTCCTCTGACATGGGCAACTTCTGCAGACAGTTGTGGTGGTCACCACTAGGGAAGCCAGTGGCCTAGAGCCCAGGGACCTTGGTGGACATTCTACAGTGTCCAGGATAAGACCGCCTAAGTGGAAAGCATCACAAAACAGAGGTCCATGCAGTGAAGGGGGAAGTCAAGAGCTTTCTTTTTTAAAGCATCGTGTGTGTGTGTGTGTGTGTGTGTGTGTGTGTGTGCGCGCGCGCGCGCGCGCACACATGCACGCACCGTGTATCTCTACCTGTGTGCATGCATGTGTGTGTGCATATATGTGCATGGCGTGTGCATGTGTATCTGTGCCTGTGTGCATGCATGTGTGTGCATGTATGTGCATGGCGTGTGCATGTGTATCTGTGCCTGTGTGCATGCATGTGTGTGTAAGTGTGTGCATGTGCACATGTCACAGTGAGTGTGTGGAAGTCAGAAGACGGTTTGTGGCAGTTGGTTCTCTCCTGCCACCTTGAGGCCGGGGGATGGAGCAGAGGACATGAAGCTTGGCGGCAGCAGGTGCCAGTGTCCTCTGAGCGTGATCCCAGCACGCAGACATTTAGGGGAGAGCACCTCTGTGCTCCTGGGGAGACATTCATGACTTGAGTGTGAAGAGATCTCTGAGAAAGATGTGCCAGGGCAACCATGCTGTTTATGTCCTGGCCCAGCACATGTGTGTCCGTGTTTGTGCCAAGATGGGACGCGGGTCACGGAGCAAGAGTACACGGGCAGGACACGTGGAACATAGGATGGTTTAGGCTGTGGAGGACAGTATGGCCCTTCCTTGCCTTGTGCACTTGAGAACTACAACATGACAACACTTGGCTCCGTGCCCCCCTCATCCATTGCAAGTAGCTTCAGTTAAGAAGGCATGGCCTTTTCTGGGTGTAAGACCTTCACCCTCACCCTGGCAGGCTGTGGGGGCTGGGGGCGGGGGGGAGGGCTGGGTGTTGGGGGGGTGTTGCTGGGCTAGAGAGATGAAGCACCGCAGACCCCAGTGTCTGTACAGAGTCGCTGAGGCCCATGGCTGACAGCTCACCTTGCTCCAGACAGAGGGCCCAGCCTGGGAGCCGCCATGGAGATTGTTCTTTCTTGCCCTCAGACTGAGATCTGGGTCCTCTCACCCCTGACCCCTGACCCCCTGGTCCCTGCTTTAAAGGCCTAGGACCTCCCTACAGTATGGCCACAAGAGGGACAGATCCCAGGACAGCTAATGGGCGGCCCATGAGAACCTCCCTCTGCAGCTCAGCAGCAGCACTGGCCTAGCATGGAAGTTCCCTGGGAGTCCCCCCCCCCACCCCTCCCCTGCACATAGCCGCTCCCCATTCACAGCACAGAGCAGAGATGAGCACTCCTGGGAGCCACTAGGAACCCTTCACGGTTCCAGTGCCCTTAAAAGGCTCAGGAAAAGCCAGGCAGTGGTGGCTCATGCCTGTAATCCCATCACTCAGAAGGCAGAGGCAGGCAGATCTCTGTGAGTTTGAGGCCAGCCTGGTCTACAAAGTAATTGTGTGTGTCTCTGTGTGTGTGTAATGTATGTGTCTGTGTAGGTGCTTGGATGTGTGTGTGTAATGTGTGTGTCTGTGTACGTGTGTCTGTGGTGTGTGTCTTTGTGTGTATGAATTGTGTATGTGACTGTGTGTGTCTATCTGTGTGGTTGTATGTGTGCCTTTGTGTGTAGGGTGTGTATGTCTGTATGTGTGGTGTATATCTGTGTGCATCCTTGTACACATGTCTGTGAGTGGTTGTATATGCGTCTGTGATTGTGGCATGTGTGTGTATGAGTAGTGTGTGTATGTGTGGTGTGTGTGCGTGTGTGTGTGTGTGTCTATGTGGTATGGTGGTGTGTATATCTCTCTGTATGGTATGTTTGTGTGTTTGTGTGTCTGTGTGTGTGGTGTGGTTGTATGTAGTTGTATGTGTGGTATCTGTGTGTGTATAGTGTGGTGTGGTGCGGTTGTATGTTGTGTGTGCTTCTGAGTATAGGGGGGGTGTGTCTGTGTGTGGGGTATGTGTATGTGCATGTGTGTGTGTGTGTGTGTCTGTGTGTCTGTGTGTCTGTGTGTCTGTGTTTCTTTCTAGCTACAGATCACTGAAGGCTGTTTTAAAGGTCTGTTGTTTAGCCCTTTGTGCTGGGGTTCAGGGTTCAGGGACCAGCCTTCCCTGGCTTCCACATCAGACTCAGTGGGGAGCCGCTGCATCTGGGGCTGAGGCCATTCCTCCAGGAAGAGGCTTCAGCAGCAGGACCCAGGGCCCCAGGCAGAAGCAAAGAGGCCTCGGCTTCCTGACATGAGACCCGTCTACACCATCTGCACCAAATCTCTTGGCAGTTACTGTGGAGCTCAAATTTCAGCCTCCTCGCCACCTGCCACCTTGTTTATCCTTACCCGCACTCACGACTCCATCCTCAGGCCTCCCTTCGAGACCTCAGAAAATCGTTGGCAATCTTCACTTCTTTGCCCTGAGGAAAGAAACAGTGTCCTCTGTGTGGCTAAGAGACACGTGGGGCTTGTCTCTCAGCAGCAACCTGAGCTCAGACGCACAGAGGACGCGCCCTCAGACACAACACCCTCACTCCAGTGATGTGTATTTAGCAGTTGGCATTGGACGAGGGCCTCAGACATGAGCGCTACGTGAGGCCCTCAGGAAGCAGATGCTGTGTGCGTGTGCTGGGTGCCATGTGCGTGTGCTGGTATCTGGGCCTGCCATGATTTAGACCTTATTTATCCTTGGACTCAGAGAAACCTGTCTAGCCTGGGGAATGGGTAGAAGGCTTTCAGTGAAAAGCTTGCTGTGCAAGCATGAAAACCCATGTAAAAGCCAGGTGTGGTGACATGTACCTATAATCCCAACACTGGGAAGACAGGAGGAGCCCTGGGGCCCATAGATTATGCTAGTGTGTTCCAGACTCCAGTGAGAGACTGTTATAAAAAAGTAGGGATGAAGAAGTGAGTCATTCGGGTTTTTTATTTTTATTTTTTTATTTTTCTGGTTTTACATATATGTTTATATTATTTCACATATATAAAATAAACTACCTGCAGCAAGAGGAACCATGAAACAATCAGGAATTATATAAATGTTACATTTGTAGTGTTTGGACATTTGTACTTGGCAAAAGAGCCTGTACCTCTCCAGCAGAGGACCCAAGGTCTGTTCCCAGCACCCACATCAGATGGCTCACAACTCCCTGTAACTCCAACACCAGGGGATCTGATGCCCTTTTCTGAACTCTGTGGGTACCTGAACACATGAGCACCCATGTGCGCGCACACACACACACACATGCACCTAATTAAAGACAAAAATCAAACTTATTAAAAACAAAATAAGGTAGCCAACATTACTTGAAGAGTGGTACCCCAGATTAACCTCTAGCCTTCAAACACACGTGCACACACAGAGGCCCACACATGTGCACACACGTGCACATGTACACATACACACACAGAGACAGAGGGAAGGAGGGAAGAAGAGAGAGAGAGAGAGAGAGAGAGAGAGAGAGAGAGAGAGAGAGAGAAAGAGAGAGCGCTTCTTAGGGCGCCAGGTCCCCCTTGGCTGGCTGGCTCACTGGCTGGCAGCAACTGATATGATTAACTCCATGCATCCTATTAGCAAGGCCACTGTCCTTGCTGCTAATTGTCACATGGTTGTAAGCTCTGGTAAATGAACCAAACACTTCTTTTATCTGTCATCTTGGACATGAGGCCTTAACAATGACCATATGTGCAGCACTTATGTGTCACCGATCAGGGACTTCAGGCCGGGAGATTCCAGCCTGGATGTGGTGTGCATGCTCACAGAGGAAGAAAACTAGGTCCCCTCTGCAAGCCAGGAGGAGGGCAGCTCTGCATTAGGGCATGGAGTCCTTCCATCAAGCGAGCCCCAGGTTCTTGGCCGGACAAGGGCCAAGAATCTTGTGTGTGACTTGGGTTTGCCATGGTCCAGAGGGGACCAAACTCAGTGAAATTGTCCTTGGGCACAGGAGCTGAGTCCAGTGCTAGAGAGAGGCACCCACTGTGGTGTGCTGATCGAACCACCAGCCACCTCCCAGGCACAGCTCTGATACCTTCCTGGGGTGGGGGTGGGGGGTGGTTCTGGGGTTGTGACCTCGAGGCAGCATCCAGCAGGACTAGATCTGCATGCACCAGCCAGGCACAGCCACCAGGGCTGGGGGTCTGCTGTAGCTGTGGCATAGCAGGCTTGGCAACAGGAGCCGGCTTCTAGCAGGATTCCCTACTACCAGGTCCCATTTGGAACCAGAGTGGAACCTCCCTGGAAAGTCACCAAAATGGAGCCAGATGTGCAGTGCCGTCTTGCGGCAGGAAGGAGGGGCAGGCTGCTGGCTGGGGCTGTATGGCACTTTCATTTCTCCGGCAGAGCCACTTGTGTGTGATTGAGCGAAGACACGGACGTAACAATGGCAGCAGTGTCTGCAGAACAGAGTTCTATTGAGTACCATGAAAGCCTTTTTGAAGTGGGGGAACAGTTTGAAGACATGGCATTCCTCGCCCCATGTTTTGACTCGGGAGAGGCCAATGGACAGAGCCTTAGACGCCTCCAGAGAGGCCCTAGGCCACCTTTGAAACATGCATCTGTTTTTGCTGCCCAGACTGGGGACTCCTATCCTGGGCTGTACTGCAGTGCCTGCACTTCCCTGGCGGCCCACCACCAAGTCAGGTTTGGGGGGGCATGGCGGGGGGGGGTGGCGGGCAGCGAGGTCTCTGTGGAAGCTTTCAGACAAGTGTCTAAAAGCAGAGGCAGTGGCAAATACTCATTACCAGGAGCTAACACCGATGCTATAGCCGTGGGGGTGCCCTGTTCAGTAAATACAGGCCAAAGCGAAGGATGTTTGCCCAGCACAGACCCTTAAACCCTCAAGCTCTAACACCCTCTCATGTGAATGGGGAGCATTTGAGAGAAGGCCTAGAGTGCACGGGTTGAAGAGTGGACTTGTAGCCACAGCAGGAATGATGGGCTGGCATCTGCTGCTAGCTTGGTTCCGGGTCCGAGTTAAATTTCCAGAAGGTGCTCAGGTTCCTGCCCCCACGCCAGGGGACAGACCTTCCTCCCAGGATCATGGAGTGGCTTTGAGCAATGCCAGCCTGGCCTTTGTCTTCCTGTTAGCTCTGGGGACTTGGCCCATCTCTCTTCAAATGCCCCCACCTGGCATTTATTAAACTTGATTGAAAACTCTGAAAGAGGTGAAGTAATGGCCAGCAGCCTGCTCTCTCTCTGTGCATGCTGGGCTCCCACGAGGCTTCCCCGTGGGGCTGAAGAAGATCCGGGCTTGCACCCAGCAACATGAAGGAGCTGAGAGATTGAGCTCTCTCCACATTGGTTGGGGAGGTTCACTGGAAGGAGGACAGAATATGGCTGGGATAGCCCAGGGTAATCTGTGAACTGCAAAAGGATGTAGGCATAGCATGGGTGTAGACAGCCATCAAGAGATGCAGATAGAGCCTGGCGTGGCGCCACACGCCTTTAATCCCAGCACTCATGAGGCAGAGGCAGGCGGATCGCTGTGAGTTCGAGGCCAGCCTGGTCTACAGAGCGAGTTCAGGACAGCCAAGATAACACAGAGAAACCCTGTCTTGAGAGAGAGAGAGAGAGAGAGAGAGAGAGTAAGATGCAGATAGGGTCACTTTGGGGAAAAAAACCACACACACACACACACACACACACACACACACTAGTGTTGAGAAAACCTCATCTTGGAATGTCAAAGCCATGGATTGTTCGAGATTTATGCATTCCTCTTTAAGGAGCAGGCATAGCTCTCTTTAGCTCTTCCTCGAAGCAGCTACCATAGATCCCAAAGGTGAAAGAACATGAGATCAGTGATGCCACACCTTGAACCCTACACAAAATAGATGCATGTTCCGTATCTCTTGTCTCCACGCATCACCCACTGCTGTGGGACAGTCCCACCGGCCCTCAGTGCTGCCCCAGCCAACAGTGGAGAGTGTCCAGAGGAGCACATGACCCAAACGCTGTCCCCACTGGCTGCACTCAGCTCACGGATCACTAGGATTTCAGACAGAGCTGCGCCTCCACCTTGATGCCACCTAAGCTAGGAGGACACCACGGCCTACCTACAGCCTCGTCATGTAGGGCCATCAGATCAATGCTCCCACCTCTCGGATCCACAAGGCTATGATGCGGACATGCTGGGAAAGACTAAAGTCCCAGCAAGGGACGTTAGCACCCAAGTCCTGTGCTCTGGGGCCACCGATTCTAGGCTGAGTCATTTGCCGAAGCCAACCCTTGAGACCTCCAACCCCAGCTGGAGTGCACAAGCCTGCTGTCTCCTGGGAACTGGCGTTCCTTTGAGGGCTCTGTGTCCGTTACAGTTTTCCTCTGACAGTCCCTTCAGCACAGCCATGAGCCACGCGGAGTAGACTTCAGCGCGGTGCTTGGCTAAACAATTCCACAGGCAGGCGTTCATTTACGTTTTAGGGGTGCTTCCCACCGTAGGATGGGGCTCTAGGCTGACAGTCGTGGGATGATCCAGTCTGGAGGAATCTAGTCAGGCATGACTCCAGAGTCTCCTGTGTGGTCTGCACAGACCTCTGTCTGCCTGAGTCAAGGCTGGATTTCCCAAGGGTCCCCCAAAAGGTCACTCATACATGGAACCTCCCCGAGAAGTCTCACTGTGTGAGACCATCTTGTAGTGGGAAAGAGGAACTACCTAGGGCTGCAAGGCAATCACTTCCCATGTCCGACAGCCTGGTCCAGACACGAGTTCATGAACATGAAATTTAGGGGTTGCTTTCAGTCTTCCATAAGGGCAGCCTTCCAAGCAAGCTCCCGAGAAACTACCCGGGAGTTTTAGCACTGCTCAGGGTTCACCACGAAGCCACCAACCTTCCCGATGGTCTCTTTCTATGGTGATGATATTCCCCCCCCCCCCCCATGAGGAAAAGCCCAGACACAGAGAGGTTGGGACCAAGCCATTCTAAAGAAGGAGAGGACAGATGAGGAGAAAAGGGAGAGAAAGTCAGCACAAAGCACCAGGAATCACAGCAGCTCCCACCTCCAGGGGAGCAGAGGGGCAGAGGTCCGAGGGGCTCAGACCACCCCCTGCCCTGGCATCAGCCTGGATGGTCTCTCCGTGGAGTGGCGGTGATCTGCATCCATCCGCTGTCCTCTCTCGCCTCCTGTGGCCTTGGCCACTCGTGAGATGCAGAGGCTCCTGCCAACCAGCATGCTAGGCAGGTCAAGGTTCTCCAAGTCCTGCTTAGGTCATGAAACAGGATAACCAGATCCTTGCCACTCACTGTCATGTGGTAGTTAGTGATGTTTGCTAACAACAACAAAAAAATAATTAAATAATAAAAGTAATACTAGAGTCAGAGGCCCAGAGGTCATGATTTCCCTCCAGGGGAGGGCTGGGCCATAGGTCTGCGTTCAGGTAGGGGTTAATGCTTTAAGTAAATCCTGGTTTTGCAACAGAGCGGACCCCACATCAGCCTGTACGGCAGCCTCCCTCGAACCACGTAACACTTACCCCCCAAAAGTACCAGGGCACAGCCGAAGCCTTTCTAAGTCCTAGAGGGACGCCCCACGCATCTTCCCTGATACAGGGCGCTTTCTGACAGGTGGGGTGCTGACCCCTCCATTTCATCCATGTCTGCCTGGGGCCCTCCCCGCCTAGGGGCCCCCCCCCCCCCCGCCCACACCTTACCCCCCCTTCCTACCCTCCTCTCTCCAAGGCAACATGGCCATTTGCAGCCAGACAACCCCTTCCTCCCCTTTAGGATGCTGGGGGTGGGGAGGTGGGACAGGTAGGCCACATTGAATCTTGAGCCAGAATACAATTTTAATTATCATAGCCTCCGGGACGGCCAGAAGCCTGAAACACAGATACTTTTGTTTCTTGTCCCCAGGCAAGACATGTCCATTGCTTGATGAAGAAATTGTGTGCATGAAGGCCAGTTGTGTATGAGCCTATGCCGCCTCAGACTGGGGAAGGCGGGCTCGGTGCTGGGTCTAGCTGTAACTTCCCTCTGGGAAATACCCAGGGAAGAAAAGTATCAGGGACCCCCAAGTGAGGAAGCCACATGGCCAGTGAGCGGAAGCACAAGCTGTGTCCAGAGCTGTGGGCTCAGTGTGCTGTATCTGTTTTGGAAAATGAGCTGATTTGTGTAATCCCTGAGGGCTGCTGCGCAGTGGCTGGGGAGCTCAGGGGCACCGGCTCGTGGGCTTCCTGCTTGCCTTTCTCTGAAAATTCAGGTGTGGGACCTATGAACATCCAGGGGCCTCCTGTGGGTAGTGTGAAGGGTCCAGGTCAGATGCTGTTCAGACTCTGGGTTAGAGACTGCCAGGGGAAGGAAATGGGGTACATATATATATATATATATATATATATATATATATATATATATGACTTCTTGGCTGACAAGGGATCCTTTCTCTTTCCTCACATCTCATTCTTTTCCTGCACATCTGCACCAGCTGCCTATGCCCACCGTCATTACTTACAACTACTGCTGGACACAAAGCCACGCCACTTCCAAGTCATGGGTAATGTAGATCCCTTGAGCTTCTGGTACCCACCCCCCACCCACCCCAAGTCAGACCAGGAGGAGAGACACTGACGCGATCTATGCTGGGCATCTGGCAGCCCCACATGTGTGACCCGATGTCAGCCACAGGCCAGAGGCACTGGAGCACAATGCCGACCGCCACCGCGCGCACACACAAGTCATAAATACATCCAAGTGGGCCCTGACCACAACTCTGTTCCCAGCCTGCAGCAGTCAAAGGTGATGAATGAGCAATATCATTAGCGCTAATCAGAGCCGTTTGGAGGAGGCCAAAGTGGAAGGAAATACTCTCGTGAAGCTGCTGAGGCCTCTTTGAAGAGTTTCAGTTGTGTGTGTGTGTGTGTGTGTGTGTGTGTGTGTGTGTGTGTGTGTGTG
>OU015754.1:84236385-84263472 GCA_907169655.1 Acomys percivali | reverse complement strand
TTTGCCCGCAGTCCTTGCACTTGATCTGCGTGCGGCGGTCCCCCGCCTTCCTCTGTACCTGGTGTTCCTGGTGACCTCACTCTGCCTTCCTCTGTGCTTGCCTCCTGTGGGTGTTTTTCTAGGTGAGGTCTGCCACAAATCATACACACAGTTCTCCAACCTGTGCCGGCACAAGCGGATGCACGCCGACTGCCGGACGCAGATCAAGTGCAAGGACTGCGGGCAAATGTTTAGCACTACCTCCTCCCTCAACAAGCACCGGCGCTTCTGCGAGGGCAAGAACCATTATACGCCAGGCGGCATCTTCACCCCGGGCCTGCCCTTAACCGCCAGCCCCGTGATGGACAAGACGAAACCCTCCCCTACCCTCAACCATGGCGGTCTAGGCTTCAACGAATACTTCCCTTCCAGACCTCACCCTGGGAGCCTGCCCTTCTCCGCAGCCCCTCCGGCCTTCCCCACACTCACGCCAGGCTTCCCCGGCATCTTCCCTCCGTCCTTGTACCCACGGCCGCCTCTGCTACCTCCCACGCCACTACTTAAGAGCCCCCTGAACCACGCGCAGGACGCCAAGCTCCCCAGCCCGCTGGGAAACCCAGCCCTGCCCCTCGTGTCTGCGGTCAGCAACAGCGGCCAGGGCGCCACGTCAGCCGCGGGGCCGGAGGAGAAATTCGACGGCCGCTTGGAAGATGCGTATGTGGAGAAAGTCAAGACCAGGAGCCCCGACATGTCCGACGGCAGTGACTTCGAGGACATCAACACCACGACGGGGACAGACCTGGAGACCACCACGGGCTCGGGCTCAGACCTGGACAGTGACGTGGACAGTGACCGGGACAAGAGTAAGGGCAAAGGCAAGGCGGCGGAGAGCAAACCTGAGTTTGAGGGCGGCTCAGTGCCCCCTGGCGCCATGAACAGCGTGGCGGCGGCGGCGGCGGCGGAGGTGCCGGCCTTTTACTCACAGCACTCGTTTTTCCCGCCACCGGAGGAACAACTGCTGACGGCCTCGGGAGCTGCCGGCGACTCCATCAAGGCCATCGCGTCCATCGCTGAGAAGTACTTCGGCCCCGGCTTCATGAGCATGCAGGAGAAGAAGCTGGGCTCCCTGCCCTACCACTCCGTGTTCCCTTTCCAGTTCCTGCCCAACTTCCCCCACTCCCTCTACCCCTTCACGGACCGAGCCCTCGCCCACAACTTGCTGGTCAAGGCCGAGCCAAAGTCACCCAGGGATGCCCTCAAGGTGGGCGGCCCCAGCGCAGAGTGCCCCTTCGACCTCACCACCAAACCAAAAGAGGCCAAACCTGCCCTGCTTGCGCCCAAGCTTCCCCTGGCCCACTCGTCCAGCGGCGAGGAACAGCCGCTGGACCTGAGCATCGGCAGCAGGGCCCGGGCGAGCCAGAACGGGGGCAGCCGCGAACCTAGGAAGAATCACATCTACGGGGACCGGAAGCCGGGGGCCTTGGAGGGGCTGCCTAAGGTGTGCCCGGCACAGCTGCCCCAGCAGCCCTCCCTGCACTACGCCAAGCCCTCGCCCTTTTTCATGGACCCCATCTACAGGTATTAACATGGCCTGCCCTCACTCGCTCTCTCCCGGGGGCGCATGCGCCCATGGGAGCTGGGCAAGGGCTCTGGTTCTCCCTCTTTCTCTCTCAACCTCCAAACTCAAGGCTCCCCTATGTACATTTGCCGGCATCAGGGAGGGGAGGTGCCTCAGACCATGGGGATCCATGCCCCCCCTCAGGTGGACCCTTGTTAGGAAGGGCAGGATTCCCACCTTCAGGACCTGTGCGGCTGGCTCCTTTGCACTGATCACAACTCTGGCATTGAGCCGGGCGTGGTGGCGCGCGCCTTTAATCCCAGCACTCGGGAGGCAAGCCGGATGTCTGTGAGTGCGAGGCCAGCCAGCCTGCCTGGTCTACAAAGCGAGTCTAGGCCAGCCGACTCTGGCATCTTCCAGTCCGCTTTGAGCCTCTCCGTTAGACCCCTCTGGAGCCCCTTCTCCGTCAGTTGTCTTTTCTGGAACAATCTCTGCCTCCCACCAAGGTCAGTGCGCCCTACTCTCCCTGTTCCAGCCCCTGCAGCTCTGCTCTTCTGAGGCTGCCCTGTCACCCCACCCAACCCTAGAGCCACACCAAGGGGGGGGGGGACGGCCTCAGTAGCCCAGAGAAAATCAGGGGAGTTGCTGGTCCCGGTGAGGTGCAATCCTTGCCTCCCTGATACTGGGCCCATTGAAGGGCAAGTTTCACTTCAGTCTGCGTCTTACAGAAAGACGTTGAGCAGGGTCAGCCTCCGTGTTTGGGGCCGTTCTCCTGCCAGGATGTGTCGCCTAACCCTTGTCAACTGAGGAAGTCACAGGGAGTCAGAAGCGGGTAATCCTAAGTGGAGGGTTGTGCATTTGACGTTGACCCTGCTCTGTCAGTATGCTCTCTGTCAGGCACACCCCGCACGCATCAAGAGATGCTCAGGGAACAGGCGTGTGTGCCTGCTGTCTGTCGTCTCCTCCTTGGACAGGGATGGGCCCACAGTTCTGTGAAAGAGGCAAGCAGGCAGGGAGGATCTCGGGAGGTAAAAGTTGTGAGAGGCAGACTAGGCAGCTGCTACCCAGAGGGCACGGCCGCCTCCACCCACAGGTACCCACTCGGGCCCCGGGCTGCGCCTTCCCCACCCAGACCACGCCTCTGTTTTCTGGCGGATTCTGGCTTCATAATCCCAGGAAACAAGAAAGATATCCATCAGGTGTTTCTTGGAAAATGTGCCTCCTTACAGCTTACATGAGGAAGGGCTGAGGCCCCAGAGGGGGCAGAGAGGAGGGAGGACTGGCCAGTGCTCCACTGAGACAGGAAACAAGAGGCACAAGCCACACCCATGGGTTGGTACAGAGCATAGCAGGTACTTGGAGACAAATAGAGCCTAGCGTTCAGACTCTTCCTAAGCTACCTCCTCCTGGTCTTGCCTTCTGCCCGCTGCCTTCCCTGTAAGCCGCTGGAGGGCTGGCTGCACACGCCTCTAGAGACGGATGCGCTCAAATGTAACGGCAGCAAAGCACCTCAGAGCGGGTGCTCTGCAAAGTGGGTCCAGCCAAGGTGGACACCTAAGTGTTTCAGAATCACTGGCGGGTGAGAGCACAGGAGACTGGGGCAGACCTTAGGAGGGTCCCGGGCTGCCACAACGTAGGCTCCAAAAAGATCCATAGCTGCTTGCCCTGCGTCTCCTGTAAATCATCAATGCCCTCCTCCGGCTACTTGGGACCTGTTCTCTGCCAGTGTCACCATCCCAAGATGATTGAAAGGCTGAACTCTTGCCATGAGAGGCCACTCCCTGTAGCAAGCAGGCCTGGTGACCTGAGTGAAGCCCCAGGCTGACAAGTCCTGCCAAGAGCCAAGTGCCTTGGCATTCATTGCCAGCCCTCCCTACAGCCACCCCACTTTTGGCCTTGACTTCCTCACTGTCCCTGGAACAGGCCTCAGGTCCTCTCTGGGAACCCAGAGCTATAGTGAGTATCTGGTAACTCCCCCAAGACAGACAGATGTTTATCACCCACATTTGTCAGCACAGATAGGCAAAGTGCACTGTGCCAGTGACCAGCAGGGACAGGGGTTTTTGGGATGTAGGCTGCAAGCCCCTGGAGTGATGCAGTGTAACTTGTGGGTGTGCTGGAGACCCTCAGGGCGGCCCCACCACACAAGTATGTGAGCCAGTGGGTAGGAGGCTGGTGCATATGGAGCCTTCGGAGGACATCCTAGACTCCAGCACAAAAATGTTTCAATATGCACAGGAGGTGCTAACTGTTTGAGGGGAGACAGTGTGCTAAGTGTGCTAAGGAACTGCTGAGTAAGTAGTGGGCCAGTTGGAAAACTGGGGGGGTCTGGGCAAGCGGGTAGGCGGGCCTTGCCCCCACTGTCCCGGATGCCCACCCCCACAGCAGCCTCCCAGTGAATCCGGCACATGCATGCCGCTGAGGAACAAGGGGCTCCGTGGGGTATGTAACCCTCTGTGTTGCTGTCCAGCAGGGTAGAAAAGCGGAAGGCGACAGACCCTGTGGGAGTCCTGAAAGAGAAATACCTGCGGCCGTCCTCACTGCTGTTCCACCCCCAGGTAACAACCGCAGCGGGCATCTGAGACGGGTGTATGTGCAGACCCCCACCTGAGCAGGCTCTGGGACGCAGAGGGGACTTTCTGAGATCCCCACGGGGCGCTGTGGAGCTGGAAAGCATAGAGAAGGGGAGCTTCTCATTAAAGAAACCCTTGAGTCTATCTAGGGGCCTCTTGCCCGAGGGGATCCCCATGCCTGGGGCAGGGAGGCGAGGTCAGGCCCTGAGCAAGGCCATAGAACAAGGCAGGTATCGAGAGAAGCAGAGTTGGGCGCAAGGAAACGGACACAGGGGCCAGTGGTCCCCAGGCGGGTGACACCTCAGCACGCTTCAGTGAAAGGACCACAGAGAGGACTGGTCTTTGTGGAAAGAGGCAGGAGAGAGGCAAAGCAGGAAGGAGCCTTCTTCAGGACACAGAGGGGGAACCCTGGAAACTTAGCAGCCTACACGTGGAGTATAGGTCCCTCCAGCCCACTAATGTCCCTGTCTGTGCCCTTAGGTCACGTGCTTCCTGGGAAGAGCACAGCCCAAGGCAAAGTCCTCCAAATGTCCTGTAACCCTGTGCCCGTGGCACGAGGTCTGGCCCCCTCCTATGAGCTGCAGGCCATAGTCCTTAAGCCTTTACCACCGAGAATCTTCAGGCCAAAACCCCCGCTTAGGGCTTTGTTCTTCCCTGAGCTTCCCGCCTTGGGTAAGCCCCGGTCTGTGAAACCTGCGCCCTGGCTGAGTTCACAGCTAAACTTAGAGCCTCCCATTGTTCCATTGGGCCTCGGAGTTTGGTTAATAGCTTCCCCCAATTTTCCCAGGGCCGGCTGGAAAGAGTAGACAAGCCAGCCAGGCGCATCCGGTGTTTGTGTTTGTGCTAGGAGCTCACGGGAACGTCTGATGGGGCAGAGCAGGCCAGGCAGGCAGGACCCACCCGGCCTGAGGAAGAGAGGCCTGTGGGGGGCCAGCTGCCCATTGTCCCTTCTGCCCACCGCTCCTATGGGCCTACCTCCTCTGCCTGCCCTTGTGGCATGGAGCCAGGATGAAGAGGCTGAGAGGAGATGGCTTATGGTCACCAATGAGACGGCCTGAGGCTAGGCTGTCTGTCACTAGGAAAGAGCCCGGTAACCATGGGAAGAAAGTTTTGTAAAACAGGCATCACTACTATGAAGGGACCCTAAATAGCCTGCACCCTCTGGTGCCTAGCCCCATTCAAACCAAGTCCTTCTGGGCCTGAGCCTTTACAGGGTACAGACAGAGTGGCCCTGCCCAAAAGCAGGCCCTTACCAAGCCTGGGAGCCTTAGGGTGTCTCCATGTTCATAGGCAACCATTAAGACCTACGGGGAAGTGGGCACTTATCTCTGTGCCAAGGACCTCGGCGTCACCCCCTGGGTGGATGACAGCCTAGAGAACAAGACAGTCTCCCTCTGCCCGTGGCCTCTGACCATGGGCTGCAAAGAGTGGACGTGGTATGTTCCAATTAGGGTCACGTGTTGGTCCCATCTCAACAGGGCAAAGCCCGAATCTCTGCAGCCTGCGCAGAGCTGCCCAGAGGCCAAGGAGTGGCCTCGCCATCATGGCTGGGCATAGTGTCTACTCATCAGCTGCTTTCTATGGGTTCCTGTCCCTGCTGGTGTTTCCCCAGATGCCACATGTCCCTCCCTACCCACTGGGTTATGAGGCTTCTGAGGGGCAGTAGCACAAAGCCCTCTGTTCCCTGTTGTCAGTGCCCAGCGAACAACCCATAAAGATGCTTAGGGCATTTCAACAAGGTGCCAGTTGGCTGAGGTGGCTGGAGCCACGCAGAAGGGTCAGTCAGTCAGTCACATGACATGCTGCCTTTGTTCACCCATGAGCAGCTGGGTCCCAGATTCTGACATCGATAAGCAAGTGCCTTGTGTGGGGTGGGGGTGGGGGTGAGGGTGGGGAGGCAGCACTAAGCAATAAACACTTCCCAGAGGCAGCTGGCCATGAACGAGGAACCTCGGGTCACACCTTGTCACCCATGCTCCGTTGGTGAGGGCAGTGGGGGCCTCATCGAGGCCCAGTTTCTCCCCAACACTCACAGCACTTCAAGAGGCTGAACCTTTTCTCTCAAGTCTTCCTTTGCCTACCCTCCCCACCAGCCATGTCTGCGGTCTGCCAGACCAAAGCTACCATCCAGGATACATGTTGAACAGAGGCATGGAGAGCACCCCCTGAGGACGGGGCCCAGCAGGGCACCTTCACATGCCTCATAATTGGCCCTTGCCTCAGCCTCCCTTGGTATCCGTGGGACAGGTGGGAGAGGTGCAGCTTCATGGTCAGTGTCCCTGTTGACAAAGCCTCAATGGAGCCCGCAGAGCCTGGAGTTTTCATCAGATTCTGCCTTCTAGCTGGAAAGGGCTGCTCCAGACAGCCCTGGACTATGGCTCCAGTTCTGAGAAGGACAGGGGCAGAGTAAGCTATGGCGCTGCCTCCTGCACCTGTCTGAAAGTCAGATGGGATTAGACACAAGGACCCCGGGTGCGCACACTCTCTGCAGACACATGGCAGCTGTGCCGAGTCATTGATCTCTGCCCTCTCCGTGCCCACAGATGTCAGCCATAGAAACCATGACAGAGAAGCTGGAGAGCTTTGCAGCCATGAAGGCCGACTCAGGCAGCTCCCTGCAGCCCCTGCCTCACCACCCATTCAACTTCCGGTCCCCACCCCCAACGCTCTCGGATCCCATCCTGAGGAAGGGCAAGGAGAGATACACATGCAGGTGAGGATCCACGCGTCCCTTGGGTGCGGGTGGGGAGGGGCCACGCGCACACATGCACGCACATGCACGCACACATGCGGCTGTGAACCTGCTTCTAGAAAAGCCCAGGGTTGCTGGTGAGGCTCAGTGAAGGACTGGTGTGTCCTTGACATCATGTTCTGCACATGAGTCATGTGGGGCCAGGCTTCTAAAACCATCTTCTGTGCTGTGCTGTCTGAGCCCAGCATTTGCCAAAGGAGAACAGCTCAGCAGTTAGCCAGAGCACAGGGATGGACAGTGAGCCCAGTGCCTGGTATGTGTGAGGGTGTGCCCCCAGGCTTTCTTGCTGATCGTAGCCACTGTGGCCCCCAGACTGAGGGAGTGATACTGGCATGGCAGGTCCTACACCCTGGGCCTCTGAGCTGGGCTCTGGATGAAGAGAAATCTGGAAAGGGGCAGTGTGGACCGCCCTAATGTCTTTCGCACCTCTCTTCCCTCTGCCCCAGGTACTGTGGCAAGATCTTCCCCAGATCTGCAAATCTCACAAGACATCTGAGGACACACACCGGGGAACAGCCGTACAGGTAGGAGCCGCATAGTGTTAGTAACAGAAGGATTTTCCCTGCTTGCTTCCACGTACCCTGAGTTTCCCTTCTCTCGAGCAAGCACCAACAGCCAGATGCACCCATGGGGCGGGCTGTGGCCACCAGGACAGTGGACAGGAACCAGAGGCCTGGTTCTGACACTCTCTGCCTCTGTCTCCTGGCCTACCACCTTCCGGCTCTAGTGTAAGGACCAGGCAGGAAGTACCCAGCAAAAAGGATAACAGCTTCTTCCATGTTCCCAGAAGAGGACATGTCTCCTTCTGCAGCTGAAGTGTCAACCAGGGCAGCCAATCAAAACCAGGGAGGGGTGTGGCTTAAAGATGGAGTCTCTACACGTCTCTGGGAGAACCTTGGCCAGCCCGCCCCCATCCATCGTCATGGTGACCACTCCCTCCCCAAGTATGAGCTCATAACGAATGCAGGGTACCCTTGATGCCCTGAGTGTGAAGTTAGGCATTTGTTGCTAAAGTAGACTGTCACCCACACAGCATCTTGGGTTATGTCACTGAGTGATGCGGAGCAGCCTCCCAGCAGATCTTGGTGTCCCTGCCTCAGAAATGAACAGCTGCACCTTAGACGCGCCCTGAGATCCTCCAGGGGTTGGGAACGATGTCCACTCTTGCCTACTCTCCTGGCCCCAAGTCCCTGTCCTCTTAGCCCTTGACCCTTTGTCTTTGCACAAGAATGACTGAGGATGACTTTTTTTTTTTTTTTCCTTGCCCCATGCTCCCAGTCAGGGAGGGAGGCCTTTTTTAAACAGAGCTCCTCCTCGGGCCGATTGTCACCATGAGACGGACGGGGAAATGGCCGCTTCTCTGCCAGGACTAGTTTAGCAACACATTCTGGGGTGTGTCTGGCTAGCTAGCGGAGGCTTTGGGAAAGAAAGTCTGGCTTGGTTTTAGAGTGATGGCGCTAGACTCCTAGGCTGTGCCCTTGCGGAGCTTGCGTCACCAGGAAGTGGCCACATGATGAGGGACGTCTGGGGACGCATCTGTGTGCCCTTCCCTGTGGCAGGGGTCCCATGTGGGTATGTGTGTGTGTTGTGACCCCCCTTCCCCCCAGCGTATACAGCTCATCCCTGGTGGCCACGGACCCATCTCTGTGCTGGCAGAGTAAAGGACAGCTCTTTCTAGTTCTGTGTCCCATGCCCCCAGCCCCTCCCTGACACGCAGCCGCCGCCCGCGCGCCGCCCCCCCCCAACCCCTTGTCTACTCTCTGAAAATAGTGGCTTACAAGTTAACAAAGGCAAGCAACAGAAAGATTTATTTGGTCTGGTCCTCGCCCAGAAAACGAGCCCTGTGTTTTTTCTGTAATGAGAGCCGACTCCTGGACAGCGTGTCGTGCTAAGAGCCCCCAGAGGGTAGGGGCCGTGTTTATAGAAGAATTTAATTATCATTGATTTCTTTTGCTCTCTTAGAGTTTCGACTTTGGTAACAATAATTGCTTTGCAAGTTTGTGTTGCAAATCCTGACTTTATCTGGCTCGAGGCGGGCCTTCGCCGGGGGGTTTAAAGCGTGCAGTGTGCCCCCTTGATACTGCCGAGGACCTTAGTCTTTGTTTTATAGCTGGAAAGGGTTTAAGCAGGAACTGGAGAGTGCATAGCCCATCCTAGAAGTCCACTGCAAAGGGCATAGGCCTGGCAAGGATGCTTGACCCCCACTACCCCAGGTATGATGTTAGCACACGTGTGCATGGTCACTGTGTATGCACATTTGTGTGCACATGTGGGTGTGTGCACCCTGCAGAGGCTGGGACCCTCCAAAAAATAAAATAAAATAGATGAAGGAGGTTGCCTGGAATGATCAGGAAGCTGGTTTCGGACGTGTCTCTGTGCTCTGACAAGGGTGGCCTCTGCTTTTCCCAGGGGTAGTTTTCCCACACATTCCAGCCAGGGTACAGTCCTTGGCACTCAGCTTCCCCTGGGCTGTGAAATCTTTGCCTGAAGTTGGAGAACAACACCTGACGACACTGTTACGTCCTAAAACTCCAGCATGCAGGTTTTATGGAACTTGGGTTACAGAGGTAGAAAGGTCTGATCAGCCGTGGCTGGGGAAACTGGCCTTGCAAGCGAGAGAAGCCGCAGCCAGGCCCCAGGCACCCACAGAAAAGCATAGCAGTAGGTTGCTGTACTCTCAGTGCCAAGTGGGCAGAGGCAGGAGGGGCCCTAGAATCTTCCAGCCAGTCAGGCTAGCCAAATCAGGTGTGCTCTGGGCCCAAGGAGAGCCCCTCAAAGATAAGGTAGAAGAAAGCAATAATAAAAGACACCCCGAGTCAGCTGGGCGGTGGTGGAGCACGCCTTTAATCCCAGCACTCGGGAGGCAGAGGCAGGAGGATTGCTGTAAGTTCGAGGCCAGCCTGGTCTACAAAGTGAGTCCAGGACAACCAAGGCTACACAGAGAAAACTTGTCTCGGGGAAAAAAAAAAAAAAAGACACCCAGTGTCAACCTCTGACCCCCACCCAGATGTGCACATATGTGCATACATACTTACATGCACACACTAGACATGCACATGAACATGTATACACATAGGCACTCACACACAGATAAAATTTCAGTTAAAAATTTTACATGGAAAAATTAATGATTGAGAATGAAAGGGCTGGACCCTAGTATTCCTCTTTCCAACTTTGAGGGAGAGGTTTTCGGGGCTGTCGGGTATAGCCTGAATCACACAGGGATGCTGGCCTTCCAGAGCCAACCTGGAACTCCTGGCCAGGTCTGTGACTCCTGCTTGGGGGGGGGGGGGTGCACACACCTCCCAATGTGTAGCTCTGTTGCTGTCATTTCCTCCCCAGCTCCTGTTCAGTGTCCTGCATTTAAGAAGCTGACTTGGTGTCTGGTGGGGGCTACAGGTGGCTCCTGAAAGTCCGCTTCCTTGTTTATTTTCATTCTTAAAACGCTTTTAATCCTCTTTCTTTTCCCTTATCCATCCTCACTTTTAAAAGGGTAAAGCAGTGCTGGCTGGTGGTAGCCCTCCTGTGTTCCCAGGAAGGAGCTGCTGCTGAGGGGCAGGGGCGGGGGTGAGGGGGGGGGCCGCCTGACTTCGCTCTCTCCTGACTTGTGCATCCCTCACTTTCCTGGAACTGCCACAGGCATGGTCACAGCAAGGTCCTCCCAGAGCTCTCTGCCGGGGGCCGCCCGTGCCCTCTCTTTCTCTGAGCACAATGGTGTGTTGCTTTATGCGCCACAGCTGTAAATTTCCCCAGCCGCCTGTCAGCTTACTCACAGTGCAGGGCCCAGCTGCTGGGCGAACTCTGCGCCCTCGCAGCCCTGGGCTCTCTGCTCCCCTAAATTCCAAGTGGACGTCTCTGGACCATTTATTTAGATTAGAACATGGAGAGGCTACATTCAGGGTCCTGCAAGCAGACGGGATGCTGCAGCCTGCCCTGGCCCTCCGAACTCTGCACCCAAGAGCTGTGTCCCTCCGACCTCTCTCCCCACCTTTCCGAATTCCCTCCCCACCTCACTTCATTCCAGCATTCCCAGGCTTAGGAGTCTGTGCGAGAGTGTGCAAGGCGTTGGAGGGTGGGTGCTATCAAAGAGTCTCTGCGTTTCCTAAGGAGAAGCCAAAACAAAAACAAAAAATGTATGAATGAGCTTCAGGCCAGGCCGGGACTGTCTAGCTGACCTGTGTCATCTGCAGAGAACACTCACGCTGGTTGAGTGAGCTCAGTCCCATCTTAGCCTTGGATTTACACTGCAGATCGGCAAACCAAGTTTTCCCTTCCTGAGCAGAAGACCTGGGCCTGGCTCAGCCCAGCTGTCTGTGTTTCAGGGTGTGTGGGGGAGCAGGTGAGAGAGGCAGAGAGCACCTCTGGGGTGCTGCATCCGTAGGGGGCTGCAGAGCATACGGGGTTGAAGTCTGTTGCTGCTAAAGCTAGGAAAACCAGCAGCGATGCCTTGGGGCAGATTCTCCTGGCTGCTTCCGAGGTTGTGGCAAGGGAGGCTGTGACCAAGGACACCCGGGTGCCCTTGAGGTCACTACCTAAGATAGAGGCCCAGCCCTGTGCTAAAAAGTCTGGTGAGGCAGCTAAAAGGATAAAAGGGACCAGGGGCTCAGACAAGGCTGGAGGCTGCAGGAACTGAGGAGGGAGCCGTGAAGGGCAGCACCGGAGCTCAAGGTTGGGAGTTGTGGCGCCAAGCCTGAAGAAGAGCCTGGGTCAGAGGGAGGACGCCTCTCAGAGCAGCCTCCCACTCTCTAGGGCCCTTAACTTCCTTGGTTTTATCAGGTATCCAGGGACCAGAGGACTTGCAGGCTCTGAGCATCCAGCCCTGCATCCCCAAGTTACTAACTGCAACCCCTGAGGGCCCTGGATTCTGCAGGGACAGACACACACTGTAGAAGACCGTGGTCAGGGCCACCAGGCACCCTGGGCAAGGACCCATGTTGACCTCCAGGGTCAGTCTCCAGGCCAGGCCCCTCCTGTACTGGACAGCACAGTGCCATAAAAGCTGCTTTGACACAGCCCCTCCTGGCCATGTCCCTGGTATCCTCAGGCACGTCCTCGACCACATGACAAAGGCTCGTGACCAGTGTGCTACTCCAGAGCAGGCCACCAGCCCCGAAGCGCAGAGGGGTAAGGGCCCACAGGAATGCAGAGCTGCTGCCATATTTAGAACAGCCACGCACCCCTGTGGGTGACGAAAAGCCCCCATCTTTGCCATCACTGAGGCTGAGATCACAGCCTCTGGCTCCAGAAGGGAAGGCAGCCTATGTCACGGCACCTGAGCCAGACATCTTGTGTATTGCTCATCTACCTGAGCACATGCATGCACTTGTACACACACACACACACTGCACGCATGCACATATATGCAGTAAAAATAAATACGGACTCGGGAATCCCTGCGGCAGGGTCCGCCTGTGTGTGCAAGGCCTTCAGGGTGGCCCCGCAGCCCCCGCACACTCAGACTCCCACAAGGCAGAGCTTGCTCCTTTTCCAGGCATTTCACCTGTGCTGCAGAGCTCAGAAGGCCCCTCCTTTATCATGGGCATCGCTTGGCCCTGTTATAAAACTGGGGGAGAGCAGGCCTCTGTTCTCTGATGTTACGCCACACCTGGGGAGCATCTGCACAGCCGACATCTCTCTCACCGCCCACAGCTTTCTAACTTCACCAATGTATGCTGGGTGCTGGCATTTTTTTCCCTGATTTCCCAAGTGTTTAATCAACCTAGTGGAGACATGACAGTGACCAAACACACAGGAGCTGGCGGTACCTTGCAGGGCTCAACGTGATTACTAGCTGGCCTCAGCGTCAAAACCACCAAGCCAGAAGCCCCCTACCTAGCCTTCAGGGTTAGCTTTCTCCCTCTTTCCATGGCTCAAGGCTGCCCTCTTGAGGCAAACTAGCAAATGTCAGTTCACATTGTGTGTCTTACTCCCTCCTCTAGTGCAGGGCCTGGATGTCTCTAGGGACACGTCTGAACTCTCCAACTAGGCAGCCAGGTGGCCCCAGGGACTCCACAGTGGATACAGCCCCTGTGGAGGTGGATCTTGCCCTCTCCCACCACACTTGATCTCTGAGGAAGGCGCACCTGTTTTCCAGGTGCAAGTATTGTGACCGGTCCTTCAGCATCTCCTCCAACCTCCAGCGGCACGTGAGGAACATCCACAACAAAGAGAAGCCGTTCAAGTGCCACCTGTGCAACCGTTGCTTCGGGCAGCAGACCAACCTGGACCGGCACCTGAAGAAACATGAGCATGAAGGCGCGCCAGGTGGGTGGAGTGGGGTGGGTGGGGGTGGGATGCCAGGCGGGGGGGGTGGGGTGGGGGTGGGGGATAGGGTGTGGCAGAGGATGGGCAGAGGAAGAGGCCTGGTGGAGGAGGGGGTGGGTCCCAGGCACCCTCAAATAGCCCTCTCAGAAATGGTTCGCCCGAGCCCACCCTCAAGTACACATTGGCACCGAAGGCCAGATGCATGCAAGAATGCCCCTGACACTCAGCCCATCCACAGTGAGCCAGCATGCCGGGGTGCTCACAAACCACCTGGGCACCAGCGCCTCTTCCCCCACCTCCGAGTCGGACAACCATGCACTTTTAGATGAGAAGGAAGATTCCTACTTCTCCGAGATCCGAAACTTCATCGCCAACAGTGAGATGAACCAGGCGTCCACTCGAATGGACAAACGGTAAGAAGCAAGCCAGCCTGGGCGGGTCTGGACTCAGCTGCCTGAGGTGCGTGCATCCCCACCCCTGGATGGCACTTGGCCCTGAGTGGAGGACGCCCCCAGGTTCTATTGCTAGGAACAAGAAGAGTCCTCTCTTCTCCAGCCTCCACGTGTGCACACCTGCCACATCTTTTCCACTAAGAGGCTGAGCACCAGCATCCTGTGAGATAATGGGAATTTACACTCAGAGGCCAGCGTAGGGCCAAGTGGCAACCCCCTTGTGTGCTTAATCCAGACACCCGTTTTCAGACAAGAATGTTGCCCCTTCGGGGACACACATATGGAGAGGGAGAGGGAGAGAGAGAGAGAGAGAGAGAGAGAAACAGAGAGACTGAGAGACACAGAAAGAGAGACAGAGAGGAGCCCACAGAATCCAGCCAGGTTACAGGGTGTTCTCGGACACCTCACATCCAAGCTTCAGGTGTCCTTTCCTTGGGGACCCTCCCTTCTGCGAGGACACATCTGTATCCAAGGAAATCAAACTGATAAGAGAAGCCATTGAGAAACAGAAGTTCCGTAAACCCCAAGAAACTTCAGTAAGGCTCTCCAGTTTCGAAGAGGAAAACCAGACGCCCAAGGAAGTGGGGAGGCCTCGGTGTAGCCCAAAACTGGCCCAGAACCTAGAGCGAGGAGCCAGCCTTTGTTGCATGAGCCATCATGGGTCAGAGCTCTGAGCCACCAGCCACCGGAGCTCAGCTTGCTCCCGTCCACTTTAGGAAGTGAGGGAGGGTTCCCCAGAGGCACCTCCAAGGCAGGCGGCTGCATCTCCCTTGTCTCCGGTGCTTTGGGGAAACTGAAGTCTGGACCAGTCCAAACCATCAGTGAGGATGCCTTGAGTTCCATTTCTGCTCGCAAGTCTGTGGTTTTGCTGCGGGTCCCTGACTGCATCAGAGCCCAGGCTACAGCCCACCAAGTGCCCTGGCATACCCATCCTGGCCCTTTGAGATGCCATGTCTGACAGCTACCCATGTGTCCAGCTACTTGATGCCTCCTTCAGAGGAAGCTGGGTGTGACCTCCACAGCAGGTCTTCCCCGACCCCACAGAAAGCTAGAGAGCATATGCTCGTTGTTGAAGACAAACTCAAACTATGGCTTCCTCCAGCCCCAAGGCAGAGCCACCCAAAGAATAATATCCTTGCTGGGGTGGACCAGGTATAGCTGGGCTGCCAAGGCCCTGGGCACCCCTAAGACTGCAAGACCCCCCCCCCGTGCCATGGTCTGAGCCATATTGTCAGGCCAGAGGGCCCCTCAAATGACCCAGCAGAGCAAGAGGCATTTGCGGAAGGAAGAGAGACTGCCCTTCATCCCCATACCCGCAACCCTAACCACACCATGGGTGTCT
This sequence comes from Acomys percivali, assembly GCA_907169655.1. Taxonomy (NCBI): domain Eukaryota; kingdom Metazoa; phylum Chordata; class Mammalia; order Rodentia; family Muridae; genus Acomys; species Acomys percivali. The sequence goes on along the minus strand of OU015754.1, from coordinate 84,248,552 downwards.
GACAGAGCTCCCAGCAATTCCTGCCTCATATTCAACACTGCTGACAACATAGCTGGGCCTTGACAGGGCCAACCACCTCCCAAACCCATTGTTGGAGCCAGGAAAAAAAAAAAGGCTCCCCTTGTCACCACTGCTGCGTATGTGATGCGCTGTTACTTGGCCGTCTGGTGGGGAGGGTAGCAGACTCAGCTGGGCTGGCACCGCACCCTCACTGTTGAGGCTTTCCTTCAGTGATCAGTGAGAGCCCAGCGCCTGCCAGGCCAACCCAAAGGAATGCCCACATGCTGAACTGTGTCCCCAGAGGACACCTATGCAATCCTAACCCCATGTCTCGGATGGCAACTAGGAACAGGGTCTCTCTGAAGGAAGCAGGGTTACAGCAAAGTCCTACTGTGTGGCAAGGATACTTCCACAAAAGGCCGCGCAGGCACACGCACCACACACAGCAGAAGAAGACAAAGGTGGAGGCCACTTGTTGACCAAGGAATGTGGGAGACGCCGGATTCTTCCTCAGGTTCTCCCAGGGACCAGCTGTGCTGCGCCTTGATCTCGGCCTTTTGGACTGTCCATTCCTGCTGCTCTGAGCCATGTCAGTCAGGACACTCGCCCAGCTGATGTAGCCGTGTCAGTCAGGACACTAGCCCAGCTGATGTAGCTGTGTCAGTCAGGACGCTAGCCCAGCTGATGTAGCTGTGTCAGTCAGGACGCTAGCCCAGCTGATGTAGCCATCAGCTGACGCCATCACCTGAAGCTGACGCCAGCTTGCCAGGGCCCCTGCTGTCTCTGCTGGGCCACACTTACTGGAGATTGGGCATGCAAGAAGAGAGACCATGGTCTCTGCTCTCAACCAGCAGGGCTCCTCTCGTGGGGCCCGAGACCAGCCAGCAGGCGTAGCTTACCCACACAGCTACCTGGTGAATGTGTCCCAGGGCTAGGCTGGCTGTCTGCTCACACCTTCTCCTCCTGCCCTTAGAACTGTAGGGGCTGGATTCTCTCACACTGTAACTGCAAGGTGACAGGAGCCAGACCCCGCCTGGCCTAGAGCCTTCAGGAGATGAACTTGACGTAGTCTTGGCTGGCCCCCAACACAGGTGACTTAGAAGCCAGGGACTTAGGGAGCTCCCTCAGAGCCTGTCAGAATTCTGCCTGACCTGGAGGGCATGTCGGGAGGCAGTGCCACACGGGTGGTGACTACACGGCACTGCAGTAGAATCTCCCCAGCTCGGCCCCGCCCATACAACCGCAGCCTTGGCACCACTTTGCAAGTCCGTCCCACTCAGACGCCATCTTCGTCTTCAGTGAGAGAGACCTAACGCCCCTCTCCCACAAGGCCACGGGCCCCGCCCAGTCAGACCAGGGAGCTGAATATGCATGAAGAACAGGGCTAGCTGAGGGCTCAAGGGCTGTTTGTCTGTCCGTGCCCTCTGCTGGAGTCAATACTGCCAAGACAGCCACAGCTCCCCTGGCACACAGGCTGTGCCCATTGACTTGAACCTGCACTGGACGGGTGGCGGTCTTCGAAGGAAATAGATCCAGCTCGCTCACCCTCGTTAGTGAGGAAACAGAGCACAAACGGCTTGCCTGGGGCCTGGATGGAGCCCTCGGGTTAGGACCCCTGCCCTAACCCGATCTTGCTGATCTTGCAGAGGACTGGTGTTTGCTTCCCCCAAATCCACACCAGGCAGCTCGCCATCACCTGCAACTCCAGCTCCAGGGGACCCAGTGCCCTCTTTTGGTACCCTTGGGCACCCACATGTACACACAAACATACAAAAGAGATATTTTCTTTTAAAAGTCTTGCGCAGAGGATTTGAGGACATGGCTCAGTCAGTAGAGCATGTGCTGTCCCAGCATGTGGGTCCGAGTTCAAGCCTCAAAATCCATGTTGTGAAAATAAGAAAAAGAGCCGGGCAGTGGTGGAGCGCACCTTTAATCCCAGCACTTGGGAGGCAGAGGCAGGTGGATCACTGTGAGTTCGAGGCCAGCCAGGTCTACAAAGTGAGGCCAGGACAGCCAAGGCTGCACAGAGAAACCCTGTCTCAAAAACCAAAAATAAAATAATAAATAAATAAATAAGAAAAAGAGTGGGCGGGCTGGAGAGATGGCTCAGAGGTCAAGGGCACTGACTGTTCTCCAAAGGTCCTGAGTTCAATTCCCAGCAACCACATGGTGGTTCACAGCCATCTGTAATGTGATCTGATGCCCTCTTCTGGCCTACAGGTGTACATGCAGCCAGAATACCGTATACATTAAATAAATAAATCTTTAAAAAAAAAAAAAGAGTGGGCATGGAATAACAAACACCCCATATTCCCAGCTGGCGATGCAGGGTCAGATACCCTCTGGGCTTTCTATCCACCCAATCTAGCTAAATAGGTGAGCCCAGGCCAATGGGAGACCCTCATAGTGAATAGTGACTGAAAAGGGCATGGGTGGTTGAACTTTGGCTTCTGTGTATACATACACACGTGTGATCGCATTCACATACATGGAGTGTGTATGCGTGTGAGAGAGAGACAGAGAGACACAGACAGACAGATGGAGAGGACAGCGGACTAAGAGAGACCAAACGAGTGTCTGAGATCTGCTTGGCTGCAGAGACCCTAGGAGCTGTGAGTTAGAGGCTGCTCTGCAAGCCGGGACCAACATCCCTGGTGCCAGCCCATCCTGGCACGTGCGTCTTGCTGGCAGCAACTGCCTGAGCCCAGCCCTCACTCCTCAGGTTTTGCACCCGTAGATTCTCACGGCTGCCTGGGAGGTGTGTGCACAGATGGATATCACAGAGTCCTGGGCAGGATGGGACCTGAACACTTTTCCACGCCAGTGTCCCAAGGGCGCCTCCCACCCCAGCGTCAGGCCTGGTCGCAGTTTCTTGCCTAGTACTGGTACCCGCGTTTCCCAATGGCCTGGCATCTGCTCCTCAGGGGCCCTCCTCTGAACCCCACCTCTCCCTCATGGTATTTTCATCTCTCCTGGGGTGTCCTACTTTCTCCATCACTCTCACTCCTCGGGGACTGAGGAAGTGGCCCCGTAACTCCCTCTTTTAGTGACCACAGGTGCCGGCTCTTTTTGTTTGTTTGTTTGTTTGTTTTGTTTCTCGAGACAGGGTTTCTCTGTGTAGCCTTGACTGTCCTAGACTCGCTTTGTAGACCAGGCTGGCCTCGAACTCACAGCAATCCGCCTGCCTCTGCCTCCCGAGTGCTGGGATTAAAGGCGTGCGCCACCACCGCCCGGCTAGGTGCCGGCTCTTTTTGAAGGGCTGGGGTGGCAGGGGGTGGGTGTGTGGCAAAGGGGGACATCCACCTTTAGAAATCTTACTGCAGTAAGAAGAAAGGCCCCCTGAACACAGCCAGGGTCCTCACCTGTGATTCCAGGCCTGAGATCCAAGACCTGGACAGCAACCCACCGTGTCCAGGCTCGGCCAGTGCAAAGCCAGAGGATGTAGAGGAGGAGGAAGAGGAGGAGCTGGAAGAAGAGGATGATGACAGCTTAGCTGGGAAGTCACAGGAGGACCCAGTGTCCCCTGCACCTGAGCCCCAAGGAGTCTATGAAGATGAAGAGGATGAGGAACCACCCAACTCCCTGACCATGGGCTTTGACCATACCCGAAGGTGGGGGTGGCCAAGTGCCGGGACACGGGCTGGGTGGGGGGACCTAAATATACGAGGTGACAATTCCGGAGCCACCTCCTCCAACCTGGCCTCACCTCTGCCCAGCAAGTGCTGCTATACCTCAAGGATTCAGAGCTAGGGCTAGGGTGACGCTAGCCAGAGCCCAGGGCCCTGGGTCTGCTTCCGGAAGCTTGCGTGGGGCTAAGGAAGGGAAGCTATGCTGTGCTGACCCTGACTCGAGAGTCCTTGGCTGTGCTGTGCAGCTATTCACATCCACCTGGGGCAGCCAGGCCCAGCACCCACGATATTAGAGGTTGGGCAGGCCAGAGCCACCTCTGCATGCCTTAACCGCTCACCAGTTACTTCCGGCAATGGGTGACAATTGCCAGCATTTGAGATACCCTAGGCCGGCCCCCTGGAGCCAGCATTTCTTCCCCAGACCCTCGGTCCTGGGGGTGGGTAGGGCAGCCAAAGCTGCCCAGAGCCTCAGAAAATTCAAACCTCCTTCTCAACCCTTTGCCTGCTGCCTGTGACGTGTGCACGCACTCACCCTTCCTGCTCTCCGCCTCTTCAGTCCGACATCTGTGTGGTTTCCCATCTAGGGTGTCCGTGTGTCAATGTGTCTTGTCTCCTTCTGCATGTGGCTCGTGGAAACCTGTGGCATGCATGCAGGCACGGGGACCAGCCGTGAAGCGCACTAGAGAGATGCCGCTGGTGGCCAAAGAGCTGACCCCAGGCCCCCCCTCTCCCTGGTCCTTGGTGCAGGTGTGTTGAGGAGCGAGGAGGAGGAGGAGGAGGCGGTCTGTTAGCTTTGGAGCCGACGCCGACCTTTGGGAAGGGGCTGGATCTCCGCAGAACAGCTGAGGAAGCATTTGAAGTTAAAGATGTGCTTAATTCCACCTTAGATTCTGAGGTTTTAAAACAAACCCTGTACAGGCAGGCTAAGAACCAGGTAGGTACCCAGCAGAGCCCTCGGCGCCCTCCCACTTCACTCACCTCGGCTTAGGCAGCAAGCAGCTGCCATGCCTCCTCAGCACAGGATGACCGAGCACTTCCAGCTAGCTCTAGCTATCCCATGGCTGGAGGACATCCAGACATACAGCCTCCCATGCCCGCTGCATTGTCTAAAGAAGCAGCCTAATAGCTGTACGCCCCCAGCAGCCTAGTGTAAAGCAGATGGAGGGACTGAAGACAGATAAACATGAGCTAGCTCTCGGGTGGTGAGTGAGGGCCGCTTTCCCCGGTTCCCTATCCCATCCCCAGGGAGGGAGCATCTGTGATCAGGTCCTGGGCGCCCTCTGTGGTCACATCACAGGGACAGTGGCCACAGGACTCTGGACCGCATTGTTGGGGCATCTCACCCTAGGCAGCCTACCCGGCACCACCTCAAGATTTCCACCCCAATTCGTCTGCGTGTCTGTCTTTGTCTCTAATTCTGTCGAAGTGTTTGCTCAAGGGCAGAGGGATCCACACTGGTCTTCCCTAGTGCCCACCTGTAACACACGGACTGCTCCACACAGCCCGCAGCTCTGTCACCTCTTTGCCCTAGAGCTCGAGGCAGAAGGCCGCCCCCATGATTGAGGCCAGCGAACACAACAAATTACCTTACAATTGCAGCATCTCAGAGACATTCCTCACTCTGCTCCAGTGGCCCACCACCGTCATTCAGAGTCCCCCCCCCCCCCAGGCCTGCTGCCCACTAAGCAAAGATAATCTCACTATCACAGAGTTAGAAAAATAAAATAAAATAAAATAAAAAAACCAACCAACTCCTGTCAATCCCCAGGATGCTCCCATAGCAGACATTGATCACTAGTTTTGGCCAGCCGCTAGGCAGAGAAACCGAGGGGAGAGGGAGGAGGAAATGCAATTACAGGGGAGCACCCCAAAGAGGTCAAGGGGTCCCAGTGGGCACAGAGGCTCCTAGAGGGGCTACTGTGTCCTGGTGTCACTCTGGGCTGGAGAGGTGGCCCCTGCCCCACACAACTCCTTTCTCCCTCTCTCAAACCAGAGAAGTCTGGGCCTCTCCAGTGTCTTTGTTCCCTTTTCTCTCTCTAGACTGGGCAGGGTGGGGACAAGGGTGGGGACAGGGGAAATAGACAGGCTGGGGACAGCTGGTGAGGCAAGGCTCAGCCATCTGGGATGCCCCTCACCTGTCCTGTGTGGCTTCTCCTTTTCTCATCAGGCATATGCAATGATGCTGTCCCTCTCTGAAGACACTCCTCTCCACGCCCCCTCCCAGAGCTCACTGGATGCTTGGTTAAACATCACAGGAGCCTCATCAGAGCCTGGAGCCTTTAACCCCATCAACCATCTCTGAGGTCCTGGAGGCCCCAGGGCCAGAGTCCAAAGCCAGGGTACCAGCTGCAGGAGATGGAGAAAGGGAGCCAGGGAGAAGCAGCTCCTGACGCCTTCACTTTGCCTCGCCTCCACTTCCAGCCCCACCCGCCGTGGCTCAGATCCAGCGTCTCCAGTGAAATTCCGAACCTGAAGGTCCCTCCGGTAGCTGCTGACCTTTACCCGCCTCTCAGAACTGGCCTCAAGGACATGGTCTGCAGTGGTGGTGCAGTGCGTGGCCACCTGGGGGGCGGCTCACAGAGCTGTCCATCAGATGACTAGCGGGCAACTGTATGGTATGGAGGAGGGGAGCGGAAACAATTGGGCACCTGCTGTGGAGAGAGACCTCACAAAATGATTTTTATAATGAGAATTACATGAATAACCCTTTTGGTAATCTTATTGACTAGAGAGTCTATTTAAGCATGTGGGTTTTAAAAATAGACAGTATTTTTTAAAAAAAATCAAGAATAACTTGCAAAATGTTTTTTAAAAGTGATTTTGCATTGCTTTGAAATTTCAGCTTATTGGCAAAACCCACACCTGCCAGGACATCGAGCGCTGCTCAGGTGTGTGCCCTTTATAATGTAAATAATGGAGAATTTTCTATCTCTGACCCTGTTTGTACAAGCCAAGGTGATTCTGCGTGTGCCCAACATGGGACGAGGTGCATAGAGCCACTCACCTAAGTAGGATGCTGACTGCACAGGGTTCTTGGACACGGTGCCTGGCTGCAGGTCTGTGGAGGCAGGACAGGGAGGTTGCCTTGCCCCGTGCAGCCTGCCAAGCAATCCGCGGGTCCCTCACCCAAGATGCCCCAATTGTATGGGGAAGTTGGGAGCTGGTGGCGCAGGTCTTCCATGTTGGACAGCTGATGGTCTTCCTCCCCTCAGCAGCCCCCCAGCGCTGGCCTCGACTGCTGCTCTCCTGAGGGCAGGGCCCTGGGCCGCAGCTAGGCCTCCAGCCTTCCACCCTCCCCAACCCTGGCAGTCTGATGTCCTCCCCATGGCCACCGAGTGTGGGGGCGTCCACCCACCTGTCCACCACTCCAGGACACCAAGCACTGCCTGTGCCTGAGACTCCGGATCAACCACGTGGCCGCCACTTCTGTTCTCTGTGTGGGTTCCTGGCGGGACAGGAACAAAAGGAGGACCCGGGGGACCTGCCACGGCAAAGAGCAGAGACGGCAAAGCCCCCTGGGACCAGATGCCTCACTCCCCTGGAATGGCTGGGACATGTCTACTTCCCTGCTTGGATGGGCTTTAAATTATCCCATGATTTCTTCCCCTGATGGAATTTACCTTAATCTGTATATAACTTGTAATTTTTTCTAATTCATTTCTTTCCTTATTTTATTTCTTCCTTAACAGTATTTTTTTTTTTTTTTGGCATTGGACAACTTATTCTGAAGAAATGATGTTAATATAAGTACGTAGTGAAGGACCAAAACTGCGTGATAAGGTTGTGTGCTGTGTGGTCGGTAACCAGGGAGTGGGGCGGTTGCTAATGTGCCAAATACCCCTGCGTCCCTCTCTCGAGGAGCCCTGTGGTCACCACTGCCCATCTACCAGACAATCATATGATTTTTGTTAAATTTGAGTTTCAGTTACATTTTAAGACAAGTGTTCTATTTATTTTATTGTTTGGAAGGGGAAAAAAATGATTATCCCAACAAGAGAAGAGGGGGAAACCTACCTGGATTGCCCTTTTAAAAAGTGAGAGAGAGATAGAGAGTGTGTGTCAGTGTAAACAGCCGTGTTGCAGGTACATCACACTGCAGGCATGTCAGTGATGCTCTCTGGGAGCAACTTAAACATCCAAGTAGGTCTGTCTTGTACATGCTGTCGTGGGGCAAAGACAATCACCTCTGTTGGTGCTGAGTGGTCCATGCTATGCTGGGTACCCCTGAAGACACTACTAGCCTGCAGGTTCCAGAGAATCCCAGGGCTGTAACACAGAATAGCCCCGGGTTGTCCTCAGAAGCGCATTCATATGTGCAGAATGGACAAAGCAGGGCAGCGGGGACGCTCTGCAGAGGAACTTGCCACGGGCGTGTGGTAAGGATTTGTAGTCCTCTCACGGGCTCGTGACATCCCCTCAGTGATGGGGTGGGCCTCGGCTTAGGTTCCTCTAGGTGGAGTCCGTGTGTAAGTTCAGCCTTCAGTCCCACTTTTGTAAACCCCAAATTACACACTTTCTTCTGAGAAAAAGAGTAAGGTGTATGCTTTCTTTTCCGCGATGTGACTTTCTCTCTCCAACGTGGGGAGTCTGGGAGACCCGCCCCACCCCGTGTACCTTTTTGACAGCGGCAGGGCAGACGCTCTTCTTGTCCCCTCTGGCACTAAACCCCTGATCTCCTTCTCTTAAACCATTATCGCCCCCTTCGCAAGAGTCCCAGCTGTGCTAAGCCGTACGCTTTGCCCCCCCCCCCCCCCCCCCACACACACACAAAGTGATGCGAGCAAGCCCGGGTTCTGCTGGACAGTGGCCATCCCCTTGGGGCCAGCACTTGGAATCTGAAGGGCTCCCACCTCCCCCCGCCTCCCCCCGCCTCCCCCCGGGCCCCCCCCCGACACAGCAGTACTTGATTCTCCGCAGTGCACCCCAAGCATGCTGCCCCCACACTGCACTGCCCCTCGAGCGGTGAATGCTGCCCACCTGGCATCGCTGTACTCTCGATGTGCCCAGCTGGCTCAGGCAAGACTCAAGAGCAGGAGATTCTCTCAGGGTCAGGGAGTTGCACCAGGTACGAGTTCAAAGATCTCAGCCGTACACAGCAGAGAAAGGCGGGCCAGGTGTCCAGCAGGACTGTTTCCCAGGTGATACACTTTAGGTTGTTTGTACTCGCCTCCCCAAATAGAAATTCACAAGGAGGCCCCCTCTTCTGCATTCCCTCCAGCCCCGGGCACGCGAGGCCACGGTTCTGCTGCCATTCCTAGGGTGATCAGGTAGGAGCCATAGGGCCTCACCATCCTGCAGGTAAGGTGGATTCCGCATCGCCAGACCCAGAATATCCTTTGTGCTAACCCAGGGTGTATGTATCAGTAACAGGTGAGCACGGCATGACCAACTGTGCCCTGCCTGCAAGACCTACTCTCCAAGGCCAGAAGAACGCGGGGGGGGGGGGGGGGGGGGGGGGGGGCGGGGGGGGGGGGGGGGGGACAGCTACCCAGACCCTGTCTGACCTCACTCTCTGCCTCCCAGAGTCCAGACTCGGAGCCCTCGGCTTCCCCTGCCCCAACTGCTTCCCCAGTAAGTGTTTGCCAAGCACTTGCTTACATACATAGCACGTGTTTTAGACGCGGAGCTCAAAGCACTGGATCACGGTCCCTATCCCGTCCCCTGTCCCCCTGCCCAAGTGACTGAAACCTACTGAGCTGTTGTTCATGTGCTGTCCCAGGTAGGGAGGAGGAGGCACCCTGCGCTGCTGCTGGGACAGGAGGGCGGGGAGGCCTGGGCTAGACAGCGCTCCTTCCTGCCAGTGCATACTGGGACACTCCTCTCCATGGAGATCAGCCGGGTATCAAAAGCCATGAAAACGGTCTCTGTAGCCTTGAGCGATACTGTGACAAGACATTCTTGCATTTTTTTTTTTCCCAGACAAGTTTCTTTCTCCCATCATTCCAGTTGTTTGTTTGTTTGCTTAATTCCTTTCTGTCACGGATTCACGTCACCACTTCTGGGAGGGGAAAGGGCTGAGTAGAGGAAGGGCAGCGTGAATTTCTGGATATGTGATCTCTCTCGCAGTAGGAGGAGGCTGGGGTCTTCGTCAGTGCCTCCTGCTGCACGGCGGCATCAGCACAGGGAAGTGGGTCCCGGTGTCAGAGTACATAACTTAAAGCCTGTGTGTGCTCGGGTGCGTGTGCGTGAGCGTGCGCGTGCGAGTGGTGTGTGCATGTGTGTCGTGTGTGGTGTGTGTGTGTGTGTGTGTGTGTGTGTGTGTGTGTGTGTACTTTGAACCAATAGTATATAAATATATAAATATAAATATAAATATAAATATATATATATATATCCCTGACACCTGCGAGATTTCCCCAACCTGTACGAGTGTTGCCATTGTTACATTCAGATCCGATTCAATTTGTTTCTGTTTCTGGTTTTGTTTTTGTTTTTTGTTTTCTGGGGTTTTTTTGTTTTGTTTTTGTTTTTGTTTTCCTTTTAGAACTATATAGTGTTGAGAAAGAAATCAAATGTAAATGATGTCTGGTTTTCATATAATGTTAAAAAAAAATTAAAAACCATTGAGGAGGAGGCTGGTATTTGTCCTAGCCCCCTTCCTTGTAAATTGCTGTTGTGTTGATAAGCTGTGCATGGCTCGTGTTTAGTGGTCATTATTGTGTCTGTTTGTGGAATTTTTATTACGAGGAAAATCCCGTAGATGCACTTATTGAATATGTGGTTAGGGTCTAAGTCAAGGCCAGGAGTCCTGAAACGCCCACAAAAACGAAGCTCCATTCCTGATGACTATGGAAATCGCTGTAGGAGTCATGAGTTAAGAAGACGCGACGTAGAGAATTGTCAAAAGTGACTTTTGCAGATCTCATACCGAGGCTTGTGGCAAAGACAAATGTACTTGTGTAGAGATTTCTGTAAGGCAAAAAGCCAGGAGAGGCTGGCTTCGAGGTCAATGCTGTAGAATAGGACTGACTGGATACCAAATGTAATCTTTCCAATGCTACAATGAATTTATACATGAGATTGATATGCAATAAATCTGTGTGTTTTTCTAAGTCTCGGTACCTGCACACTTCATTTAAGGGGAGCCCTGGCCTCTAGAGTGGGACAGGAGGGGTATGACCTCCCCAAGCCAAGACTGAGTCATTCCAGGTGCTAGGCAAAGCCATCCCCTGTGCTGGGGCAGACACCAGGCAGTGTGCCCATTTATTTTGCATTGCACCCAGCTGGGCCTGGAGCTGCCCCATAGATAAATGGGTTGAGCAAAAAGACCCAAGGGCTGCTGGGGAGCTGACTCAGCTTCACCCCCCAGGGGCTCTTCTATGGAGACCCGGGGTTGCCCCCCCACTCTAGTGTCGACCCCAACTTTATTCTGCTCTGAAAGAGAAGCCTGTGATGAATAGCCCTGAAAAGATGGGTGCCAGTTGACTAAGCCCAGCCGTCCCCACACACTGCTCTATAACCGAGGCCAGCTCGGTTCTTGAGTGAACATGCCTGTCCTCTGTTGGTTTTTCAAGAGAGAGTTTCTCTGTGTAGCTTTGGCTGTCCTGGACTCACTCTGTAGACCAGGCTGGCCTCAACTCACAGAGATCCTCCTGCCTTTGCCTCTTCCATGTGCTGGGATTAAAGGCGTGCGCCACCACGCCCGGCTCAGGTATAACTCCATAAGAGAACTAACTTTTTTGGTGCTGTTGAGAGAGCTCAGAGATCAGGGTAGCAGGAGAGAACTGACTACCTCAAGTTTTCCTCTAACCTCCACACACACGCCATCACGTGCACATACTCACACACGTGTTGCTTATTTTAAAGATCCTGTTTTGAGTGGCCTGAGCTAATGAAATTGATCTTGGATATGCCTGATGCCTACTCTCCTGACCTTCAAGTTCTGGGCTTTCTCACCTGCTGCTGGAGCTGCCCTTTGACCTCCCAAGACTCTCTGCCTTCTGCTTCCTTTTCCCTCCCTCCTATCGTCAGCTGCCTCAGGACTCAACCTCAGCCACTGGCCCTGCCTTCGGCTTCTCTTCCATCAGACCGCAGTGATGGGGCACCCATCCACCTCCCACCTAGACCCACCAAGTCACCATCCTTCCAAGGCGTTTCACCGATGCACTGCTGGACACAAGACAGCTGTGTAGGCTCCGTTCAACAGCTTAGCTGTCATCAGGCCCTCCTGACTCCAACAGCGCCCTCTGCTCTGGAAGGGGGTCCTCAACACAGCTCTTGGTGCCCACAGTAGACTGGGTGCAGCCAGGGAAAGGCCACTGCACCAGTGGGTGGGTGGGTGGAGGAGTGAGTAGGTGGTGGTTGGATGAACAAATGAACAGGTGGGTGGAGGAGTGAATGGATTCTGGGTGGAGGAAGGAGTGAATGGATGGTAGGTGGATGAGTAGATGGTAGATGCAGGAATGGAATGGGCGGGGGAGGGAGAAGTGGATGGCTGGTGGATGGATGGATGGATGGATGGATGGATGGATGGATGATGGATGGGTGGATAGATGGATGGATGGATGATGGATGGATAGATAGATGGATAGATGAATG
>OU015754.1:84210659-84223399 GCA_907169655.1 Acomys percivali | reverse complement strand
TCAGACACCCATGCATGCACGCACACCTGGGCTCAGACACCCATGCACGCACACACACCTGGGCTCAGACACTCATGCATGCACGCACACCTGGACTTACTCATGGTAGTTGCCTCAAGTGTTACCCACTGTCCATCACTAGAACTGAGTCTGGGCCTGCTTCTGGTCCCCAGTTTTTCCCTCCATCCTGGGTCCCAGCTTCCTTCCTTCCTGTATCACTGCAGCACCTGGCACTGGAGCTGTAACCTCACACATTCCTAAGATTCAACGTTTGCCCAGCCTTTACAAATCATGCGTGCTGTGCTGGCAGGCTACTGACCGGCCCTCTCACACCTTCATGTGAGGATGTGAGGATGTGAGGTAGCGGTCCGCCGGCTTCCAGGACAGCTCTGAGTCTCTGCCGGTCAGCAGGTTCCTTCACCGCAGGTAGCTAGATGCAGATGTTTCCCATCTACGCAGATACTGGGCTTGGCCTGGCCCACAGTCCTCTCTGTTGACCGCCCAGCCAGGGTGGTGAGCACTGATGGGCACGAACCAAAGGCTATGAAGGCTGGAAGGCTGGGATCCACCTTTTCTCCCCAACCAGGAAACATGGGGGCAAAGATACCCCCGGGACAGGCCACAGAGGTGGTCACTCAGGTAGTCTCACCTTCCAGACATGAGTTCTGTGCAGGCTTTGACCCAGCACCCTTCATGAAGGTGAAAGTAGGTACATATAGCCCACTGCCTTCGACCAGCTACAGGTCGTAAAGCTAAATGATGGGACAAGGTGAGGGACTAGGAGTTAGATCCCAGACAGACGGACAGACGGACGGACGGACTGGAGTAGGCCTGATTCCAAGCCAGCCTAGGCTACACAGTGAGAACCTGTCTCTCTGTCTCTGTCTGTCTCTGTCTGTCTCTGTCTGTCTCTGTCTCTCTGTCTCTCTGTCTCTCTCTCTCTCTCTCACACACACACACACACACACACACACACACACACACACACACATTTCATCGGTTGATACTGCCGGCAGAATCTGAGGTTTTTTTTCCTGCTGTTAACTGTTTAGTGCTTGTGATTTCCCCTGCCCCCTCCCGTCTTTTTGTTTATTTGTTTGTTTGTTTGTTTGTTTGTTTTTTCCGAGACATGGTCTCTCTGTGTAGCCTTGATTGTCCTGGACTCGCTTTGTAGACCAGGCTGGCCTCGAACTCACAGCTATCCGTCTGCCTCTGCCTCCCGAGTGCTGGGATTAAAGGGTTTCCCCCCTTGTCTTTTAATTCCCTAAGAGTCAGGTACTGAAGGAGGGGTGGATGAGACAGTGCCAGGAGGGGCTGACATGCAAGATCTTTCTGGGAAGCTGGAGTGAGAGGCCTCCCTGCCTGACCTTCACCTTAGTGGGCTTCAGTCTCCCACTTGGCCTCAGTTTGTCCACGAGTGAATTCGTTTGTTCCAAGACACTCTAGGCAGCTTCTGGGACCTTCGGCTTCATGGGTGCAATACCCCACAGTTGCCTCAGGAGGGCAGCAACGACCCGCCTTTCCCAGGAGCAGCCTAGCCGCTCACCAGCTAGGACCCAGGGAGTTGCACAGGTCACTTTGAGCTCCTCTTCCCCCTCCAGTGTGACTGACACCCATTTGGGCCTGGCCCTGTGGCCAGTTTGTGACCTGCCCAAATGACATCACACAGGAAGCGGCAGAGGATGGCACAACCAAACCACCAGCTTCAGGGCTGAGGTCGGAGGCTGCCCCGTGTAGGAAGCCCAGGGCGCCAGCTGGGCACACCCCTCCCACTGTAGTCACCAAGAAAGCACCAACCTAGAGTGTACAGCATCATCTCACTCAGAAATGCAGTGGTCAACGAGGCAAGCTCTTGAGCTACCCTGCCAGGGCCACCACGTGGACAGTTGTGTGTGGGGACTATGGTTTGAGGACACAGGTCTTTCCTGTAAAACAGAAGATAAGGTGGCTCCGGAAGGGAACTAGTACTGACTGCGTCCCAGGGTCTTGGGTTACACCCAGGTCATCAGACCTTCACTGTGTCCCCGTCACACACACACACCCTGGGCTCTACGTAGTGAGCCAAAGAGACACAGTAAGAGATAGCTGTGCTAACAGATCTGGTCCCCACAGAGAAGAGCTCACGGCAGCTCCCTCGTCTTGTCTTGCTGTGACTCTGGGTCTGCTCTGATGGCTGTGTTTTGAGGTGTCTTGGAGATGTGAAAGCATCTGAACTCAATGTTGCATCACGAATAACTAAGATGCCAGATAAAGCATGCTTGTAACTCCCGCTCTCGGGAACCTGAGGCAGCCTGGGGAAGGCGAGTCTGGACTGACCATACCAGGCAGGCAGAGGCAGGACGGCCAGGGCGGCCAATTCTGATCATTCTGCCTCTAAGAGGACCCCCGCTGTTGGATGGGAGCCTGTCACTCCCACCCTCTGCCCTCACCTCACTCTGCGCTCTCACTCCCCCTCACCCCCACCCCCACCCCGTCTCTCTCTCTCTGACCCCCCACTTCAGGCTGCCCCCTGGCCATGTTCCCTCCACTTCTTGACCCTTGCACTCACTGTGACTCTTGCCTGTGTGTCTCCCTTCTCACCTTTGGGGGCTTAGGTTTGGTGACACTTTGGAGATGTAGTCCCCATCCTTTCCCACACGGGGAGCCTGACCCCTAAAACCCCCATAGAGTGGGCTGTTGACAACCACAGCCTTGAGGACACTACATAGACTCGGTAGCTGCTTTCCTGAGCTCAGGAGAACCAAGGCCGGATCTGTGTGGCTAGCATAATTTCCAGCCCTCAGAGGAGTTCTCTGTAAAATGGGATGGTGGGAGATCTTGGCCAGGGCTGCCCTGAAGCAGCTAGCTAGCTGCAAAGAATGCAGAGGGTGGGGCCTTCTGTCAGCAAACAGGTTCCCACAAGCCCGAGCTCTCTCTCAGAAGGCTTCCTGGAGGAGGAGGCGGCGGATCCAGAAGAGAGGCACAGGAAGGAAGCGGGCGTAGAAGCCGGAGGGAGGGTATAGACAGTACCCGCGGGCGGACTCTGGCCCGAACCACCAGACGGGTCACGTGAACGCAGGTAGTGCGGCGACGCAGCCTGCGCGGCCAGGTGTGACCGCCCAGGTGCAGCAGGTGCTCAGGGCGCGCCCCGCCCTCCGGCCGCGCAGCCAGCAGTGGAGCCCACCTGGCCGGGACTCCGCCCGCCTGCCCGGCGCGCAGGAAGTGAAGAGGGCGGGACCGGCCGGCTGGACTAAGACGCGAGGACCGACCCAGCGGCTCTGCAGGCTGCACCCTCCCGGCCGCCCCTCGGCGCTCACAGGTGAGTCCCGGACTGGAGAGGAAGGGCCCCTGAGGCGCCCGGAGCGCCCGTGCACCCCTCCTGTCTCCGTTCTAGCCCCTTAGGACCTAGGCGACAATGTCGCGCCCCGCCCTCTAGCTCCCAGCCGGGGACCTGGAGCTTGGCTGCCCTGAGCCGCAATCCGGGGGACACTTAGCGCCGGGCAGGGTCAGACACTAGGACGCAGAGACTCCTGGGAAGTCCTGGGGGCGTGGAAGTGACTCTTCCGGGAGCTAGAAAGATGATGTATTCAGATGGGCTCCAAGAATGAGGGGCGTGACCCGCCTGGTGCCACCTTACACCTGATAGCCGCTAAAGTGCATGCTTGGGTGTGTTCAGTCACGTTAGTGACCTGCAGGGTCCCAGGTACAGTGTGTGGGGTCCATTCGTGACTGTATGCCGGTGTGCCCTGATAGCCCTGGCCTCCGACGTAGGTATGTGGGCGCTCGACTTGAAAGTTGCCCTGTGTGAATTCAGGCAAGCCGCTCAGTTGATTCAGTCTGAAGCTGCTGTGTTCCGGTCTGGGGACAACCCCTTCTATCAGACCTTGCTGTCAGGATAGCCATGCGCGAACCCTCCGCCCACAACATTGCTTGCGGCACTACCTGGTGGAGGCCAGGGTCTCTGGGCTTCCTTGAAAAAGAAAGGGTTCAGTCACCCCGAGAACTAGGTGGAAAGAGCTAGGTAGGGGGTACCCTGCCATCATAACCTTCTTCAATCACCTAAAGCCCAACCCCCCCCTTTTAAAAAGATTTGTTTATTTTATGTGTTTAAGCCTGTATGTATGTATGTGCACCACAGGTGTGCCTGGTGCTCCCGGAAGAGGATCCCCTTGGGATTAGTGTTACAGTTGTGAGCTACCATGTGAGTGCTGGGACTTGAAGCCAGGTCCGCTGGGAGAGCAGCTGGTGCTCTTTTCTGTTGAGCCATCGCCATCGTGTCCCCAGCCCTGTCCTTAGGGTTTCACCTCCCACAGGGCAGTCACTCCCCACCCACAAGTAAAGTCCAGAGGCGAAGGAGCCCCTTGGCGTTCCCATGGCTTGTCTGTGGACGCAGACACAGGGCTGCTGCTGCTGCACGGAAGGTGGTGGTTGCCGTTTCTCTTTGGCCACTTGGCCTGGAGGTTTTGGTATTGGTTTCCAGACCCGTCTTGGCATTGCCTGTCACTCTGACATAGTGCTCAGGTGACCGTCCCTCTGTGGCGCCATGAGTCCAGAATCCTGCCATCCGTATCCAGTTCCTGGTTTGAGAACAACCGTCTAGGTCAAAATGGGGCCTCAGAGCTTGGCTCCTCCTCTTGTGCTCTCACTGGCTGGGGCTTGACCCAGGCGGTCACGTTCCCTCTGTCCCTGCAGCTGAGGAAGACTCTCCCTCTAGGGCCAGAAGTTTGGGGGAGGGGCCCGAAGGAAGACACAGCCGGCAAGAGGGTACCTTCTGTGGGCCTGTTTTTCGGCTGGTGAAGTGGGCGGTGGAGGCCCCAGGTTCCCATCAGGTCAGGACTCTATTTCCCCAGCCCACACTCCCTTAGGGATGCCTGTGGGTACCAGCCGCTAGGGCTTATGGGATGTGAAGGGGGGCTAGGGAGTGATAGGTGGGTGTCATGGGCTGTAAGCTGGATTCGCCTGGTGGGGGAGAGTGACTAGCTATGGTCAGGTTCCCCCACCTCGGCGCTGGGAGCCTTTGCTCCAGTTGGCTGTTAGCAGGCTGCTTTACTAAGCTCAGCAGACCCTGGCATCCTGGCTTCGGACCACAGGATGCCAGCGGCTGTGACCAGCGATGTCTTCAGATGTTTTTTTTTGTTTTGTTTTGTTTTGGAGACAAGGTTTCTCTGTGTAGCCTTGGCTGCTCCTGGACTCACTCTGTAGACCAGGCTGGCAATGTCTTCAGATGTTACAAATTGCCTCCAGGTGGGCACAACTGCCTTCATCTGAGACTCTCTGAGCTCAGCCTACCGGCAATTGGAAAGAGCTGGTGTGTGTTCCAAGCAAATTGTATGCGCCTCCAAGTCCAGCTCGGCCAGTCGGGATTGCTCAAGCACAAGGCCACCACTGTGGTTGGCTGACAGATGATCCCTCCCCGCCAGGTAGAGATGGCCCAGGCTCAGAGCTGGTGACGAGGGCCCCCAGCGGGGCACAGCCTCTCAGACTCAGAGTCTGTTGGGTTCCTATGACCAGCTGTGACCAGCTGCAACAGGCTCACACTAGGAAGAAACGAGGTCTGGGGGCTGGAGGTGGGGTGGAGGAGGCGGGAACTAGAAGGCAGCACAGGTGCAAGATGTGTGGGAAGCTGATCTGCCTGAAAGGATGAGGGAGCCAAGGATCAGGTGCAGAGAGGCCCACCCACCCAGGACCACACCACAGTGGTCCCCTGAGATGTCTGTCACCACCTCACTGGCTCTACCTGGCGTCCTGCCCCATGGTTCTGCTACTTGTGAGCCCCAGGATTTGTTTGCACTGACAGTTGTTTAGGAGGGTGGGGAGGGGTGGGGGGGGTATCCCCAGGTCACCCTGAGCAGAAGCAGCCATGAGTTACGCTCACAGTTGCATAGGGGTCTGCTGAGTGGCTCTGGCCCAGGTTCTGCTCGTTTTAACCAGAGACCCTGGGCAAGTTGTTGGTTCTCACAGAGCACCAGAGCTGCTGCTTCCGTGAGACAGAGGTGGGTCCAGGGCAGAGAAAGCGCCGGCATCAGTGTGAGAATTGAGCCCCGGTGTTTGTGGGCACAAGAGCCTTCGTGCATCCCAAAGGCTCAGACTTGGGGAGACAGTAGCCAGGCACCCAGTTAGAGCTCCTGCCGAAGGTGTCTTTTGGGGGTGCTTCCATGCCCCTTCCCCGGTGAGCCTGGGGTGCCCGAGACAGGGAGAAGACACACCCTAGCCCATGCGGAGTCTGTGAGGACTCACACCCCACACTCAGAAATACTGTTGGTGGATGCCATGGCTGGTGTTGCCCTGGAGGTCCCTGTGCTGCCAGCGCCTTGGCGAACCAAGAGTCAGAAGCCAGCCAGTCTGGAGGAAAGGCTGGCCCACGGAGATACGGGCTAGATGGAGCAGGGAGTCTGTCTGCAGCCCCCAGGATGAGCTGGTACCCTTGGGTCTCATGGGCCTGACAGCAGCACCAGGAGCTAAAGCAGCTTTTTTGGAAGTTTCATGTCTGGGAGCCCAAGGCCAAGGGGAGACGAGAGGAAGAGAGTGCGTGGCCAGCAGCTGCCAGCGGAGAGAAGATACGATTCTCACCCTCTAAGTTAATAGAAGATGTTGCATTCGTGAAACAAGAACAGGGTGCCAGGAATGAGGAGCATTGGGGGCGGGGCCCCCCCCGAAAGCCCTTTGTAGGGGCCTAGAAATAGCAAGTGGAAGAAAGTTGAGTGGGGTCGTCTCCAAAAGGAGGACAAAGAAGTGAGAAAAGTAAAGAAGGGAACGTGAGAAACTAGGGGACTGTCGGAGGCTCCAGTCTTGATAAGTACGTGTTCCAGAAAGGAAAAACAGTGCAAGAAATTATCTAAAAACCAGCCAGGCGCCCAGTGCTCCAGGCGGGAGGTTCAATTCAAGCAGGAGGAGCCACAGATTCAAAGGCTGCCTGGGCTTTGGAGTTCAAGGCCAAGCTGGGCAATCTAGTAAGGCAGACAGGCAGACAGACAGGCAGGCAGGCAGGCAGGCAGACAGACAGACAGACAGACAGACAGACAGACACACACACACACACACACACACACACACACACACACCCGCCTCGGTGAGGGGCTGGAGACATAGCTCAGTAGTGTAGCAGTTTCCCGGTATGGATGAGGTCCCAGGGTGGTCTCCCAGTGGGGGTGAGGAGAGGGAAGAATTTATCCAGGACATAATATCAAACAGCATGCAGACACAGGCATTAAAAAAAAAAAAAGAAAGAAACAAGCTGGTTGGAAAGTCCACCTGGCGCCTTGCTCAGTAAGTGAACCCAGGACGCAAAACCCTTTCTCTACAGGGCCGGGCCAGGGTAGGGAGGAATACAAGTCACCCTCTGAGGAAGGTCTAAAGGGTACCAGGAAGCCGCAAAAAGTGAAAAGGATTCTTCTAGATTCCAGAGGGAAATTATCCCCAGTGGGAAGGGTAAACCTGAAGAGAGAGAAATGTTCTGGCAGTCACAATCTTACCCGCTGCCAAGCTTGGCGACGGCACACACCTTTAATCCCAGCATGAAGGGAAGAGAGGCAGGAAGATCTCTGAGTTTGAGGCCAGCCTGGTCTACATACACAGTTCCAGGCCAGCCAGGGCTACACAGTGAGGCCTTCCTCAAAAATGAAAAAGAAAATAAAGATCTGGGGCCAGAGAGATGACTCGGCAGTTAGGAGCGCTTGTTCTTGGGTTTGGTTCCTGGCACCGACATGGTGGCTCATAACCATCTTTAACTTTAGTTCCAGAGGAGCTGATCCCCTCTTGTGATCTCTGCAGGCACCAGGGTATGCCCATGCTACACATATGTGCGTGCGTACATACATGCATGCATACATGCATGCATACATGCATGCATACATGCATGCATACATGCATACATACATGCATACATGCATACACTCACACACCTATATTTAAAAATATTTAAAGACATTAAAAATCTGCCTCCAAGCCCTTCCTGAGAGGATGCCTGGGGTTTGCTTAGCCCTAGAGGCCTGAGGTCAGCCAGAGCCAAGCCTAAGGAACACCCCTGCCCGCCCAACCCCCACCCTGAGCTAGAAGTGTGCCTGGGAAGACCCAGAAGTAGACCCTGCACAGAGGGCCCAGACTCTCAAGGAGCACAGAGAAGCCAAACTGGCCCGTTGGTGGGAGGTTACCAGGAGAGCTGACTGTGCACAAGGTAGAAATGATTAACAGAAGGCAGGCCGCTGAGCGTGCAGCCCTGTGGCTATGCTATGTATGGCCGTGCAGTCCAGCTCCCCGTCCGGAGAGTGGCTGGCGTCAGAAAAGCTGTGTGGGGATGGAATGGCTTCAGGATGTGTCCAGCAGGCCTTTCAGTGACAGGGCAGGTATCTGTAGCCTTCAGCCTGGCTCTCTGGGGTCCTAGCAGGCTGTTTGCCAGGCCTGTGGGTGTGGTGCCAGGCTGGGAACAAAAGCCACTCCCAGGAGATTCCCTTTGGGCACCTTCTGGACCTGGAATGGACTTTGCCCTCTGCTGGGTGAGGCCGCTGCCTATGCTGTCCTACAAGCAGGAGCTCAGGAGCGACGCACGTTTGCTGGTAGGGCTGGGCCTTTCTGTGTGGTCTGTTCTGAGTAAAATTATCATCATGTAAAGGAATTGCACAAGAAGCCTGTCCTGGGAAACTGAAGACAGCTAAACCAACCTCTCCAGGCCTCAGTAAACCTGATAGGTTAACTTGGGCGTGGGACCTTGTTTGGTGCAGTCCTGCCTTACAGCACACGTGTGTGACAGATGCCAGCTCCCTGGGGGAGGCCTGGTGTGACTGCTATCATCCTCAGCCAACTTGGAATGTCCTTAGGAATTCACCCTCCCCTGCTCGCAGGGCAGCAGGCCTCAGCCCACCCCTCCCTGGGGCCGGTGAGGCTCAGCTGCACTCAGCTTCTTGGGGTAGTTTCGTTAAGAGCCTCTACAGCCAGAAGAGCCTGGGGCTTCTAGGGGTGAGCTGGGACACAGCTAGGTTCCTGGGTTCCTTACAGTTGCTCTAGCAGTGTGGCCAGTCCTGCCCTGTCCTCTTCAGAGAGGGACTGCTGGGTACAGTCTTGGCACCCTTGCATGGAGGCCAGAGAGTCATCAGTTCCCGAGGCCCTGAACCCATCCAAACAGCCCTGGTCCCCACCCCACCCCCTGGTGGTAACTCTAAGGGCAGTGTCCTTTCCAGTTCCCCTCAGGCCGTTGGGCAGAGCAGGTAGGTGTGATCCTGGACGGAGCCTGGGGCAAATGACATGGGAGCATTGTGGCCCCATGCTGAGCCCAGAGCCTTGCTCCCCCCACCCCCCACCCCCACGATGTGGGTCAGGGACATGGGGCCTCATTTAACTGTCTGAAAAATCAAACTTCCCCCTTGCAAGGCTCACTCTTATCACCTGGGACCCGCTGGTTTTGGTTTTGGCGAGATAAGAGTCTCACTGTGTATGTGACCCAGGCTGGGCTTGAACTCAAAAGCCTCCTGTCCCAGCCTCTCCGGTGTCTCCATGGCCCTCTTAGGCACTCTTGGGTGCATGCCATTGCCACCTATAGAGCTCTGGGCATATAAAAGGCTTCCTCTGTGCTGGCTCCTTTGTTTTTAGAAAAAATAAAGTGGAAAGTAGTTACAGAACAAAGTTTCCCCACTTTGCATTAAAGACTCCCCGAGTTCTGGCTTCAATATCAGTGCCAGGGATGTTTTAATGGGCTTTGCAGGTCACTTAGGAGCCTGTTAGGATAGTCTCAGCGACGGCATTGTTCTGACTGACCCCACTTTGCAGATTTGAAACTGAAACCAAGAGGTGGCACTTTCAATCATTGAGGACCCCCAGCAGGGCATCTCCTGACAAGTGTGGAGGACCCCAAGTCACGGAGGTAAGTGGTAGCGCCGTGGTCAGTGCTGAGGAATGGTTCCACCACGATGCTCCCAGGCAGGCGTTTACTGTGCCTGGCAGCTCCTGCTGTATCCAGCTCTGTTCACCTCAGCCTCTGGGTCACAGGCCCATGAGATTCCCTGCCTAGAAGGGACACTTGTTCCTCACAGTCATCCCTCCTGTTAGCCAAAGCCAAACTTAGCACTGTGCTGCACCCAGGGGGGACAGAAAATGTCGGTGCTGAGGAGAGAAATAGGGAACCTGGAAGCCAGTGATCAGGGCTGCCTTCTATTGCCTGAGTGGGAGATAGGCCGGGGTGGCAGGACAGGGGCAGGCAGGTCGATGCTGAGGAGAAAGGAGTCGGAGATGAGCTTGGGGCGCCGGAGCTGCTGGGGTGGACAGATGGAGCCGCCGAGTAGCGGCATGCTGGTGGTGGCTGTCACTGCCTCCACGGCTGACTCAGGTGGAAGCTCCTGTTGCCATCTCACCTGCTCCGTGACGCAGGGTTCACCTTGGCACTCCCAAGGCTGGCACTGTGGACACCCCCAGCTTCAGGAACATGGGAGGTACAGGTGTGTGTTGGAGAGAGTGCTACGGGGAGGGGTTTCGTAGCCAGCCTTGGCACTGCGGGAAAGTGTGCTTGGCCAGGAGAAGAGCAAGCAGCCAGGCTTTCACTTGGAGCCGGGCTCTGCTGCATCTGTGGCGACGGCCACTGAAGAGGAAGGCCTTGGTGAGGTTGTGTCGTCACCTTCCACCCTCCGTCCTGCTTGCTCCTCATGTTGTTGTCAGGGTCAGACATCCTATGCATGTCCCCAGCAGGCCTCTGCGCCTCTGGATAGCCCATCCCCTTAGCAGGAGTGCGGAGGCAGGCGGGGCCACGGTCACACCCATAACATCAGCTACAGTCTCGAGAAACCGTAATTGTCCCCATGGAAACCACATACAAAGTACCCAGGTACCATCAAAGGGGCCTAGCCAGGATTCTGGTCCTGGCCTCTGTGGCCTCTGGGCCCAGCCACAGACCTGCCCTTATTGCACCCTGCCCAGGACTTAGCTGTGTCAGAGGAGTCAAGGTGGTGGTTCCTGAGGCCCAGTCCGGCCACAGGCTAGTCCCACCAGGCCCCTCAGCTGCCTGCCTGAGGCACATACCGCCCGCCATCCACCCCCCCTGCCCCCCCACCCCCGCCATCTTCAGATAAGCCCAGACCCCAGCCAGGTAAGGAGCCTGGTGACCAGCCACAGCCAGCCCCGCTCTCCTGTCCTTGCCTGAGAGCTGTTAAGTTAGGATTGGACACCAGGGAGCTACTACACACAGGAGCCTCCCCTGAGCCTCTCATGTCTCCCTTTCTCAGGACTTCCTCTGCCACCCAGTATGTCCCAGAGACATTCTGACAGCTCTTTGGATGAGAAGTTGCTAGAATACCGCTTCCACGCAGAGCTGAGACTGGACGCCAATGGGAACCCAGTGCCGGGGCTCCCCATGGTCCGGAGCTCTCTGAGAGCCAGAACCAACGCGGCCTTTGAGCCCGAAGCCTCAGAACCCCTCCAGCCGCCCCAGGGAGATGAAGAGCCACAACCCACCATCATCCTCAGCACGCAGAGCCCGGCGGCCCTCAAGATGGGTACCCAGCAGCTCATCCCTAAGAGTCTGGCCGTGGCTAGCAAGGCCAAGACCAAGTCCCCAGCGCGTCACCAGAGCTTTGGGGCAGCTGTGCTCAGCAAGGAGGCCGCGCGGCGGCGGGATCCTCGGCTCGTGGCGGCGCCCAGCTTCTCTTTGGATGACATGGACATGGACACAGGTGCTGGTGCAAACCTGAAGAGAAATCTGAGGAATCAGTCCTACAGGGCAGCCATGAGGGGCCTGGGGCCACCCAGCAGCAGCAAGGCGGACTCGGTCCAGCTCAGTCCCAAGCTCCAGGCCCTCGCTGAGGAGGCCGCTCCACCTCCTCCTGCCCGGTGCCCAGCCAGAAACAAGGTAGGGGCCTGCCATGACAGCAGAGTGGGCGGTGTCTCCACCCCCCCACCCCCTGCCCCGGGAGTTCCAGGCAGGGAGCTGGCCTGGTGCTGTGTCTCCCACGTCTGCATCGGGCATGGCCATGGCGGCAGTCGTGACCGACCCTGGCTGGGTACAGGCTCCCGGCCGTCCTACTTTGGTTGGATCCGTCCGGGGCTTGTGGGACTCTTCCACACCCCCACGTCTCCATACCCAGAGTGGAGAGCAGAGGGAACTAGCCACTCTTGACCCCGCCCCCCCCAAACAAATGTGGAGCCAGAGAGCCAGCCTCCCTCTGAGATGTCGCCTTAGCAAAACCCGGCTTGGGCTGCTGGTGGGACACCACCTGGGTGGGACAGAGCCCTTCGCTGAGCCGTGGTGCAACCCAGCTGTTGAGAATGGTTTAAGGTCCTAGCGTTATGAGGCTCCAGGCGTCCGTTGTGGATGGCCAACCGGGCAGGGAGGCCATGTCAGGGAGTGGCCTCTCCTTTACCCTTCACCTAGCTTGTCAGGGTCCACTGGACTCTATCACAGCCATCCCAGGCAGCTTCCCAGGATCCGGCGCTGGGGGGGGGGGGTGTGTGCTGGGGGAGGGTGCTGGGGGGGCGGGGCAGGGGAGGCGGGGCAGGGGAGGCGGGGCAGGGCTTCTCTGCCAGGTGCTTCTCTCAGATTCCTTAAGGGCTCAGTCAGCTTCCATGAAGGGCCTGGGATGGGCCTTTGTAGCTTTGTGACCCCCTAACAGATTCCTGGCACTTCTGAGCCTCAGTTTCCCCATATATGAGTGAAGATGGCTGTAACATGTTCCAAAGATGAGAGCATACACTGTTGCCTAAAG
Source organism: Acomys percivali (assembly GCA_907169655.1). NCBI lineage: Eukaryota > Metazoa > Chordata > Mammalia > Rodentia > Muridae > Acomys > Acomys percivali. The sequence continues at coordinate 84,210,740 of OU015754.1, read as the reverse complement.
CCATACATAGCACATGGGAGAGCATGCTTAGAGCTGTACACAGCACATGTGAGAACATGCTTAGAGCTGTACACAGCACAT
>OU015754.1:84196553-84210649 GCA_907169655.1 Acomys percivali | reverse complement strand
TGTACACAGCACATGTGAGAACATGCTTAGAGCTGTACACAGCACATATGAGAACATGCTTAGAGCTGTACAGCACATGGGAAGAACACGCTTAGGCGTCATCTCTAGACCCTGAACCACAGCCTGGTTCTGAGAGATGCAGACACCAGTGGAGTGATGGCCACCAGCACACAGCAATGTCACTGTAAGCTCCCGTGGCTCCAGGTTGGCTGAGGCGTGGCCTATGTGTCCAGGCAGCCCAGGCCTCACTCACTCAGTCCCCAGCTCAATAGAGACAGGGCCTGTGAGGGGACTTCCCAGACTGCCCCGCCCTTCCCTGGAACCCCTTGTGCCTGTGAAAACGCCAGCCAAGGAGGGGGCGCTGGCTGGAGCTGCAGAGTCGGGGTTCCCCAGGGCTCTGCCCTTGGTTGCCTCTGCGATCCCCTCCCCAACCAGCTGCGCTTGGCCCGCTTTGGCTTTTCTGCAGACCCGCCCCCTCCCTTTACCCCCACCAGGCCCCGTGTCCAGGTAACACCTCTTAGCTGGTCTGGCCCCCTCCCCTAGGCAGCCTTCCTGGGCCGGAGCTCCAGCTTTTGCCTTTCCTGGCCTCTACTTTGTGAGGCTAGCATTTATGAGCATCCTCTGGAGCCAGCAAAGCCCCCTCCCATCAGGCAATCTCTTTACAATCTCTGGGCTGCCGTTAGCAACAGCCCACGCCTCCCTCTCTCCACTGACTGCTGGGGTTTCTGTTTCTTGTCTGCAGAAAACTCTGGGGCGGAAACGTGCACACAAGGGCTCTTTCAAAGATGGTAAGGCGACCCCGGGGACGCTGAGGGCTGAGCATGGCCGGGAAGGGGGTCTCAGCAGGGCCATTCCGGGGGCTGCGTGGGCCTGAGGAAGTGAGGTCAGGCCGGGCAGGACATCGAACACAGGTCCCAGTTGGTGTGATTGTGTGGCCCAAGGGGACAGCCCAGCCCCACGCTCTCTTGAGTATCCAATGGAACCCAGGCTGGATTGTGTAGGACAGCAGGCCTTATGAGGCAGACATTACCTCTGTTCTCTGCATGGAATCTTCCTGGTGTGAATAGAGCCTGCTGGGTACCACAGCTCACGAGAAAGTAATGACCAATGTCGTCATGTCTTCCTGGTTCCACTGAGGCTTAGAATTGCCAAGGCAAGGTGACGCCAGTAAGAAAGCCCCTCCTTCCTGGCCATGTCAGCTCAGTAGGTGGCCATAGGCCAGAACACAAGGATCTAAGCCCCTGAAGGGCTGGGGAAATCTCTGGAAAACTCCCTGTGCGAAGCAACAGCACCACCCCAGTCTCAGGTGCAGGCGGATGGTAGCAGCTACACAGGCCCAGAGACGCCCTCAACCGGGTTGGCCCATGCCGGGCCGGGCTGGGCTGGCAGTATTGTTGGCTTTGGGCGGCAACCAGCGTACTCAGGCCTCCCCCCCACCTCGGGCACCCCAGCCTTCCTCTCCCAGACCATGCACAGCTGGCCGCACACAGCCCTTGTTGGTCCACTTGGGCCTGACCTGGGTGCCACATTCTACACTGAAATGCTACCACCTCCCAGGCAGTCCTCGCACCACTGCAGGACGCAGTGGGCCCCAGCAGGGCCTGCATGTTTTTGAGAGCTTTATGGGGCCTTTGGGAGGGTCAGGCCACCCCCAGACCCTCCTACAGACAGGCGGCTCTGCTCTCCCCAGATCCCCGGTTATACCAGGAGATCCGAGAGCGAGGTCTGAACACCAGCCACGAGTCTGATGATGACGTGCTTGATGAACCCTCCAGCCCCGGGGGATCTCAGAGAGCGGACACCACCATTGTGGTCAAGAGCTATCGGCCTGCCCAGCTCACCTGGAGCCAGCTCCCAGAGGTAAGGGAGTCCCACATCCATCCTCAACACCGGAGGGGGACCCACGGTGTTCCCCAGCCGTGGTGGTGGCCCTGGGACTGTCCAGGGAGTTCAAGCAGCTCCCTGAGCCACTGGCATGCGCAGTTGGCCTGTGGGGCTGGCTGGGTCCTTGGGGCAGTCCCTGGAGCGAGCTGTAAGCCTGTCTTCTGTAGGTGGTGGAAGGTCCTGCGCAGTCTGACCTAAAAGGGGCACTGTGAGCACAGGGAGCCCCTTTCCTAGGACCCTCATCTCACTGGGGCAGGAAAAGGCCACTGAAGAAGCAGAAACAGAGCGTGGGCTCCCCACTGCCCCCCCCACACTGGAGACGGGGTCCTGCCCAGGTGTGAGGGCTCAGTCAAAAGCAGGACAGAATGGTGGACCCAGTGTGTGGGGAATACAGCGTGAGGGACGTGACCCCCCCTTCCTACGCAGGCTGTGGGGCTGGTATACCCAGCCTTTCCTTTATTTCAGTTCATTGGCACTTCTTGTTTGCCTGCCGTGGGGCCTGGGGGACCCCCGTGAGAGTGCCTACAGTGGGACCCCAGCCAGGGAGGGGCCAGGCAAGACAGACTCTGTTTCATAGGTCGGGATGTCCAGAAGTACACATTTATTATCCTGCTGGAAGCTGGGGGGAAGGTGATCCCCCAATCTGGGATGGGGCCCCCATCACACTGAACCCCATAACAGTGCCTAGTGATGGGGGGGGTTCTTTTGTTGTTGTTGTTTGAGACATGGTTTCTCTGTGTAGCCTTGGCTGTCCTGGACTCACTTTGTAGGCCAAGCTGGCCTTGAACTTACAGCAATCCACCTGCCTCTGCCTCCAGAGTGCTGGGATTAAAGACATGCACCACCACGCCAGGCCCTACTGCCCAGTATTTAGAGCCTGGCCTACCCAAGCTCGGAAAGCTGCAGTGGGCCCACACACAGCTGACAGTGCCTCTGCCCAGCCTGTGGGTAGGAGAGCGCAAACAGAGGCGGTTTTCTATCTGGCAGAGGCTGAGCATTGTGGTGGCCCAACCTGCCCTAACATGCTCTATAGCAGTAGGTGTTGGGGAGCCACACTAAGGCGCCTGGGGGCCATTGGCCGGCCACAAGGGGGTGGGTGAAGAGTGCAGGTGGTAACAGCCTGTGCCTTCCCTGGCAGGACTCTGACTCAGCTGCCAGGTGGCACTCTCTGACCAAGCGCACGCACGTACACACACACACACCATGCATGCCCCTCTGGACTCCCTGTCCATCTTCCTGGCCTGGTCCAGGGCTCTGGAGATGGAGCAGCACCGTCCCAGGAGGAAGAGAAGCTGAGGAGAGAGAGAGAGAGACAGCTGAAGGTTTCTGATTGAGGCAGCTCTGCCCCCTCCAGGCTGCTGTGTCCTCCTGGCCCAGAGGAGGATGGAAGTGGGGACCTGTAGGGCCTGTGACCCATAGCTCCTTGGCCTGTGCTCTCCTCAGGTGCTGGAGTCAGGTGTCCTGGACACACTGTCAATGGAGGAGCGGAAGAGGCAGGAGGTAAGGCCACTCACTGGGTGGGATGTGCTGAGCTGCCGACAGCCCAAGCCATCCCTGGACGTGGTGTGGGCCACAGTGACACCCTCCCCTCAACCTACCCCTACTGGCCGTGTCATGGTCCAGACACAACGAGCCCCCTTCGCTGCCTTGTCAGTCTTCAAGGAACACAAGGGGCGGCCCACCTTTGCCTCCTCAGGCAGGGACCAGAGTCCTGGCCTGGGATGAGGAACACGACTCAGTGGTGGAGTGTTCACCAGCAGGTGTCAGGCCTCTGGGTCCTGGCCACCTCCGTGCGGATCAAGCAGTTGAGCCACAGCTCATCCGGTCCTTCTGAGCGTCGTCTTCTCATGCAGGCCATCTTCGAGATCCTCACGTCTGAGTTCTCCTATCTGCACAGCCTGAGCATCTTGGTGGCCGAGTTCCTGCAGAACCGGGAGCTGAAGGCCACTATGACGCAGACAGAGTACCACCACCTCTTCTCCAACATCCTGGACGTGCTGGCCGCCAGTCAGAAGTAAGCTTCCCTGGTCCTTCCACGCCTATATCCCCAGGGCCGCCCCCCCGCCCCCCCCCCAGGAGGCCACTGCACCTTGCCTCCTTGGGCAGTCATCACTCTAGTGAACTCAGCAAGCTCAGGGTGGGCCCTGGAGCCGCCACTGGTGTGAGATAGAGCGTTGATAGTCTGTCAAAGCCCTTGAGGGCTCGTTATGAGGATACTGTGGTAGTGGGCATCCTCCACTGAGGGGAGAGAGAGCACTTCTCTTGCGTACAACCCTGTACTACCAATGGGTATCTCTCCTCAGCCCTGGGCATCAGCGGTGCTCACAGTGTACTCACCCAGCCAGGTGGCAGCCTCGAGTTGCAGCCCCCGGGTCATGTTCTATCCGGCAGTGTCTGGTGGCCTAGCTGGGCTCTAGTTGCAGAGGAAGGGCCAGGTATGCTGCTGCGGGCTGAGGGCATGTGTGTCTCGTGTGGATGCATGTGCAAGTGCCTGCGTGCTTCGTGCATGCCTGTATGTATCTTTGAAAACTACCAACGGGTATCTCACCCCATCCCTAGGCATAGTGTCATCCTGTGTTTCCTCATGCCTGTATGTATGCACGCGCTCACATGCTTAGCCCAGCCATGCTGTGGGTGGGTTCAGCCCTTGCTATGGCTGCGATCCAGGAGACCCCAGGCCTCACAGTCCCTTTCGCCTCGGCTTCACCGTTGACCTGGTGAGGCCAGTTGCCTGAGGCCCTCGCCTGGAGCTCAGTGGGCTCATAGAAGAGTAGGTAGCAGCTCACAGGCTGGGCCCTCCAAACAGGATCAGCCTGGCCCTTGCTGAGCCCACTCAGTCTGCAGCTGTGATCGTCCTGGCCCCTCCTCAGGGAGTTTCAGAGCAGTTTAGACAGGGAACAAAGGGCTGTCGTATGTCCCCGGAGACAGGAGCTTCCTGTAAGAGAGATTCAGTGGCCGGCTGTGGGAACTACTGAGGTCCCGGGAAGTGGCTGACCTTCATGCAGCCTCCTGCCCCCAGTATGGTCCTTTGATGCTGTGCAGCCTCCAACTGCTCAGCATGGCCATTGCTGCCCTGGCATGGGTGGGACTCTCTAGCCCCCTCCCTAGCCGTTCACAGTGGTCTCCTCTGAGAATTGGTGCTATTTCAGGACAGTAGTGGGAGGCTGGCCCTTCTAGATGTTTCCAGGAAACCCTAGGAATTACTCATTTCGGCTGAGCTGCTTGTGCATGGTGGGCCTGTGTCCAGGCAGCCTCAGCTTCCGTTCATCCATGGGGCCAGGCTCTGGACCACTCTACCTGCTAGCCGCCTTCCCACGGGCCAGTGGCTCTCAGAGTACACCTGTCCACATCCCAGCTGGGAAGGTCGGCCCTAGAGAGGTGGACATAGCTCAGAAGAGCCGCTGGACCCACACACCAGGTGGCCAAGACCTAGAGATCTGTGGGGGCAACTTCTGATGCCATTTGCTCAGTCTGTCGTCATCCTTTCTGGCTCATTGGAGGTGAGAGGCTGTAGTCTCTCCAGGACCTCAGCCGAGGGGCCAGGCCTCCCCCACTTGTTCCATACGAACTCCAAACGTGTGGATAGTTTGTGAAGCCTCGCAGGGAGCTTGGCTGGCGGAATCACGTTAGTTTCCAGACCGATCCCTAGAGCAAGCCCCTATACAAGGTTCTGCCTGACGCACTGGGTCCCTGCTCTGTACCACCTCCAACGATTTTTGTCTGCCTCATGCGTCCATGGAGGTGTGTGTGCACACCCCCGGGGACCGAGCCTTCACCTCCCCAACCACTCCCCCACATCGCCGTCGACGCTGCAGGTTCTTTGAGGCCCTGGAGCAGCGGCACAAGGCGCAGGTGTGCGTAGAGGACATCAGCGACATCTTGGAGGACCACGCCGAGAAGCACTTCCACCCTTACATCGCCTACTGCTCCAATGAGGTCTACCAGCAGCGAACCCTGCAGAAGCTGTCGTGAGTGGGAGGGTGGGAGGGGGCGGCCCCCCCCCCAAGCCAGCCCCGTGCAGGTCCCGCCTGCCCAACCTCTTTCCAAAGTCAAGAATGAAAAAGGGTGTCCCTCGTTGCAGGAACGGCAACGCGGCCTTCCGAGAAGCGCTGAGGGAGATTGAGAAGCGGCCTGCGTGTGGGGGCCTGCCCATGATCTCCTTCCTCATACTCCCCATGCAGAGGGTGACCAGGCTGCCACTCCTGACGGACGTGAGTGTCCCGGGGGAGGCTTGGGTGGAAACCTACCCGGAGGCCCTGACTGCAGCGTCGCTTCTGACCTCTTTCCTCACACTCACACACCTGTAATTGGATAATTGCGATGCTCATAAGACGGTGCAGTTAATTTTGATCGCTTTGCGGCCAGTTAACATGACGCTGTAGCCTGTGGACACACGTTCGCCCTCTGCCTGCAGAGGTGGTGCTTTTGGGGCCCACGCTGCTGTTCCCCAGGATGAGAGGGGGGGCAGTGTGTGTGGTACCAGTTCTTCTCATCTGACACTTTTGGCCACTGAGGTTCAGAGGCCATTTGTGGACTGTAGACACACTGGTGGGCCCCAACAGGGAGCTGCCTCCCAGACTTCCAGAGTCTGCCCCATGCAGGGCCGCCGCCCCCACCCCCACCCCTACCCCCCCAGGAGGGGCTTGGGTGCTTCCCAGCTGCTCTCTCTCTTCCCCAGACACTCTGCCTGAAGACGCAGGGCCATCCTGAAAGGTATAAAGCCGCCAGCCGTGCCCTCAAGGCCATCAGCAAGGTGAGGCAGCATCTGCCCCAGCTTATCTGACAGGACAGACCCTGGGTGGGCTGCCAGCTGATGGGAACAGGGACTAGTTCAGCCAGTGACACCGGGAGGCCAAGCACTCTGTGGGCCATCCCCAGCCACGCCTGAGGTATGCACATGTGTAAACGCACCCCCACAGCTGGTCAAACAGTGTAACGAGGGAGCCCACAAAATGGAGCGCACAGAGCAGATGTACACATTGCACACGCAGCTGGACTTTGGTAAGGTCAAGGTAGGTGCCATGACCCCCGCCCCCCCCCCCCCCCCGCCCTTACTCTGCAGTCACAGGCTAGAGCAAAAGAGGCTTCTGGGAACATCTACCTGGGGAGGAGGGTTGATCTTCCTGGGCCTTGGTTTCCCATGTGGCAAAGGAGATGTCAAAAGCCTCTCCAATACCATCCCCCCACCCCCAGCTGAGGTAGAACATTCCACAAGTGTCCAGTAAATCAGGGCTGGCCAAGGCTCTCCTGTAGGTGGTACGGACAAGGCCTGCTGTGGGTGCCTGTGGGCCTACTGAAAGGCCACTCCTTAAGGCCCAGGAATGTCTCAATTGGTTCCCCGTTCAGTCCTAATGGGGACAGAGGCAGGAACGGTTCTTACTGCCACCTCCTTCACCTGCCCACTCTATCTGCAGTCCCTCCCGCTCATCTCCGCCTCTCGCTGGCTGCTGAAGCGTGGCGAGCTCTTCCTCTTGGAGGAATCCAGTATCTTTAGGAAAATTGCCAGCAGACCCACATGCTACCTGTTCCTGTTCAACGATGTCCTGGTCGTCACCAAGAAGAAAAGGTAAGCACTGGGCTGCAGGTGTCTGGCTGGAGAGTGGCTGGGAGTTAGTTAGGAGGGATGCGGATTGGCCCTCAACCCCTCTGACCTTAGCATCCAGGGCTATGCGTCACTGATCTGGGGTGCCCAGCACCTCTATATAGAACCAGCTCTCTGCTCTGTGCAGGGTGTCTCACCTCCTTGGCCACTGAAGCTCCCGGAAGCTCTGTCTTCAAGCCCAGGAGACAAGTCCCTGGCAGGTGAGGCCCTGGTGACGCTCCTGTGTCCCCCACAGTGAGGAAAGCTACCTGGTCCAAGACTACGCACAGCTAGACCACGTACAGGTCAGAAAGCTGGAACCCTCGGAGCCCTCACTGGCAGGGACCAGCAGCCGCAGCTCCTCCGTGCCCCACCCCTTCCAAGTGAACCTGCTACGGAACAGTGAGGGCCGCCAGGAGCAGATACTGCTGTCCTCCGACTCAGCGTAAGATGGGGGACCCAACTGGAGGGGAGCGCGTGTGTGAGTGAGCAAGATCCCCCGTGAGGTTGGGATACACTGAGCTGTTCTGAGGGCCTATTAGTCAGTCAGTGCCAGGCAGAGCCATAACAAAACACAGCCCATCTTTGGGTACCTATGCTCCCAGGAGGGGACACACCAACAGATTAATGGCTGTACCACCCAGTAACCAGGGAAGGAGCTTAGGGACAAACGGGGATCGGGGGGATGAGGGTGTCATCATTGGCCAGGTGGTGTTTACAGCAAGACCCCGAGGGAGGGAGGGAGGGAATGAGGCAGTGGACAGAGGGAGGAGGGTCAGTCAGAGCTTCCTTCAGGCAACAAGGTCAAACTCAGAGGCTGAAGCACAGCAAAGGTCAGGGATGTAGGGCAGGTCAGCATCGTCAGTCAACAGAGAACAGGGGCTCATGGACCCCCAACAAAGAAGGAGGGCCTCAGCAGTACAATCTGTGGCCTACAGGAGTGACCGGGCCCGGTGGATCACAGCACTCACCTACAAGGAGAGACAGTGGCAGGGCCTCACCAGCAAAGGAGGTGAGTGTGGAGGTGGGGTTTACCGGGTCGCAGCCTCCCCAGGGAACGTACCCTCCTTGGCTGCTGGACCTTGGCCTGTATTTGTGACTATGCATATGTGACATAAGCTTAGATGCCTCAGGTCCAAGGGACAGAACAGGCTGGACCCTCTCTCAGGGGAGAGAAGTCCATCTGTAGATGTCTGTCCTGCACTCCCTGGAAGGCCAGGGAGCATCTTGTGCTGGGACAGTGGCACAGCTGGTGCCGTGTGTCTGTGGGAGAGGAGTGCTGCCCTTCCAAGGCAACAGAGCACTCCTGGCCTAGCTCTCTCTGTTTCCCCCCCAGAACTGCCCCAGGTGGAGGTCACCAAAGCATACTTTGCCAAACAGGCTGATGAGATCACATTGCAGCAGGCTGACGTCGTCCTGGTCCTGCAGGAAGAGGACGGTAAGCGGGGGAGTGGGCACACCTGAGTGGATGCAGAGGGTATTGGGGTACAGCAAACAGCCCATGCTCAGCCTGCCTCGTCCACCTAAGAGCTTCCTCAAAGATTGGAGCGGTAGAGATGGCTAAGTTGGCATAAGGACCTGAGCGCCCATGTGAAGAAAGCCAGGCATGGCGGTTCATGCTTGAGTCACCCCATTGCCAGCCAAGCAGAGATGCAAATCTCAAGGTCACTGAGCAGCGAGCTGAGCCTAGCTGGCAAGCTCCATGGTCAAAAGACAGAGTGGATAGCCGCTGAGGAACCGAGGGGCCTTTGGGCTTCCGTGCACACGTATGTGGACCCCTGCACGCATATACATAGACACAGCCCATTCGGTTTCTTCAAAGGGAGGAATACAGGTGGTCAAAGCATGTTCGTCACTCTGGGCCCTAAGGGATGCAAGCGGGTGTCTGCTCCCCTGGCGGTCCCCGCTCACTGGTCCCAGCGTAGGCTTCTACGAGGCCCAGGTCATGCACCCGCTCAGTGACAGAGCTCCTGGGAGGCCGGGAACCCACATGGCCTTGAGCAGGGCTTCCTTGGCTTGCTCTGTCGTCAAGAGGGGCCATCACCCATGCCCTAGAACCCTCAAGGTGGAGAGGAGCTCCCTCTCATCCACCCGTCTGAACTCAGGTTGGCTACACGGCGAGAGGCTTCGGGACGGAGAGACGGGCTGGTTCCCCGAGAGCTTTGCTCACTGCATCACCAGCCGCGTGGCCGTGGAAGGCAATGTGCGCAGGATGGAGCGGCTACGGGTGGAGACAGACGTGTAGCCAGGACAGCTCAAGAGCCGAGCTATGGCGGACACAGCCTCAGCCCTCCAATCTGCAAGTGGTCCTGCCTACCTTTGCCATGGGATGCAGCTCCATTCCTCGGGCCTTCCCACGGCCTTGTGGTCGAGTGCGGAACACTAAACATCTATAGACGCCACTTGCTTTCCTAGAAGTCTTTGAGGCAGGCTCCAGCTGTCCTTGTTCTGGGAGGAGCCCAGCCTAGCCTCTCACTGGCCACCTGAGCTATACCCAGGCCAGCAGTGAAATAGGACCACTGCCTTCATTGAAGACAGCACAGGGCCACCTTCCAGGTGTACCCCTCCTTCCTGTGTTCTGAGAGGACGGTGCTGGTGGGATGTGACTGGTGGGATGTGACTGAGGAGGTGCCAGCAGGGATACTGTGATTACGGATTTAAATAACATTAAAGTGTTTCTCTAAAACAAAGTCCCAAGGTGTAACAGGTGGGTGGAGACTGCCCCCCCCCCATGTGTCACCTGCCAGCCAGGTGTCACAGCAAGGCTCTACTTGTGTGGCCAGGGATGGTAACAGCCATCAACCTTGCAGGGCTTACCTTGAGCACAATGGGGGCAGTCTGGTGTGGTGACCCCAGTCCCTGCAGACCTCCCTCCCTCTCAGGGACCTACAGGCCAGGACAGCAACCTCTTAGCAACAGATGCAGTTGAATCTCCCCAGGTGCAAAGCACAGCTGGTGGAGCCCCTCGGGCCTAGGGAAGGGCTATGCCTCTGGATAGGTTAGGGCCAGCCCCTTCCCATGGCCTGAGGCAGCCAGAAAAGCCAAATCCAGGCTCAGCACTCACAACATGTGCTTTAAAAGGAGGGCCGCCAGAGTTCAGGGAGTAGGCATGGCTCAGCACCTCCTTCAGCCTGAAAGAGATGAGTGTCTCCATCTTCCTCAACCCAGTGGCCTGCTTTCTCGGAGCTGCTGTGTGTGTGTGTGTGTGTGTGAAGGGGACAGCATGCTGGTGGCAGAGGAGTATATGTGTGTGCACACTGAAGTGTAACTGTGGCAGGAAGAACCACGTTGGTGTAAACCCACTGCCCTGTGGCCTCTGGTTTGTTCCCCTGAGGACAGGCTGGCTATCAAGTGACTATAGCGAGGGACACTGGAGGGCTGGGAGGCTCTGACTCTGGACCCATTGCCACACCTGGGGCAGGTGACCACATACCTTGTCTGCAAGTGATGAGGCCAAGGAACAGGCTAGTACAGAGCCTGGGGGAGGGCGGTCAGGGCCAGTGCGGCACCTGGGGGAGGGCCAGCAAGGGCAGTGCAGCACCTGGGGGAGGGCGGGCAAGGCACCTCTGCCCACTGAGCCGTCTTGACAGCCCCAAGTTCCTTCAGCCTCCGCTTATGCCAGCCCTAGCTTTTTTTTTCCTCGCCCCACAGTGCGTCCACGTTCCTGTCGTAAAGGTGTTTGCACGTGGCAGCCCATCATAGTCTCCGTTGGTCTCTGCTGTGTCTGTAGCTGCCTCTCAATTATTCTCATTTTTAAACGTATCAGCCTAGCCAGGCATGGTGGTGCATGCCTGTAATCCCAGCACTTCGGAAGCAGAGTCCGAGTCAGCCTGGTTTAGCAAACTCCAGACCAGCCAGAGCTACATAGGAAGGCCTGTGTCAGCCAGCCAACCAGCCGATGTCTTATTAGTCTTCAAAGGAGAGAGTTTTGGCTCTTACATGTAGCTAAGGTGGTAAGAGCACTGCCTAGTGTGTTACGGGCCTGAGTTGGACCCTGTGTGATGAGTATAAAGAATCCCTATAAATATAAATGTATATAAGACGTAAGTATCACGAGCACGTATATAACATGCTAAAGATGATGCAGATTTGATCACGGCTTTTCAATTTGCCTAACCTATAGGTCTCTAGAGTGTGTGATGTTACACCACAGTATGTTTGTCTCTCCCTGTGATGTGTGTGAATAGACAGCCACGGTGCTTTACACCTTCACAACAGCAAAACTCCTTCCCCAGGGGCTGAAGAGATGGCTCAGCGGTTAAGAGCAGTGTTGCTCTTCCAGAGGTACCTGCGTTCAATTCTTAGCGTTCACACGGAGCAGCTCATACCTCGTTAACTCCCTCCGCCGGATCCTGGAGCCTCTGGCCTCCACAGGCAGCCTCCCTCACAGCGTGCGCATGCGCGCGCATACACACAAATAAACATTTTAAAAAGTGTTTTAAAAAACCTCCTCCCAGCTGGGCGTGGTGATGCACGCCTTTAATCCCAGCATCAGGCTGGTCTCTGTTGCGTTCAAGGACAGCCTGGTCTACAAAGTGAGTTCAAGACAGCCAAGGCTACACAGGGAAACCCTGTCTCAAAACAAAAACAGAAACCTCCTTCCCCAGGTTTTCTTGCTATGGTTGTAACTCTCCAGCTGAGCCTTACAGGCTAGATCCTTTTTTTAGAAAAAAAAAATTTCAATTATATTATCGAGGGATATATATATGGAAGTCAAGTCAGCAGGCCACTGTACAGAGAGATGTTACGTAAAGGAAGAAGGAACCAGATGCTGAGTAGGGAGGAGCTTTTGTGTGGTAGTGCAGTAGTAAAGGGGGAATTCTAAAGTGGCCAGAGAAAAAGTACCAAGAGTCAGACTGGCCAGAAACTCCACAAGGGAAAGGCTGACACCAGGAAATGGTGATGTTCTGATATTGGTATTGAACAATTTATATCCAGCTAAGCTATCGTATTGAACAAATAGCTGGATTTTATATCCAGCTAAACTATCGGCCAGGACCACATGTGGCCTGTGCCTTGCCTTCCACTGATGCCCTTACCCCTGGATTAGCATCCCTGAAGGGTTCAACTGCCTTGGCTGCTGTGGGAGAGGAAGGAGGCAGCCATTACCCAGATCCAAAAATAAATCTCAGGTCTAAGTCCAGCCCCTCCCCCTGCCCACAGCTCTGCTTTGGGCTACACTCCTCTCCCTGTGGCATCAGCCTCCGTCCACAGGGAGCCCTGGCTTCTGTGATGCTGCCTGTCCCTCACCCCACTGAGGCAGGGGAGGGCTGTTTAGGCTAAGCTGTCCACACCAGCCCTGCTCTGCCTCCTTGGGGACATCCTTCTCTGGACAAGCCACCTTCGAGGTCTCTGGGGGTGTCTCAGGCACCAGTGTGCTCTCTAGAACAATGCCCCTGGAGCCAGAAGCCGGGAAGAATCCCAGTGTGACTGCTGTGGCACCCCTGGCACTATAGAAGGAGACAGAACCCATGTGGGCCTCCCTGATTTAGGGGGAGGATCCCACCCGAGAACTTTCATGCCAACTGCTCTTGGAAAAACACCCAGAGTCCATGAAAAGCACAGAAACCCAGGCATGAGGACACCACTGTGTCTTTAACTCACTGGTCTTTACAAAACCCTTGACCCCACTCGCTGGAGACCTGAGTCTGAGCTTCTGGGATCCAGCAGCTTCCAGCTGACCCAGGGCCATCACAGAAGTGGAAGTGCCCATAAATACCTTTACATAAATACGGGCCGGACTGCGTTCGTATGTCAACAGTCAGTTGGCTGCAGCAGTCCGTGGCCGAGCACCAGGAGGACCTGGTAGACAGGTGGGGCCTTGCCTACTCACATCTTGGTCCCAAACCAGGTCCTAGAAGAGAGCCAGTATTCCTCAGTGCGCCCTGCAGGGTCCCCATGTACACGGTGGCCTGAGGCCTGGTCCACTTCCCTGGATTCCCTGTGTCCACGGCCAGCCTTCTTCCCCATGACCACAGGGCCGTGGCAGGTAGCTGTGTGACTATCCGCAGCCCTCCACAGAGGTGCATAGCTTTCCAGAAGAGGTGTGGGTCCAGGAGCCCCGCGTACGCCCTTTCAGGCACCAGAGGAGGCCTGGGTCCGTCGGGCTGGAGCACAGTAGTGGAACTCTGTGGGAGTCCCTCTGAGTTAGTGCTTCACGGTGCTGGGGTGCTGGGGTGCTGGTCTGCTCGAAGACAGCTGTGTGGGCACTGGGGACATGAGAAGAAAAAGAAAGTCAGCAACAAGGTGGGGGCGGGGACCCTCCAAACAGCCACACTGCAGGCTGCCACTGCCTTCTTCCCTCATTAGCCAAGCCCCGTCCCAGCATGGTCCAGACACATCTCCAAGGTCCAGGTTCTGAGGGTACGGAGAAGTACGTGAGACACCCCCTTTGCCTCTGGGCAAGCTGCTTTCGACCTGTCACCTGAACTGTGGGCTCCCAGTGAGCTGGGCAACAGACGTCTCATATTGTCAGCTTGGGTAGACACCAGTAATGGGACATAAAGGCATCGATTGTCCACCCATGCCCACAGGGACCCCACATGTCCACCTACGCCCACAAGTACCCCACATGTCCACCTATGCCCACAGGGACCCCACATGTCCACCCACACCCACAGGGACCCCACAT
>OU015754.1:84177706-84196543 GCA_907169655.1 Acomys percivali | reverse complement strand
CACAGGGACCCCACATGTCCACCCACGCCCACAAGGACCCCACATGTCCACCAGCACAACCCTCTCCAGGCCACTCCCACGCACAGTCCGAGGTCCAGTCAGCTCTCATTCTCCCATTCTGGGAGCAGGGATTTGAGGCTGCTTGCAAAAAGCTCTGCCTCAGGTTAAGCCAATCCCATCCCCAGGAACAGGGCTGGCCCAGAACTCCCAATGGCCAACAATGTCCTCCCCACAGCCCCATCTTCAGAGACCTGCTAAACGTCAAGGCTCTGGATGCGGGATGGCCTAGGGTATAGTACCATATTGGACCACTGGGTGTCACTGTGGATAGCATTATATACCGAGGCACCAGTCAGTAAATTGCACCTAACCTAATTGCACGGCTCTTAACGATTTGAGACCATAACCACCTTGAACAGGGTAAACACGACTCACTTATACACAGTATGACACAGTATCCAGTCTACACTGGGGGCTCTGAGCTGAGGACTCCCGGCACTGAGTCCTCACCTCTATCATACCGCACCCTGTAGTGCACCACGGCCAGCCACCTACCTCCCTCTGCAGAAATCCTTCCCAACACCTTCAGCAGGCTGAGCCTGGGGAGCCGACAAGAGATCCCCCCCCCCTGTAAGGGTGCAGCCTGTCACAGGGGTGCAGTACTCCCAGCTCTGGCTTGCAGGTGGAAGGTACAGTCCCATAGAGCCTCAGGGACGAGGACTGACTCAGCTCTGCATGAGGCTCAAGCATGCAATGTGTACACACGTGTGTCTGGTGCACACACATGTACTGGAGCATACGCACTGTAACACACGCATTTGAATTCAACACAGTTCACATGCCTTGTGCATAGACATTACTGGGACATGCACAAAGATGTAGGCACACGTGTGTGTACACGTGGAGCACGCACACCTAGAGCACACATATACCTGAAGAATGCATTCAATCACCCAGCAAATGCACACCTAAAGCCCACGCACACACCCACAGACCATGTGCCTTGAGCACACACACCAGGAAGCAGCATACCCACAGCACACGTACACCAGTAGGGTATCTACCTGGAGTGCACACTCATCAGGAGGACACATATCTGGAGCACACGTACATAAGGTGTGTGCACAAACACTGGCGCACGCATAGTTGCCTCACGTGCTTTTTGCCACTGCTCTGATGTGCTAACACGTGTGCACATGCAATAGCTCACAGCATACTGATATGCATGCGTATGTTGGCAAACATGCATACACTGCTGCTCACAGGCACATGGGCATACAGCACCCCACCCTCCGCCTCCATACTGATCACGTCGCCCTGCCTGCCTGTGGCTGCGTGAGCTCCCACTGCAGTCTGCGCCCTGCCTGCCTGTAGCTGCGTGAGCTCCCACTGCAGTCTGCGCCCTGCCTGCCTGTAGCTGCGTGAGCTCCCACTGCAGTCTGCGCCCTGCCTGCCTGTGGCTGCATGAGCTCCCACTGCAGTCTGCAGGCCCCTCTAAGGGAGGGCGGATGCTCAAGGCTGCCAGTGCCCATGGGAAGTGGCTGGAGCTGTGTGCTCTCTGGGTGCCAGGGTGGGATGGGCAACTTTCTCACTGAGGTGGATCCCCGGCCAGGGGCAGGGGAGTCGTCAGCCCCCCCCCCCCGAAGCCCCCGGAAGCTGACTCACCTTCCCGGCAAGTGGGCCCCGTGTAGCTGTCCACACAGCGACACTGCCCGCTGATGGGGTCGCAGTCGGCACCACCCCCACAGTCACAGCGCAGGGCACAGCCAGGCCCAAAGTGGCCCCTTCTGCAATCTGGAGGGGCAGGAGGTGGGAGAGAGAAGCATAAACACCACCACGTCTGCCTGGACCGTGGCTGGGAAGCCCAGGCGGAGTGGGGTCCTCTGGGGGAGGCCATGGGCCTCGGTTTCCCCTGAAAAGGAGAACAGTTCCTATCTACTTTATAGAAATCTGTGTTCTATAGCCATGAGTTCCTAATGGAAAAACATCCCACCAGCCCTGGGCTCACACTCCTGCCTGGTGCCTGGGTTGATGTGGCAGTAGCCACAGCTGCTGTCCCCGGGGCTGGATGAATCCAAAACTCCCAAGGTCAGTTCTGTACCCTGAGCAGGACAGCCCCCATCCTCAGGCAGGCAGGCTGGTCTCAAGGGGTCATGGCCACCGCCAAGTCAGGGATGTGTTTCCACCTCATGAAGCCATCCATGCTCATGATAGCCGGATAGAGTCCCCAGACTCTCGGCTCTCACAGAGCGAGGCCTAGCCTGGGCAGCTCCGGGGGACGTCTATGCTTGGTGCAGCATGACTGGCTGCTGCCCCAGCGCCCTGAGGTGGCAGGTTAGGGCAGAGGTCCTAGGAGGGCACAGTTGCCACTCTGAGGCCTGGCACGCAGGCACCCAACCCACATGATCGGTCGACGTTTGCGATTAGTGCGGACCGACCCCCGGGTCCCATGCTGGGAAGGAAGGGCCTTCCACTCACCCAGGTCACACGTGGCTCCCGCGCGCCCTGGTGGGCAAAGGCAGAGGCCGCTGACAGGATCACAGGGCGCGCCCTTGTCACAGTTACAATGTTGCTGGCAGCTGTCTCCAAAAAAGCCTGGCTTGCACCCTGTGGGGACAGTGGGCTCAGTGTCTCCTTCCCCAGATTAAACACGACAGGAAACTGTAAAAGGGTTCCGTTGGGGAGGGGCAGGGACACTCACCTTCCTCACAGAACTTGCCATGGAAGCCAGCAGGGCAGAGGCATTGGCCACTGACAGGGTCACAGGGAGCTCCCCGTTGACACTCGCAGACTTCCTGGCAGCCAGATCCATGGAAGCCAGGCGGGCAGCCTGAAGAAGGACTTGGGTTAGGGTGAGTCAAAGGCAGGAGGCGGCAGAAGCCACTAGTTTTTCCCAGAGTGAGCAAAGCACCAAATCCAAGAGCACACAGAGGCCCCTTCCTGTGTGTCCCAGCCTCCCTCCTCCCCGGCTCACACAACACACCGCAGCACGCCAGCCAAGGCTCACACAGCAAGGTAGAAGAGGCCTATGACAGAGGTGACATGGAAGCCCATCTCCGCGTGTTCTGTGTGACCCTGAGCAGGCACCTCCAGCCTCACGCAGCCTGGTCAGGGCGATCCCATCTCTCCCCACGGGCAGTGAATGAGAAGGTAGCCATTGCTCTCATGAACCAGGACCAGCCTAGACAGGGTACGCAAGGTAAGGGGGGGGCACCCCCCACTCACGGTGTTCACAAGCTGGACCATAGAAGCCAGGGCCACAGAGGCAAGCGCCCGTGGTGGGCTCGCAGGTGCCACTGTTCCGACAGGAACACTCCAGGAGGCAGGCAGCACCATAGCGCCCAGCTGGGCAGGCTGCGTGGGGACAGACAAATGGTTCCTTAGGTACTGCCTGACTCAGTGCCCCTACATAGCCACCCAGACCCTAAAACTCTGCATCCTTCTCAGGGTTCAGAGCAGGGCCCTCCCATGCTCAACAGCCAAGTGGACAATTCGGTCAACTGCCCTTGTACACTCACCCTGCTCACAGTGTGGCCCCGTCCAGCCCAGCGGGCAGGAACAGCTGCCGTTGGTAGCACGACACAGGCCACCATTCCTGCAGGCACAGGTGAACTCACAGCCCTCACCAAACCGGTCCAGAGGACAGCCTAGGGGCAGAAGGCAGGCCCAGCTGAGGACTCTAGCAAGGGTTGTACAGGACATGTCCCCACCCACCCAGACTGGCATTCACTCAACAAACGCTCCCTAAGCTGCCTAGTGCTGGCCTTGCCCTCACAGCATCCACTCTTCACTCAGAATTGTGGGCAGCCAGCATCAGGTCTAGTCTAGGATAAAGGGGACCACACTTTTTTTGTTGTTTTTTTTGTTTTGTTTGGTTTGGTTTGGTTTTTCGAGACAGGGTTTCTCTGTGTAGCCTTGGCTGTCCTAGACTCTTTGTAGACCAGGCTGGCCTCGAGCTCACAGTGATCCACCTGCCTCTGCCTCCTGAGTGCTGGGATTAAAGGCGTGCGCCACCATGCCTGGCTGGGACCACACTCTTCAGGGGAGTGTAAGCACCTGCACAGCCAGCAAGGAGTCAGGCAGGTTTCCCCATCACACATGCTCAGGGCTGAGAATGTGCTCTGTGGAGACGCAGGAGCAGGAATGGTCGGCCATGTATACATGGAGGCGGCCTGCTGGCCTTCTTGCACACGGCGTGCCCACACTGCTGCCATTGCAGGAGGCAGCCTGGCTACAGCCTGGCCTTCGGCTTCTCAGTCCTGGGAGCACCAGGCTGGGAACGAGGCTTCAGAAAACAGCCTTGTGAGGACCCAGGGAGGCGCTGTGCCTGTGGCTTTGGGACCTGGCACACTTGACATGAGTGTGAGCCATGACTCTTGTCCCCTGTCTATCCATTTCTCAGCATTCCGGCTTGTCTCTGCTGTGGACCTCGAGTCTGGGCCCAGTGAAAAAGATCAGGAAGACACCCTTCCACAAAGACATCAGGACACAAGTGCTACCAGGTTCAGGGGGAGTTCCCTGGCCACAGGGACAGGGACAGGCCCCGAGGGAACCAAGTCTCTAGAGCCCTGAGTGGGCGGCGCCCCAGTTGGCATGGGGTGGCCGGCTTGCCAGCAAGGCAGGCTGTTCACATGATGAGGGGGCCTGCTTCCCAGCCTCAAGGTTTCTGGGGAATCCACAGAGGCATTGAGTGTGTGAATGTGTCCCTGGGGAACAGGCACACCCCTTCCATAGCTCAGTGACACACCAGTGAACTGCGCATGTGCCCAGTGCCCAGCAGTTGCTCACCATGTTCACAGTGGACGCCAGTCTTCCCAGAAGAACAGATGCAAGTCCCTGACACAGGGTCACAGGCCGCCCCTGGCCCACATGCGCACACATGGGCACAACTGGGACCAAAGCGACCCTGTGGACAGGCTGTGGAAAGGGGCCAGGTGAGTAGCTGTTTCCACTTGAGCTCTGCCTAAGGCTATACCAGCTGCAGTGACAGGACAGGACAGGCGAGCCAGAGCCAGACCCCTTCCTCCTCCATGAAAAGGCTCTGCTGGGAGCTGGGCCCCAGGACATGTCTACAGAGACACTGCCACCACAGCCCCAGCTCCGCCTAGACTCCAAATGACTCAAAAGGCCCTTCCTTCCCTGGACAGGATGCTTGGCCACTGGGTTCTGTTCGGTTATCTGGGCTAGAGCTGGCCAGAAGCCCAGGCCCTTTGGGGCTGCACTGATGCCCCAGGATAGCACGCCCTCCTCATTGCCACTCTAGCTTAGTTCTGCAACAGGGTACTCAGGAATCAGGAAAGCTGGTGAGCAGGGGCCTGTCCACGCCCCCCATAGGCTGTCCGTCAGGGGCCTGTCCACGACCCCCCCACAGGCTATCCATCAGGGGCCTGTCCAGGCGCCCCCACAGGCTGTCTGTCAGGGCCCTGTCCACGCCCCCTCCCACAGGCTATCCATCAGGGGCCTGTCCACGCCCCCCCATAGGCTGTCCTTCAGGGCCCTGTCCATGCCCCCTCCCACAGGCTATCCATCAGGGGCCTGTCCATGGCCCCCCATAGGCTGTCCATCAGGGGCCTGTCCACGCCCCCTCCCACAGGCTATCTATCCATCAGGGCCCTGTCCACGCCCCCCCCATAGGCTGTCCATCAGGGCCCTGTCCCCTCTCCCAGAAACTCAACAACCCAGCCCTGCAACCTGGCCCCTCACCAAGGCTGCAGTCGGCCCCAAGGAACCCAGCAGGGCAGTAGCAGGCTCCCGTGGCTGTGTCGCAGGAGCCACCATTGAGACACTTACAAGCTTGTTTGCAACCTGGCCCATAGTGCCCTGATGGGCATCCTGCAGAGAGAGAGGGGCGGGGTCTGCTACACAAGCTGGGGGGGGCAGGGGGCTAGAGTCACACCTGCAGCACCCTTGCACCCGTGGCATGGAAACCCTGCGAGCTGCGCCCCCCTCCACCCTGCACACCAGGATGGCAGACAGAACCCCAATGCCCTGAGACAGTGGGCAACACACTCACGATGCTGACAGTTGGTGCCGTGGTAACCGGCGGCACATGTACAGGCCCCCGAAGCAGGGTCACAGGTCCAGGTCTCACCAGGACATTGGCATCGGTAACCGCAGTCTTTTCCAAAGGTGCCAGGCTGGCAGGCTGGGTATAGGTCAGGCAGGGTCAGGCCTGGCCTGGCCTTCAGGAATCCCCCAGTTGTCCCTCTCCATAAAGCAGATGTCAGGGTGAGCACCTACCCTGCTCACAGCCAGGCCCAGTGAAGCCGGGTGGACAGTGACAATCCCCAGTAACATGGTGGCAGGAGGAGCCAGGTGGGCAGTGGCAACGCTGGGCACACGCCTCTCCAAACCAGCCGCGTGGACAGGCTGTGGGAAGGGAAGACTTACAGCTCCCGGGAAAAGGGCAGTGTGGGGAACCCTGAGGTGGCCGCTCAGAGCCAGCTGCCTCCCAGAACAGGTCCATGTACTGTTGTCTATGCTTACCGTCCTGACAGTGTGAACCCCTCCATCCTGGGGGGCAGAGGCAGGACCCCGTGACATGGTGGCAGGTGGCACCTCTCCGGCAGGCACAGCGCTCCTCACAGCGGACCCCAAACATGCCATTGGCACAGGCTGTGGTGTGAGAGACAGACAGAAGGCTGGGAATTACAGCCCCAGAGCCTCTGTCCATGGAAATCTAGGGAGAAGGGGAGGCTGGCACCAGAAGCTATGGCGAGTCACTGGGTCCTCCTGAGGCCTCCCAAAGGCCCCAGGCTTGGGACTCTAAGCTGAGCTGCAAATGGTGGTGCCTGCGAAGAAGGGGAACCAGTGAGCGGAAGACCCGGTGAAGGTAGACTGAGGATGAGCCACTTGCCCAGACTCTGAGGGGGGTTTGAGGCCGGGGGGGGGGGGGGAACAGGAGCCATGGGCACAACAGCCCGGGCAGCACCCTGCAATCGTGGAGCCCTGCTGGACAGTACAGGCTTCCAGTCCACAGACCAAGGCTTTCTCCCCGAAGCCTTGAGATGAGGCACACACCCCTCTCCCCAAAACATCAGCACACCAGACAACCAGGCTGGCCCCTTAGGTGCAGCCAGAAAGCCCTGCACCCATCTAACAGTGGGCTGCTCTGCTAAGGACCAGACCTGGCCCGTATCTTCAGCACAGAGTGAAACTGAGCCACCCCTAGCAGAACCCCCCCCCCCCCAGCTCCCCAGAACCCACTCACAGCTCTGACACTTGTCCCCAGTCCAGCCAGCTGGGCAGTGGCAGTGGCCTGTAAGCCGGTCACATGTGCCCCCGTTAAGGCAGCTGCAGCTGAGCTGACAGCCAGCTCCATAGTGTCCAGGAAGGCACTCTGTAAAAGCAGGGGTAGGATAAGGGTCTAACTCTCTGTCCAGGAGACACCCTTCCTGCACCTGTGGCCATGGACAGAAGGCGACCCCCGCCCCCAGGATGCTGCCCCCCCCTCAACAGGGAGTCCTCCTCCTGGGACATGTCTTTCACCCAGGCCAGACAGCTCACCATTCTCACAGGCCAAACCAGTCCAGCCCTCTGGGCACGTGCACTGGCCCAAGACGGGGTCACAGCTCCCTCCGTTGCGACAAAGGCAGGAATGCTGACAGTTCTTGCCATATAGGCCAGCGGGGCAGGCTGGGGTCCAGAAAGCAGAAGTGAGCCCCAGCGTCCCGCCAGCAGAGACCTTTAGAGTTCCACACGTTTTCCACACAAACCCGAAGCCCAATCTGATTGTCAAGCTGGAATCTTACCGGGCTGGTTCTATAACATCAGAGCCCGGGCCTGTCCAGGACCCACCAACCTGGCCTTAGGGGCATGACACTAAAGGCCGAGGTCAAGTTCCCTTCCGGTGTCCTCCCATGGGCCACTACCCAGGACATGACCCTGAACTCCTTCCTATACAGGGCTTACCCTGCAGGCACGTGGGTCCCATCCAGCCAGGGGCACAGTGGCATTGCCCATGGACAGGGTCACAGGAGGCACCATTGAAACAAGTACAAGTCTGGCTGCAGTTAAGCCCATAGGTGAGGGGCGGGCAAGCTGTGAGGGGAGGGGAACCATCAGAAACATACAGGGGGTGGGGTGGGGGAGGGGCTGCAGCAGGAGGTGCCCAGGGGGCTGAGCAGATCTACCAGAGTCTCGGGGTCACCATCCAGCAGAGCAGCCACAAAGGGGTGGACACTCAGGTCCTCACGGGCAAAGCAGGGAAGGGGCCCCAGGGCTGCTCCCCCAATGAAGGACCCATGCTCCACACAGTACCCAGGCTGAGACCCCTTACATACTCTGGGCACAGCGCGGGCCCCGGCGGCCAGCTGGGCAGATGCAGGAGCCAGTGACAGCATCACAGGTGGCCCCAGCAGAGCAGTTGCAGGCACTGCTGCAGTCTAACCCGAAGAAGCCAGCCGGGCAGGCTACAGACAGAGGTGGCACTGTCAGGAGGCCCAGAGGCCAGAGAACCGTGCCCTGTACCCAGGGCCACCCCGGCCTGCACCCGGCTTACCGCGCTCACAGAAGCTCCCCCTCCAGCCGGCTGGGCAGGTGCAGGCCCCGCTGACATGGTCACAGGTTGCCCCGTGCTCACACTTGCACTTCCGCTCACAGTTGGGTCCGAAGTACCCCTGGCGACACCCTGAGACACAAAGGCCGTCCCACCAATTGCAAGGACACCAGGTCTGGCCAGACAAAGGCCTTAGCCAGCAAAGAAGCCACCCCGCCCCCAACGGTGTGGACACCTGGTGACCTTACCACACACTCCGCATACCTGGGCCCTAGATGGGAGGTGAGACCTCATCTTCAGGACCCAAGGGGCTGCCTCTAAGACCAGCTACCCTGACCCATTCACAGCCTATGCACAAGTCTTGGAAGCGTTCACACAGGGGCCTAAGGGCCTCCTTCCTCTCCTCCTAGGCTGGGACAGCCCTGGACTCCCACCTGTTACTCCAGGTGAGCTTTAAGTCTGCCAGTGATGGGTGGGAAATGGTGAGTGCACATGTATGTTATCTGTGCACCAGAAAACTCAGGTACATGTGTATGCATGTATGTGCATAGGCAAGTGTAATGTGTGTGTGTGTGCACAGTGAGAAAGGGGTACAAGTGCCAGGCCAGAACTCACACTGCTCACACTGTGCACCTTCGTAGCCAGCTTCACACAGGCACAGACCACTGACGGCATCACAGCTCCCATGGCCTGCACTGCAGTTGCAAGGGTGGATGCAATCGGGCCCCCAGTGTCCACTGTCACAGGCTGCAACAGAGCTCAGGGTCATCGTGTGTGAGCTCCACAGCCAGGTCAGAGCAAGGGAGGGAACCAGTGGGCAAAAGGAAGAGCAAAGGACACACATACCTCGCTGGCAGCTCAGGCCAGTCCACCCAGGGGCACAGCTACAGCGTCCAGTGGCCGGGTGGCAGTGTCCGTCGTTGGCACAAGCACACCTCATCTGGCAGCCAGTCCCAAACCAGCCTGCCGGGCAAGCTGTTGGGTGGTGAAGGAGGTGAGTGCGGCAGCCTGCTGTGCCCAGCCAGGGCCACAGGCTGAGGCCAGACGCAAGCCACACTCACCATCCTGGCAGCGGCTGCCCACAAAGCCAGGGAGACAAAGGCAGGTTCCGGTCTCGGGGTGGCAGCTGGCACCGTGCTCACACGCAGGGCAGATCTCTTGACAGCCGAGCCCCCAGCGGCCCTCGGGACAATCTGAAGCCCACTTTTAGTTACTCTTTCCCTAGCACTCTGGCTGGCACACCTCTGTGTGCCTGACACAGCACCGAAAGCCCCTCCTACCGCAACTCAGGAAGGGAACCACTGTGTCCATAAAGACTGCCCAGGAAAAAAGAGCAGGCTTCAGAATTCCAAGGCTGCAGGACACCCACCCACAGATAAGTAAACCCAACTCCACAAGAGCTGGACAGCAAACTAAGGAGCCTGGCTGAGAGGCAAGGCCTCCTTGCGGGGAGCTGACCATCCAGGAGGACCACAGTGCAGGGCCAAGGCTCGCTGGGCAGCTCCGGACACCTCCCAGACCCCAGCTTACTCTAGCATGCATCCCTGAAGCTACTATGAAGGAGCCTATCACTTCAGGGTCAGGGCTAAGGTCCCAAAATGGTCTATGGTGGGGTCCCCAAGCATCCCAGACCTAGGATCGGGGGTCCCTCAAATACAGCCTAGGCCCGGGATCAAGGGTTGCTAAGTGTGGTCCAGGATGGTATTCTCAACACTACAGAGGGCTGGGATGGTCTGGGGCCACGCAGCCGCCACTCACCTGCTCCACAGTCCTCCCCAGTCTTCCCTGGTGGGCACAGACACTGCCCCGTGACTCGATGGCAGGGGGCCCCCACACAGGAGCAGGAACCCGAGCAGTTCACACCAAATGTTCCCACTGGGCACTCTGTAGGGGAGAGCAGGTGGCCTCAGCCACTCTGTGTGCAGTGGTCAAGACTGGGAGCTTTCTCTGCAGCCCCAGGGCGACCTGGACAGGACATGGGGATAGGAACTTAGTTGGAGGTGGGAGTTGGGAGAGGGCAGTCTGGGCCAGAGGTAGGAAGAGGCATGGATGGGCAGGGCAGCCCGAGGACTAGGCAGCCTATACAGCAGAAAGCTATGGTCATCCAGGACCCTGGAGAGCTCCCAGGAGCAGTGGCCCATTCCTGTCCCAGGATGATGCTCCCATTCCTGTCCCAGGATGATGCTCCCATTCCTGTCCCAGGATGGTGCTCCCATTCCTGCCCGGGGATGCTCCTCCCAGGGGATCTCCTCCAGTCAAGACAAGCAAAGTGTGCCAGTCCCTCCCCCTCCCCCCTTATGCCTGGCTTCTGGGCCCCACAGCTACAGCCACGTGCTGGCAGGATGAGTGTGGTAGCTGATCCATACAAAGAGTAAGGAAGGGCCCCAGAGGTCTGCCCGCCCCCCCATTCTCTGAAACTCAAGCTACACTGAGGAATACAGCAGTATGGCAATCGGGGTGCCATGGAGAGGAGTGGCCAAAGGCAGGGCCTCAATGCATATGGCCTCTCCTTGGTGCCTGCAGAAGCCCTGAGTGGCCTCACTTGGTAAAGCACCTTGGTGCTCCTCACACCTGCCCTGCTCACAGGGCCTGGGGAGAACAGAGCGTGAGGCTGGGGCAGGAAGTTAGGATGCACAGACAGCTTCCTGCCTGCCTGGTGCCTGCCCACTCTGCCCTTTGTTGGAATGAATCAGCAGGCCTGATGCAGATGGACACAACACATGGGCAGGCTTTAGGGGCCTGAGAATACAAACGTGCGTGCGCATGCACACACACACATGCACACACAGAGGCAACCACACAGCACAGACCAGGGAGAGAGAGCCCAACATGGCTTGTGAGGTATTCCTCAAGGCCTCAGGAGCTCTCTCCACTAACTGAGCATGGATCTGTGCTTGGGGCAGTAACAGTTTCCAGGCCTAATAACAAGGGGAGTCATTTCTGTAAAAAGCATGTGTGTCATTTCCTGTGGTCTGTCCTTGGGGGCGGCACTGGAGGCTTTAATAAAGTAAAGAAGGAAAAAGGGGGTGGTCCCCTTTCCTTTTAGCACAGGGGGCAGGCCCCAGGACTGGTGGGAAGAGGGCTCCCCTGCGCAGCTGCCTCACTGGGCCGGGCATGCCGCACAGAATCTGGAGGAGGAGGACACCGGCTTGGCAGGGACGGCACACTACACAGGCACGTGAATCTACGCGCGTGTGCATGTTCCGGGTGGCTCTGTTAGGAGGCCTGGTCCTGTCCGCTCCCCAGATGCTTGTACGAATGGAAATTGGGACGCCTGGAGCTGATGAACAGAGTCGGTGACCACAGAATCCTGAGAGTGTGTCAGGTCTGGGGATTGCAGACTGGGTTAGAGCCTGGCATATTATCTCCCGTGCCAACGAGACCTGAGAACCCTCGCCAGGCCTCACCCTGCAGATGGGATTTTGCCAAGCTGACCTCTGTGTCTCTGGCTGGGTGGGACTGGGGACTTCTCTGTTTTTCTTCCTTACAGAGAGGGGAAAGGAGGGGACGGCTGGCGACTCCTGAATTCCTCTCCAGCCTTGCCCACGCGAAGCCAGCCACACTCAGGCTCTGAACTCCCCGTCTAATCTGACCAATGGGTATCGATAGCAAGCTCTACGCCAAGAGACACTCAAACCTCCGCACCCTGTTGGCCGCAGCTGTACTGACTCCAATACAAACACCAAGGGGCCTTTGCCCCCCCCCTCAGGGGCCCGAGACTACATGGACGTATCCTCTCCTGGTCAGGCTGAATGCCTGAGGGTCCACCCAGCCATTCCCTACGTTACACAGGCTTAGACCCTCACTTCAAAGATCACAGCCCACAATACCTATCCCATGTCCCCTGCCAGTGTCGACGGTGCAGATGACAGCACGTCCTGGCGCTCTAGGTCAACCTCTCAGTCCATACAGACTGGGCTGCCAAAAACCAGGGTGTGATTTGCCAAGCCACCTGCTCCGCAGCCCTGCCTCAGGCCTCCCAGCGACAGCTAAGGACCCATGTCACCAGTCTGCCCCTTGGCAATCCTGAGGTCCACTCTTCTTCCTGCCAAATGATTACCACTGTCGAGGCTCTGTGCTCACTCGTACACCCCAGGCTAGAACTCTTCAAAGCACCCCCAGCAGGCACTCACTCCATCTTACACCGGCTCCTGCTTGCTCTTTCTCATCCATCTTGCCCCAGACCCCAGCGTGGAGCTTCAGTGAGGCGAGGCATGGACAGTCACACCACAGAGGTGCTGACCCTTTCCCGGGCCTGAGCCAGCAGACAGGCCAGTCCCTCCTATGAGCACCTCTAAGACAGTCCGGGAACCACATGCCATTGTGATGACAGTAGGTAAAAAAGGGGCCACTTATACCCAGGCACTGGATCAGCAGTTTCCAGCTGTGCATCTTTGCGGCTCCCCAGAACATGTAACCCCAGCTGCTGGAACCCCAAGGGTCAGCCACTCACCTTGGCCACAGTCGTCCCCCCGGTAGCCAGGAGGACACTGCTTCCGACACTCTCCACTCACAGGGTCGCAGGCCACCCCTGGTGGGCAGGTGCAACGGTGTCTGCAGCCCGGCCCGAAGAAGCCTGGCTCACACTCTGCAGTGTGAGAGGCAAGACAGAGATGTGAGATGGGGGTGAGGTTCTCAGTAGCCCAGGGACCTCCCTCTCCTCCAGAGGCTCACCTGACTGGCAGTGCTCTCCCCGGAAGCCAGCCTTACAGGAGCAGCTGCCATCTCTCGGGTTACAAGACCGCGTGTGTGACTGCTCGCACTGGCAGTCCTCCGAACAGCCCGGCCCGAAGGCCCAGGGAGGGCAGGCTGCGGACATAGAGTCATAAGGGGCCTGCCCACTACAGCGCCCTCCCCAGTCAGCCTGAATTAGTAAAGGTTGACACTGGTGGGCTGCTGTAGCTGAGCCCCTTCCAGAACATTCTAGGACTCCTAGCACAGCGGCTCACGCCTGGAGACCTAGGGCTGAGAACAGGGTTGCACAGCTGAGGGGCTGTCCCTGGGCAGCACCACTGTCCAGCTCGGACAACCCCAGCTGCTTCTTCCACTTGTGTAGCTTTTACAAATATCAAAATTACCTTTGCCCCGCCTCCCTTCTCTGCTGATCATGGTGCCCTTCCTTCCCTGAGACTTTGTGCACCCAGAGATGGGGACCTCTGGCAGGGGCTGGGGGTGGGGGGGGTTGGCTTTGTTCCACGAGCCATTATCAGTGTCCCCAGAAGCTTCCTAGTAAGTCTGGTTCACCTTGCTCCATTACCAGCTGAGGCCAGCCCAAACAGGATCCAGGAGGCAACCTCAAGCCAACCCATCCACAGCGGCTGCCACAGTGCTTCTAGCAGGGTGAGACTCAGATGGTCCCCTTCATATAAAAGCTTTGGGTTTTTTCTTTTGATGCAGGGTCTCTCTCTGTGTAGCCTTGACTGTCCTGGACTCACTTTGTAGACCAGGCTGGCCTCGAACTCACAGCGACCCGCCTGCCTCTGCCTCCCAAGTGCTGGGATTAAAGGCGTGCGCCACCACCGCCTGGCTTCCATTCATATAGAAGGACGCAGCAGAACTCACCAAGGTGGCAGAAGCGGCCATAGAGCCCTGGGTCACAGAGGCAGGCCCCGTAGAGGCGGTGGCACCGGCCCCGGTTGGCACAGTGGCATTTCTTACGACAATGTTTGCCGTAGAAGCCCTTGGGGCAGCCTGTGGGGGGACAGCTTATTGAGAACTGAAGAGAGAAGTTGGCCCACCCACACACGGTCCTCAGAGAAGGCACACTCAGGGGCCTGGTACCCAGGACAGGGGACAGGAACATCTGTGCCTGACAGACAGAAGCTGAGCCTCCTGATGAGGCATGTTGGCTGGGCTGGCCATCCCCTCAGAGCCAGCAGGACTGAGGGAGGGGGGGGGGGGGGGAGGCTGTGCACACCCATCGGTACAGCCTGGGAGGTACAGAAGCTCTCCTAAGTGCCCTGACCTCTGACCCACACAGAATGCTAAGTTCAACCTCTCCAGCAGTGAGGGAAGGTTACAAGGCCTCCCCTGGTCAGGCCACACCCCAGCCTGGGCGCCCTCAGGGAGAAGGCGGCCATTCGCCCTCTGGCTCAGCCCTTGTCCCTTGTCCCTCCTACCAAAAGGGACACAGACAGTTGGAAGTGAAATCCCAAAAGCTGCCATGTCCCAGTCTCCAGGACCTTGAAATAAGACCACCCCACATTTTGCCCAAGTGGACCCCCAAATCCAATAACAAATAATGTTTTTAGCTTCCAGGCAGGCAACCTTCGAGACAGAAAGAGGAAGACAGTGAAGAGGTGTGAGCATATAGGGTCACAGGCAGAGACAAGAAGGACGGAGCCCCAAGTAAGGGACACCCAGGGCCTGGGAAACTAGCGCAAGGGTCCCATGAGGTCCCCACCCTGAAAGTCGGCCTGCTGTCCCCAGGGGCCTCCTTCAGCTCACCTACACTGGGACATTTCACTTGCTGGGGAGTCTGGTGGCCCTACCTCAAGACTGCAGGAGAAAAGTCTCTCGGGAAATGATATCAACTCAGATCCTACACCTGCCAAACGCCCCTACGGCCACCTGGAGCCTGTCACGCCTATGGCTCTTCCAGTCTCCACACGCAGGAGATTGAGAGAGAGGGACAACAGGGACAGTAAGCTGGGGGGAGGGGTAGCAGGGAACACTGTGTGGCTGCCTGGGCACCCCACTGCCCTCAGACTGCCCCCCCTTGGACCCTGTGGCTGGGCTCTGTCAACTGTGCCTTCTCACTCTACCACAGCGGTTCTCAACCTGCATTATCAGGATTTCCATTAGGGTTCAGAGCAGTAGCAAAGCACAGCTGTAAAGCAGCAACAAAGATGATGTCGTGGCTGGGGTCACCGCAGCATGAGGAACTGAATTAAAGCAGCGTCAGGAAGGCTGAGACCCGCTGCTCTAACAGGAGCAGTCAAAGTGGAAGAACTAAAGCACTGGACGCCTGAAGGTAAAGCCACACACACACACACACACACGCACACACACACGGACACACACATGCATGCACACACACAAACGCACACACCCACGGAAGTTTATTCCCATGAACTGATTCTCCCATAGTGTTCTAACTTCGGTTAGACAGGAAGTCCAGCATCCTGAGCCACCGGCACAGACAGAATTCCTCCTGCAGATCTCAGCTGGCCATCTCCCGGCTCTGCTCCAATGCTCCCTGGTCCAAGGGGCTCACCACCTCCCCAGGGAATCCACTCCACCCATCCAATTGAGTCTCACCCAACCTTCTATGTACAGCAAGTCCCAGGAAATTGGCAACAAGGCAAAAAACCAACGCCAGTCTCGCTGAAGGTCTTCGGTCCCTCCCAGGCTCTGCCCAAAGCCCTGAAGGCACAGGACAGAGTCTGCACCAAGCTCCACACTGCTCACTGCTCCTTCCCTTTCTCCAGAGCTCCCAGAGGAGTTACACGTACCGTCCTCACAGTGGGCCCCGCCGACACCCGGGGGACAGCGGCAGGCTCCTGACACCGGGTCACAGGTCCCACCATTCTGACAGAGGCAAGGTGAGCTACAGTTCTTCCCATAAGTGTCTGGAGGGCAAGCTGTGACAGGGGCGGCAGGGAAACGCCAGGGTCACCAGCCAGCAGAACTTGGGTCCTCCTGGCATCACAGGCGCCCATTTCAAACACCAGCCAGGAGCCGCGAATGGCGCTATCTGCGCCTCATGGCTCCAAATACACCCACAGCTGACGTCGCTAGCCAATGACTACAGCTTGACATCTAACGCACACAGCAACCCTTTTTAATCGGACGGCCCCTTTTAGGTGAGCCTCGCGGCCTGAAGAGCCTAATCCTGTCCTGGGCAGATTCGCTTCCCAAGTGCTTCAGCTACTGTGTTATTGTGTAGTCCTGGGCAAGGCTCTGCTCTCGTCAGCTGGTTTCATAGTCCCCGCCCACTAGCTCTCTTCATAGTCACCCTCGACAGTCTTAGCTAGGCATTGACGTCATTGGACTCACATACTCTGGCCTGCGGGTCCTAGCACCATGTCTAATACAAGCGGGGACAGTCAGGAGACACTTACCAAAGGGAGGGAAGGACTGATAAGATGGTGGGGAGGTGGATGGACAGATGGATGGATGGATGGATGGACGGACGGACAGACAGACATGGATGGGTATGTAAGGGTAGGTGGGTTAGATAAATAGGTGAGTGGGTATGTAAATGGGTTATCTGCTAGACGGATGGACAGATGGGTTGGTGGACATACTCGGATTCTTCTCCCAAGAGTTAGGTAGGAGGAACCATACAGAGTGGATGCTCACAGCCCTTGGGGCTCAGACTCTGCCTAGACCCCACCAGCAGCCTCACTTTCATTGCAGATGACCCCAGTCCAGCCCTCGGGGCAGTCACAGCCATCCAGGCCCGGGAAGCAGATCCCTCCATTCCTACAGTCATCACAGGTCAGGCTGCAGTCATGGCCGAAGGAGTGGTCCAAGCAGACTGAGGGGAGAAGGGGAGACGGATGTCAGAGCTAGATCCCCCTAGCCGTGGTCCCTCGGGCCAAAGACTGGAGAACAAGGGACCTCACTAGCATCAAAGTTCCAAAGTGAGGTATGGGGAGCTCAACCCGGAGGCCGGTGAGCCCCGGATGAAGTGGATGAAACGTACCGACCCCCCAATACCATAGGGCGGGCTGGCCCAGGAGCTGCCCACCTCCATCCCTCCCCAGGGGAGAAGCCAAAGGCAGTCTCATGCCTCACCAAACTTTTCAGTGAGTGTGTGTTCTCCGCGCAGCTCCGCCGCCGCCTCCTCCTCAGCCCCGTAGTCATCCTGGAGGAGCTGTGGTAGTTCATCTGTCAGCACGGCGATGTGGGGCAGGGGCCGCCCAAAGGGCAGCTGGCCATCCAGGTCCACCACGGACTCTTCCAGTGCTGGGGAAGGACACACCGCTTCTCAGCCTTGGCCGTCCACTTACTCTACTCAGCAACTACGCTGCCTTAGGCCTCAGCTCCTCCCTCGCCTGGTTCGTTCCCAAGACACTGGAAGCTCAAGGCCCTCAGCAACACCGTGCCCTAGCCACTCGCTGACCAGACCAGCCTGCCAGCCCCACCCCTTCAGCAGGAGGCAGGACCACAGGGGACCCACAAAGGTGATGGTAAGCAAGCCAGCACACCAGACATGCGGACTACCGGGAACAGACATTCAAAGTAGTGGGGCCAAGGGGGAGGCTCACGGGTGCAGCCCCTGCGGTCCTCATCCAAGCGGTAACCAGCCTCACAGAAGCACCGGAAGGAGCCAGCCAGGTTAGAACAGTGATGCTCGCAGCCGCTGTGACCGGACGCACATTCGTCAACATCTGTGGACAAACAGGGCTTTCTGGGCGTGTGCACCCACGGCAAAAGGCTGGAGGACAGTTCCTGTCCTGGCTGTGCCACACTTGACAGGGTCAAGAGCCCATGCCTCGAAGCAGCTGGTAACACCACCACCCACCCCAGCACCCCCACCCCAGCCACAGCAACTGCTCTGAGAGCCTTTCCACTTAAGAGTGAAGGGACAGTGGGTATCTGCCAAAAGAGCCAAGTAAGGGACACGCAGGAAGGTGTCCTCAAGCCTGTGAGGGGAACCAGTGGCTACAGGAGGGAAGGGCAATGCGCGCGCGTGTGTGTGTCAAGTACATGATCATATTCAAGCACATGCTCCTGGCTGTACATGAGACTGGCTCTCTATATGCACAACTCACGTGTGTGATAACCAAGAGAACATATGCAAGTTTACACGTGGTCAGGATGAACTGTACGTGTGTGCGTGAGCATACAGCAGGCACTTAACCAATGTCCACAAGCAGAGCGGGAAGCAGGCTGACCCCCGTGTCCACCTCAGGAGGGCCGAGGCTGTCCCCGATTTCATCACCCAGTGGCTGTTGCATAGCATACACTCACCCTCACAGCCACAGCCATCAGTGTTGAGCCGGTAGCCGGCGAAGCAGCTGCATTCGTACCCGCCGGGGGTGTTGGCACACACTTGCTGGCAGCATGGGGAGTTGGCACAGTCGTCGATGTCTGCGGGGCACACACAGGAGCCTGCTGGCACCATAGATATGCCCTCCCCACAGTCCTATAGCCACAGTCCATGCACAACCTGTGTGTGTGCCTATACACAATCCTGCCCAGCTGCGTGTGAGCCTGTACACAATTGCTTGCATGCTACAAACAATCACACATACAGAAACACGTCTCTCGAGCACACACACACACAGGTACACACCACAGGCACATGCCACAGGGTTAGGGTTAATACATGCCACAGGCACACACCACAGTCGCACACACACAGGCACATGCCACAGGTGCACACCACA
>OU015754.1:84144415-84169029 GCA_907169655.1 Acomys percivali | reverse complement strand
ACAGGAAGGAAGGAAGGAAGGAAGGAAGGAAGGAAGGAAGGAAGAAAAGAAAGAAAGAAAGAAAGAAAGAAAGAAAGAAAGAAAGAAAGAAAGAAAGAAAGCGAGTCAGTGCCAGAACCTTTTGGTTCCCTACCCTGCCTGGCCTTGGAGTGAGTACAAGGCCAGGCCTGCATGGAGTCCTCCAGAGGGCCCAGGACAACCCTGGCTCCCTCAGGCAACCTCCTCAGCCACCTCCATCCCAGGCCATCACAGCCAAGGCGGTTTCTTCAGCCACCGGAATGGGCACGGGGTTGAGGGATACCCAGAAACTCCTGAGGAAAGCTCCGGAGAGATCCTGTAACTGCTCTGGAGCCTTCTTAGCCCCCCCCCCCCAGGGAAGACAGTATCTGGTGGACCCAGGCTGACAAACCCGGGCATGCTAGTCACACACACGCACGCACGCGCACACAATCCATCACCACAGCCAGACGGAGGAACACAGAGAGATGACCGAGGATGGAGGATGAGCAGGAACCATATCCTCAGGGAATACTGAGGAATGTGTCACAGGCACAGCATGGGAACAGGGATAAAGTAATGCTCAGGGGTCCACCCAGGAGACCACCAGATTCTTACCCTCACAGGGAGAGCAAGGTGTCCCTAAGGCAGAGCTAGCTCATGAGAGAAAGGAAGCCACCACACCTGGAGGAGCCAGTGTGCAGAGTTTGCAGGAACATCTCTTAAAAGCATGCCAGGAGGTCGTGAGCTCATGAGAGAGGGAGAGAGGGAGTGAAGGAGAGAGAGAGAGAGAGAGAGAGAGAGAGAGAGAGAGAGAGAGAGAGAACACCTGAGGCCACTCCTCCACATCCAACCAACACCCAGCAAGTCAGATAAGCTCTCAGGTGGGAGGAGTCAGGAGGTAGGCACGGAGAGAAGCCACCACAGCCACAGCCACAGGGGCCACACAGGCCATCAATTATAAACACAGGCTCCCAGAAGGGCCAGCAGGCCGCCGCTGGACTCCGTTATCACAGCTACCCAGGGACACACGGCAACATTCCTGCATCTGTTTCTCAGTCTCACTCGGGCAGCTGCCTGGCTCCTGCAGCGGAGCAGAGGCTGGGACATGTGTGTATGGGGTGTGACCCCCCAGGGCTGGCACGTGGCCAGCCATATAGCAGCCAAGACCAGGCTGTTCAGAATTGGTCCAAGCTGTCTGGGTCTCCAAAGTGGGGAGCAGGGGTGCCTTCCTGCAGAACGACATAAAAACAGAGGAAGGGATCAACGTGCCTCTGACCCAGGCTTCACTGTGAAGCTCACGGCTGCCTGACTCTGGCCAGCACCTTAGCCCTAAGCTGTCAGAGGTGCTGTGTTCTCAAGAGGCCACTAAGCCCTTCACTCACGGCAGAGGCCCTACAGTTAGTCAGGGCTTTCTGGCTGCTCATCGCTGCCAGTGCAGCTCACATTCTCAGGCTCCCAGAGAAGGCCTGTTCTGCAAGACCGACAAATGCTTTCTGCTGACAGGGCCGAGGCTCAGCCTGCCTCCTGCCACCCAAGAGCTACCCGCGGAGTCTGCCCCCCCCCCCCAACACACACACACATACACACATACCATGTCTTGGCGGCAGCCCAGGCCCCTGCAGATGGTCCCAGGCTCTCAACTCAGCATAGTTGTAGGGCATACACAGGCGGGGGACACAGAGACTCGAGTGAGCAGAGTCTTAGGGTGCACTTTTTTTTTAAAAATACTTTCCTCTTTATTTTACAAATTTATTTTTAGTTGTATGGGTGTTTGTTTGTTTGTTTTTTTAAAGATTTATTTATCATACAGTATTCTGCCCAAATGTGTGCCTGAAAACCAGAAGAGGGCACCAGATTTCATTATAAATGGTTGTGAGCCACCATGTGGTTGCTGGGTATTGAACTCAGGACCTTTGGAAGAACAGCCAGCGCTCTTAACCTCTGAGCCATCTCTCTAGCCCAGGGTGTATGTTTTTTTTTTTTTTTACCCATCTAAACCTCAGCCTCCTTACCTCAGCGGGGAGTGCAGCACCACCCTGCAGGGTGCACTCAGGGGTCGCAGGCAGCCTTGCTCCACAGGAAGGAGGTGCTGTGTGTACAGCCCCAACGCCAGCCCACTCCGGCCTCACTGGGCCCCTTCCTCAGACCTCAGTGCATTCTGGAGAGTGAGGCCCATTGAAGGCTCAGAGCCCCGGCAGGTGACACTTACCTAGGCAGGTCCTGCCGTCTGTGTGGAGCCGGAAGCCAGGTTTACACTCACAGAGGTAAGAGCCGGGGGTATTCACACACCTGTGTTGGCAGCCGCCGTTGTGCGCACGACACTCATCCACATCTAGGTAGAGAGAGGAGTTAACAACCAGGTACACACTGGGCCATGCCTACCGCACTGAGCGTAGACTCAAGACCCTGTCAGACCACATCTCTTCCCTCACAGCCCCAGACAGAGGCGGTGGCCATCTTCCACAGCTGGCGTGCCCTCATGGGAAGAGCTACCAAAGGAAAATTGAGCACAGGCCACCGGGCCACTGTCTTCTTCATACCAGGCGCACACGACCCCCAGGGTGGGGCCAGCCTGGGGCCCAGCAGCAGACAGTGAGGGCTCTGGGGAAGGGGGAGCTTTGGGGCCAAGGGGGGACTCCAGGCATGGGCAGCGCTTTTCTCTTTGTCCAAGCGGCAGCCTCCTTTCTGCTTCTCGGTGCTTCCTGTGTGCCGGGAGTGTGCCCCTCACTCCATGGTGCCCCTTCCATGAGGGTTTTTCTGGAATTTCTATGGTGAGGGCCACCACATATCTCTGGGCAATAGCAAGGGATGTGGTGACGTGCCTACTGGGTGGCTAGCGAGGGGCTCGCCTGGAGCCACACGAGGGTGCCCTGTTCTGTGTACCTGTCACAAGAGGCAGGAAACAAGAGCACAAAGCCTCTGGTCCTGTTCCACAAAGCCACTGTCACATGAGTCCTCAGGCCTGGTGGCACTGACAGGACATGAAATACTTTGGGAAACAGAAGGCACCCGGGCAGGGGCATGGTGGGGGTTCCAGGCTCCATGCTGGAGAGGTCCAGAGAAGGCTGGTTCCCGAGCTCCAACCCCAGAAGCACGCACAGCTCGGCTGAGGTTCACACCAGGGACTTTGTCAGCCCACTGGACAGTCTGGGCATTCCTGGGTACCACTCCTGCCTCCCCACACTCCCCCACTGCCCAGTGCTGAGGATAAAGTGACCTGCCAAGGGCTTCTAAATCCTCCCAGGCCAGGCCAAGGAAAGTGGCCTGTCTGCATGCAGCTGCATGCTCAGGAGCCCTGCCCAGCTCAGACTCTCTCGAGCCAAAGGTGAAGGCCCCCTGAACACAAGGCAGGAGTTGCTCAAGAGGATCCCTCGGCTAGCCCTATGTACCCAGGTGGCTTGGGTCTCCCTGCTAGCTCTCCAAGGTCCTCTGAGACAGGGACAGTCACTCTAGCCTCCTGTGTGCAACCAGCTCCCTTACAAGAGTCTCAGATACATCTGCTAGGCACGGCCTTTATCACCGTCCCAAGTGCCTCCTAAGAGGGGCTGGCACACTGATTCCAGCTTCAATCCCTCCTGACATTCAAGGTGCTCCCTGGAAACGGAGGGCCTACTGTCCTGGGAGTGATGGCTTACAACAGCACAGTCTGGAGCTCTGTAGCACCACTGTGGCCATCTCCCCAGAGCCAGCCAGCATCTGGACACAGCAGCCTCCCCCCACCCTCCCAACACACCCCTCAAGCCCTGACAGCCAGGCCTCTTCTGAATCCAGACAAACTCTTTTTACAGAAATAACTGACATTCTGAGAGCCTCAGTTCAGCACAAAGCAGGCCACATGGTGGCACCACAGAGCTGTACCCAAAGGGCTCGGAGGAGCTGAGCTGACAGCTAGAGCTCTGGCTTTGCATGACCTGAGGAGCCATAGGCCCAGAGGTCTAGCATGGGAGGCTAGATAATGTTCCTAAAGACGTTCAGTCCCAGAACACTAAGCAGCAAACTAAACACTGAAGACAGGACCCAGCAAAGGGCCGTGACTTGGGAGTGTGCTGGACACAAGGCCGCCACGAACCTATGAGGGTCGGAGAAAGCAAGCCAGGAGTGGTGACAAGAAAATCGTAAGTTCCGGACCAGCCTGTGCTACACGGTAAGACACATCTCAGAAATCAAGGCCAACAAGTGACAAGGAGGAGTGGAACAGGAGGGGCCAGAGACTAGAAGACACAGTGTGACTGGCACTGAGGGTAGAGGATGGGCTGTGCGTCCTAGACATGCTTGGCTTCTGCTCACTGGAAGGGAAAAAGACACAGGTTCTCCTACACCTCAATTAGAGCCTTTTTGGACTCCATCTCCAGCGCCATCAGATTACACACACACACACACACACACACACACACACACACACACACACACACCTCTCTCTCTCTCTCTCTCTCTCTCCCCCCGATATATACATAACTAACATATATAACAAATATATGTAAATATATTTATATATTTAATATAAATATTATATATTTAATATTAAATTAAATTAATAAAAATTAAAAATAAATTAATAAAAAATTAAATTAATATTAAATATATAAAATATGTATATATAAATATGTATGTTTATATATATATTTGTTGTTTGAAATAGTGTCTCATTAGCTAAGCCAGCCTCAAGCTCCCTGCGTAGCTAGGGATATTCCTGAACTTCTAATCCCCTGCCTCTAACTCCTGAGTGCTGGATTACAGACTTACTGCTGCTATATCTGGTTTTTAATGCAGTCTTGGGGAACGGAACCCAGAGGTTTGTGCATGTCAGGCAAGCGTCCAACCCACTGAGCTACATCCCCCAGCCTACGTCTGCGTTGTTTTAAGCCACCGTGTGGAGACTGGACTGTGAGAACAGTCGTGAGAAAGATCTACTCAGTACAGACAGCTCTGCTGTTTGACTCAGGTCACACATGAGCGGCTGTCCCGTAAGCCCACAGTTCCCAGCCTGGCCGCCTTGTCTGGTGGTACCTGCTGGAGGTCTTCCTCACAGTCAGGCTCACAGGAGCTATCTGTCCCCTGGCATGCCCAGAGGCTAAGCTCCCTGGGATTTCGTATCCCACAGGCCCATGCTCCAGAACTGTGCTATCCGCCCCACACACAGGCAGTGCAGCTGGGGTCACACTGAGCCTGAGATGCCCCAAATAGCGGAGCCCTCTGAAAGAACAGGGACAACTAGGCTTCAACAGTAGCACAGATATCCTCTTGCTGACCCAGTAAAAACAAGCCTGCACAAAGCACGCTAGCGTGGCCTGAGAGTCAAAATGAAAGCTGCTTGTTTGACGTGCTATGTCTGGTAGCTGCAAACCCACTGTGCATGGAGTCCCCAGGAGTGCCAGAGAAAGGCTGAGGAAACTGGAAAGGTCACTTTAAGGAGTTCCGCCCCCCATCTGCTATGACTAGTGACTGGCAACTTGGCGGTCTCATGACAGGATGGCCACACATGGTGGCAGCACCGCTGTGCCAGCCTGGGCCAGTTCGCCTGGGAGCTGGGTAAGCCTATAAGTACCTGCTTAAGCTGTGGGCACTGCAGGCAGGCACTAAGAAGGCCACAGAAAAGAGAGGGGTGCCGGCCCTCTCCCATCCCACCAGCTCCTGACCCAGCAACACGCAACAGTTGAGGCTAGCCAGCCACCCGATGCTGCCTCTGTGGAAACAAGCTCAGAACTCTCTCAAGCTTCTCCACAGCTTCCAGGAAAGAGAGTCATCTGGCGCCTCAGCAGCAAAGCCCACCCTGCCAGGCACCGAGGGAGAGTCTCCTGTTGCCACACACGAGACGCCAGGTTCTCATGCTTGTAAATCATACTCCACCTGCCTTTCTCCTCCTCTGTGAAAACCTCCGAGCAGGGACTGGGACCCTCTGAGGCTACCCAGGCTCCCAAGGGGCACTCACAAGGCAGTGACATACCAGCCCTGGCCTCTGCTTGGCACCCGAGGCTTTGGGACCCTCAAACTGAGTGACACAGAGGAGGCAGGCAGCATCTGATTACTCCTTCAGGCACGGGAGAGTGGCACTCACCCCAGTGACATCTCCCAAGTCTGAGAAGGCTTGAGAGGGAGGACTCTTGTCAGCCCTTGTCTGTTAGATGGGAGCAACCAGTCACTTGGGAGACACCACAACCCTAGTCACATTCCTGAGAGTGCCAGCTCCACGCTCTGTACAGCCACGTGGAGGGAGGCTGGCTCAGAGGCATCAAAACCCCAGCTCCCAGGGTAACCAGAGTCCCCACGGCTGCTGGAGTCTCAAGCCCAGAGCCTCTCAGTGGCCCTGCTGGCTTGGGGGGCCAACACTAACACAGGCAACCCCCAAAGCCGCTAGGGACATCCTCCCCAAGCACATCTCCCCAATCTGCCTTCTCACCTGACTCCAGAATGGTTGATACAGAGGAGGGGGCCTCGGGAGCTTAGAAAAGCAAGAATGTTCGCCTCCTCCACTCAGGTGACCCCCCTCCTGTTTGTTCAGGACACCTCTGGGCCCTGTCTCAGCAGCAGTGACCACCTGCTAAGCCCTTCTGGGTCCTGCTTTCTCCAACCTCTGTGCTCAGCACCTGACATAAACTCTGGAAAAAAATAAGCAGGGGTGATGGCCCTTACAGCTTACCCAGAGGGTCTGACTCTGATTCCCAGCACCCACGTGGGGTTCACAACTCTAACTCCAGTTTCAGGGGACCCAACACCCTCTTCTGGCCTCTGAGGTCACTGCATGCACACTGTACACACGCATACATGCTGGCAAGATACAAACACATCAAAGAAAAATAAATAAATCTAAAAGAGGGAGAAACAAAGGGACAGCGTGACAGAAGCGGGTATCTGGTCCCACCCAGCCTTGCTCCTGAGGTGCCCACCTGGCCTCTGATCACCGGTGCTCACGGCGTAGCCGGCCTGGCTCAGGTGGCATGGGTAGCAGTTCCTCCACAGGTAGCGGTAGTGAGTGCTGGTGACACCCACCAGGCTGCCCAGGAGCCCAAGGCACCAAAGCAACACCAGCCTGCCCCAGCCTCGGGACGCCTCCATGCCACGAGCCGTGGGCGTCCTGGGCTCGGGGATCTTGTTCGGGGCTCACAGATGAGGACTCCTCCGGCTCCAGGCTCCAATACACACCCAACCCAGACACAGACCGTGGACAGGCTCCAACTCTGAGG
The DNA here is from genome assembly GCA_907169655.1 of Acomys percivali. Classification (NCBI taxonomy): domain Eukaryota; kingdom Metazoa; phylum Chordata; class Mammalia; order Rodentia; family Muridae; genus Acomys; species Acomys percivali. Next base: position 84,161,848 of record OU015754.1, on the reverse strand, counting down.
CACTGGGGCTGTGCGCCGGCAGGGAGCAGCTCTGGGTCTGGCAAGCCCCGCCCCCTTTGCCTTTATAGTCTCAGCTTTCCCTCCACCCCTTGCAGGTAAAGGCCAAATCCTCAGACTCCGGAGGGAGCCGCCCCCACTCACAGCCCCGCCCCACCCCCAGGGGGGCCACGATAGCCCCGCCCGCCCCGCCAACCCGCCCCGTGCATTCCTGCTGGTGCACTCACAATCAATCCAAGATCCTGAGACACAGACCCCACAAAACCGCAGGCACATACATCCACAACCACAAGACACATGTGCACGGGCAGGCCCACTGCACAAAAGGCGCACATAAGACCCACACAGATGCACAACTTCAGATGGAGATGCTCACGCCAGCGTGCACAGTCACGGTGCCCCAGCCGACACAGAAGAGAAACCCAATAGAGGCTGAAGCCATCCTGGCAAGGCTGGGAGGCCCCTGCAGAGGAGGCTTGGTGGGGAGTGAGGGGAGGCGGGGCAATGTGAGGCCACACGACAAAGCCAGAACCCTAGGCATGGAGATGCTACTTCCATCCCCCCCCTCACCCCAAAGCCCGGTCTATTCCACTCTCTACTGGGCTCCATGAGGGGAGCCTGGAAAGACTCCCCACACCCCTCAGCATGAGGAGAGACCTGGAGAGCAGGATAGAAAAGCTAGGAAGGACAGCCCAGCGCGCAGGGTGAGGGTCTGCAGGAGATGCTCATTCTAATTCCAAGAAGCCGGACATTCAGGTCCTTACCCAGCTGCCCTGGATCCAGCTCACCAGTGCATGCGTGGAGAGCGAGGTCCGGGATTCCGGCTGGAGCCTGCACCTTTTCTGATGCACCATCTCAGTTGCTGACTCCCTCGCTATTCCCAGGCCCCACATAAAGATGGGGAAAGAGCTGTGCCCAGCAAGCTGGGACACTTGGACAAGGTGTGGTGTTTGGTGACCGTGGAATTCCTGCTGGGAAGGTACTCCAACTCTAGGCTGAGTCCCAGAACAGGTTGAAAGGACAGGTCACCTGTCCATGCGTGCTCACCATGTGTGCTCGGAGGCCCTCCCAGGAAGCTCCAGACAACAGCCCACCAGGGAGGCAGGCAGCAGTAACATCCTCAGAGCATAATCTGCTGTCCTCGAAGTGGCCAGTGTCTCTCTCTGAACACTACAGACAGACAGTGAGCACAGGGCTCTGTTGTTAGCTGCAGCTGCCAGGAAGACAGATGGTTCCTGTTCCCTGGGCCAACAGACTATGGCTGGAAAGGTCCATGACCCACAGTCTGACCCACTGGCTACATACCATACGGCAGAGAGAACCTCCTGTTGGCCAGTGGCCTCGCCCAGCAATCTCGAGCCTCTGGGAGAGACAACCTTGCAAGCCCACAATATCCCACCTGCCCTGTCCTGTCTGGAATCTGGGACCCAGCCTGCCCTATCACCTACCTGCTAGGGCATGACAATGCAGGCACGCCTGTCTGGGTTCTGCTGGTCTGCCAGGAGAGCCCCCCTCTCCTGTCTTCCCTGAATAGCACACCTCAGACTCCAAGCCCTTGCCCTGGGTGGGGTGCTTCCAGAAACCTCAACAGGCATGCTGTAGGTGGGGCTTGGCTGGCGGGCAACTCTCATAGTATGGCTTGCTACTGTTCAGTGGAGATTCAAAGGCGCCAACTTCTATAATCTCTGGCTACTGGAAGGTAGGGGGCTGGGTGAGTCAAACCAGCATGGGACCAGCTCACCTAGAGAGACAGAAAAACTCTCCAACTCAAGACACTTTACCAATGGGTGATGAGTCAGGGCTTCCTCTGCAGGCAGCCTTTGGGCCGCAGGCTCAGTCAAGTGACAGGCAAGGTGATGCTTACTCCTGCTTAGGCAAAACACACTCTGATACCTTCCAAACTCAAGGCCCTGGAAATAGAAGACCACCCACTTGGCTTTTTGTTTGTATTTTTGGCATGCGTATGCATAAATTTGAAACAAGCTACAGTCATCTGAGAAAAGGAACCTCAATTAAGAAAACGTCCCCATCAGATTGGCCTGTAGGCAAGCCTTTGATTAGGCATTTTTCTTGATTAATGATTTATATGGGAGGGCTCATCTCAGCACGGGTGGTGCTACCCCAGGGCAGGTGGTCCTGGGTTTTATTTTAAAAAAAAAAAAAAAAAAAAAGCAATCACAGTAAGCCAGCGAGGGGCTGCTGTATAGCAGTTTCCTCAAGATTGAAATATTCTATCTTGCAGGGAAGCTCCTTAAGATACAAAGTACCAATTCAAAATAGCTCAGGAAGTCCCTGAAACCGACCAGACTCCTTAGGCCTCTCCCCACTAAAAGTAAACAAGACGACTGAAAGTCACTTTCAGACCAGACCAGACCAGACCAGTGAGGCCCCTTGAAAGCAGAAACGAGCCAAACTGAGCTGTCTGGAGGGGGCTTAGGCCAACTGGAAAGGTACTTAGAAAGCCCACTCTCCAACCAGTTAAGCTGCCCACAGGCTGTGAAGCGTGCTCCAAGCTCCCAGGTTTTGTGAACTGTTACCCATCCTGGGGTGGGCTTTGGTGATGTGGCTGTCTTTTGAGTCACTTCGTGATCCTGTAACTAACCCCTCGCCCATTTCCGGTAAGTAACCCCAATAAAACACATCAGTTTACCAAGTTGGACTTCGATGGCAACCAGACCCTTAGTCTGTTGTGGGCTCCCCATCTGGGGTGAGTAGACAGTGTGTGTGCAGCGTCTCCCCAGGGGTCTGTCACACAGCAGCAGCGCCCCCCACAGCCCGTGCTTCTGCTCCTGCCTCCAGGTTTCTGCCTTGAGCTCCCGTCCAGACTTTCTTCAGTCCTCAAGTTGTAATCTTAAATTAACCCTTTCCTCCCCAACACACTTTGGTCGTGGTGTTTGTGGTGGTCTAATGTCACCTCCAAGTCTCAGGCATTTGAATAATACTTGGTCCCCAGTTGGTAGCTATATGGAGAGGACTGGGCGAGTGCCCTTGCTGGAAACAGTGTGTCACTATGGGTGGGATTTGGGGGGGCGGTTAAAACTTTCTCACTTCAAGTTAGCTTTCTTGGCTTCCTGCTGTAGATCTAGTGGTGAGCTCACAGCCACTACTACAGCATCGTGCCTACATGTCTTTCCTGTGCCCAGTCCCCAGCCATGACTCCGGCTGATGCCTCAGTTTCTTCCTCTTTAATAAAGGGTAACAGTGGCAGTACCTCCCTCCTGTGGAGAAAGTGTAGACATAAGTAGAAAAGTCAGGCTTGGGCTTTTTTTTTTTTTTTTTTTTTTCGAGACAGGGTTTCTCTGTGTAGCCTTGGCTGTCCTGGACTCGCTTTGTAGACTAGGCTGGCCTCGAACTCACAGTGAGTGACCCGCTCGTCTCTGCCTCCTGATTGCTGGGATTAAAGGCGTGCGCCACCATCCCGGGCAGGCTTGGGCTATTTAATGATGCCAACGCCCTAAGGCTAAACATTAAGTCAGAGACCGTGTCTAGAGCTGGTCTCTGAAGGACCTGTCCTTCTCCCATCCGTCCTAAAGATGTCGCCGGAGTCAGCCAGACTGACCTGAAATGAGCCCAAGGCCTCCAGCACTGGCCCTGTCCATTGGGCGGCCATCCTTGCCCTCAGCCCCCACATTCCGGGTCCATGCTCCCTCATCTACTGACTCCAGTTCCCACTCTGGCCCAAATGGCAGCCCAGGGACTTGCAAAGCCACCCTACTGTCCCCACCATCTCTCCTCAGTGTCATTAAACATATCCAGACACAGGACTTTGGGGTCTGGATGCTGTTTGGGAAATGCCTTCCCAATGCAAACCCGCTGTGGCTCTGCCTGTGGAATGTCTGTGTCAGCAGCAGGGGCCACTCCCACCTCCAGCCAGCCCAGCTCCCTCCCCTAGCCAGCAGCCACCAGTCTCCTTTGTCCTTATCCCCACCCCCCACCCCAAATACCACCATGACTCCCCCACTACATCTGTCAGAGCTAGGAGCGCCCCCTTCCCCTGACTCTAGGCAGTGGGGCAGAATCAGCCTCTCCCGGAGCCAGAGCCACCAATACCTAAAAGAATAGGCCCTGCTCTGTGGGCCTGTCTCCCAGCATCGTCCTTGGACTCCCTCTCCACAGACCTTTCCCTGAGGCATTAGCCTGATCCAGGCCGGATTGCAGATACCTAAGTGCATGTTCCAAATCCCCCCCCAGAGATGAGCAGTACCCAGGCTGCCCAGGCTGAGTACAGAGTGGCATTGGGGAAGGTGCAGAGGCACAGGGGCGTGGCCTCTGAGGATGGGAGGGCCTGTTTAACACCTCCTCCGAGTTCCTAGGACCTCAGAGACACTCCAAGTGACCAGATTACCCTGCGCCACCACTGCCCCACATCCATGATCCCACCTGGCAATAACCCATATAGGACCAGCCCTGGTGGAACCGCCTGTGTGGATCTGGTACAGGACCAAGCAGTAACCCCAAGAGAGGGCCAAGCAGCCCACAGCAGGCGGGGGAGGATAGAAAGGCTAAGAGGAAGTAGAGAACTTGAGAGACAGTCCCAAAGACATCTAAATCTAAGGTCCTGAGCTACCCCATGGTGGGGTGAGGCATGGTTGAGCAAGCAAAAAGATGCCTGTAAGTATCTTCACGTGCCCACTGTGCTGGGCCAGTCTAGGCACGCTCCCAAGCAGACCTCAAGGGCACTGAAGGGACAGTGGTCAGGCCCAGCGCGGGGGCAGACAGCCCACACAGACAGAACAGGGTGAGCTGCCACCAGCCAGCAGAACAAGGACAGCCCTACACCAATGGCATCTACATCTTCAGCTCCAGGGCGGAGGGCATGGAAGAGGCTCAGGCTGCCATCTTTAATTGTCAACATGACGCAACCCGAATTATCTGTCAAGAGTCCCAGTGAAGGATTTAGTTAACTGAAGTAGGAAAGACCCGGTCCTGGTGTGGGAGGCACTGTTTCCTACACAGCGAGGCCTGGGCTGCGTGAGTGGAGAAGCTGAGCGGGACACAAGCATGCACGCGTCACTCCCTCTCTTGACTGTGGGTGTGTTACAAGCAGCTACCTCAAGCTCCTGCTCAGTGATAGGCTGCAACTTAGCCGTGGCTAAAGTAAACCCTCTCTCCCGAATCTGCTTCTTCTCGGGGTATTTTATCAGAGCCACAGAAATGAAACCAGAACAGGTCTGGAACTTGTATGGGAAAGAGGAACTGAGCCCCTAGGCCAAAGAGCCTCCCTCTCACCCCTGAACCTCCTCTCAAGACACCACATGCACCTGCTGGCTCTTCCTGACCCCTCACCTCCAGAGTCTGCAGTCCGCAGCCAAAGATAGCTCTGCCCACTTCCCTGTGGAGCCCGGAGTCTGCAGCATTCCTCCCAAGCCCTCTCCTACTGTGCTGTGTGGAGGTTATTTCAGGAGCAGAGTGTGCCAAGGCCCCCGCCTGGCCTCAGAGCACACAGGGTCTGGCTGTGCCTCCTGGAATCATTCTGAGTTCGCCTTCTGGCAAACCCATTACCAGTCTCCACTCCTCACCCAAGCCGAGGAAGACAAATGAATCCAGCTGCCCTTCCTGCCTGCAGCCATTCCTGGCAGGGTCAGGTGGAAAGAAGGGAGGGCCCGCAGCCTCCCAGAGGGATGGGCCTCCTGGGAGAGCATTTCTGACCCGCGGCCTCTTTCAGAGACCGGACATCCCAGGGAACACTGGACCCACACAGAGCATCTGAGAGCCCAAAACAAGAACACCACCAGGGGGCAGCACAAAGGACAGACCTAGAGCCACGCAAGGACCTCAGACCGTGTGTTCACATGTGTGTGCGTGTGTGGTGTGTGGGTGGTGTGTGTGTACGTGTGTTGTGTGTGTGTGTTGTGTGTGTGTGTGTGTGTGTGTGTGTGTGGTCAGCTTCTCAGTTGTCTGCTGTTGGGTCTCTCTCCCTGCGGTTGTGTGAGACCCAGAACTCCCTGAAGGGCACACATTCCCACCCTACGGAAGGTCTCGGTCATCTCCCTGGGCCCCAGGGGGAGCAATAACCACAAGACAAGCCCATGGACACCTGAGTCTCACCCTGCACTCAGCGGAGAAGGGGGAAACTGGCATTAGTGATTACAGAAGCTTCCTGGGTGAGGGAGGCCTTTGGAAGTGACATCTTCAAGAATACAAGGCTAGCTTGTCAAAGACCAGGTGAGTGACAGTTGCTAGGCAAGAAAGATCAGGAGGCCTGGCCACGAGGCAGTGAAGCCGGGAGTCCTCGGCAGAGAGCCCGCATCCCAGGGCCTGGCCCGTAACAGGGTAGAAGGCATCAGCCGGCTGTGGGACTGGCAACTGGATGCCTTCCTGAAACCTCCATGGCCCTGCAGCCCCTCTGGTCACTCTCCCCACCACCTGCTGGATGCTAGGGCAAAGGGCAAAGGTTGGCGGCCTGCTCCTGCTGGGCACCTGCCGGGGACCCCAGAGCCTGCTGCTTCACAGCACCCACAGAAATGTACTTGGCCACTAACTCTTGTTATGCCCAAGGCATAACCTGCTGCCCAGACTCTGCACCTACATAAAATTCACAGCAGGGTTTCCCCTACTCTTGAGCACATACATCCTGTACCCCCAAAAACCTCTACACTGGCCCTAGGTGGTGCATGGGTCCCTTCGTAGCAGCTGACCACAGAATTTTCCCCCATATTCTTGCTGTCGGTCCCCGAAACTGACTCTGTCCATACTGTAAAGGGTTCTAGGACAGGATTCTGAAGGTTCGGCGGCACTAGGAGTCCAGCTACCCAGCAGGGTCTGAAAGTGGCGAATTGAGAGAACTGGGGGGAGGGAGCCTGGGCTTATGACTCACTTCTTGGGATGCCTTCAGGAAGGGGCAGGGAAAGCAGCCCTTGAGCCCCGCCTTCATTCAAACCAGTGCACTGAAAAGAAACAGCATCTGGGAGACATGGCTGCCTCGGGACACGCAGAGAGTAGCCGAGTGGGGGAATGGAGGCAGGGGACAAAAGTAGAGGAGAGGTACCAGTGAGGCTAGGTAGAGGGCCCCTCTGCCCCGCCCCGCCCCTCCCTGCCCCGCCCCTCTGCCCCGCCCCACCCTAGAACTGGCCATGAGGTGCAGGGGCTGCAACCTGGCCTACGTACCATGCCTGCTGTCTGCTGGCCAGGAGGGCCTCTTAGCTCCACACCCAGAAACATGAGGGGAAATGAGTTGTTCTCTGTCACACCAGGCATGCGCACCTTTTAAGGCAGCTCAGCATCCCTGCTACCCACCAAGTGCTGGCCCACCCAGGAGGAGACCACTAAGGGGTAAAGCCGCTGAGATACCAGCAGGAGGTATGAGAAAGGGGGTGCCTGCTGTGGGGATGCGGAGGTGTGGGGTCGGAGGAAGGCGGCCAGAGCAAGAGTGGGGTTGAGGCGTGTCCAAAACCCGAAAGTCTCATCCTGAATCCACAGAAGTAGGATCATCCCCCACCAACCACCACCCCAGGGTCTGCATGTCTGGGTGCACGTAGCCCTGTGCCCTCACATTTGCCCCCTGGAGGAGACCCAGGAGCCCTGTTAAACTTCCTCTCTCCTTATAAGGTCATGTCCAGCAGCACCTGCGATCCCTCCTTATGCAAATGAGGCATCTCCAGCGCCTTGGCCCCTACCAAAGGCATACACTCACCCAAAAGCCCTTACCCACCCCCAAAATTTCAAGTAGCCTTCGTCCCCCCCCAACCCCCACCCTGTTAAATAATCTGTCTCCATGAGGCTGCGAGAGTCTGTTCTCCTGCTCACAGCTGCCTCAGGTCGCTTCTGCTCCTGGCCGGTCCTGCCTCACTGCCCCTCCTCAGGATCTACAGTCTCTAGGTGGCATCAACAGCCTGCAGCTTCCCTTTTTTCCAGCCCTGAAGACCCCTAGAGTCCAGCGCAGAGGCTTCCAGAACTGGGGCAAGATCTTGCCTACATCATCTGATGGTCTTTTCCTCAACCCAGGGACTTCCCCCATGGAATACTGGCTAGGATTCCTAGAACACATTGGGGCCCACCACCCTACTGTCCACTTCCTTTCCTTATATGTAGTTTTAGAATGCAGCTTCTTCTAAAGAGTTTTTTTTGGGTGGGTAGGGGTGGGGGTAGCTGTTCTTAGAGCCAGTCTCTATATCCCTAAGCTGGCCTCAAAAGTAGAGGAGGGTGACCTTGAACTTCGGACACTCTTGTACTCCCTCCCACATCTTGAGATTGTAGGTAGAAACAACCATGACATTTGTGCAGGCCCGAGGATTGAACCTGAGGCTTTGCGCATGTCAGGCAAACGCTCAAGCCCCAGGGCTGGGGACCCTGAGTCACCCTGTCCTACGTCAGCACTCAGGGGCTCAAACCTCGGCCCTCATGGTGCCTGTATCTCCCTGACCCCACAGGGATTTCTGCCGAGAAGGGTGTTGGTGTGTACCGGAGGCCACAGGTGGCCTGTTCTGGCATCCTCCAGAGATGCGCCAGTGCCCTTGACTTGGGAAAGGCGGGACAGGCCTCTTGCACTGTTGTCACTGGGCTGGCAATGTACTGACCTTAAAGGCAATTACTTCCTTGCCTTGGCCTCAACTGCGAGTTCACCTGCCAGTTTGCTCACTGGAGGAGTAAGCGTGGGCCAGCAATGGGAAATAAAAGCTTTCAACTCCCAGCACCTCCGATGAAGGAAGGGCCTGGCCACGGGCGGCTCTGGAAAATCTGCCACTGACCTGGAAGGGTTGCATTTGTACTTGGCTTTCCTTGCCATATGCAGAAGACAAGTGGGCTGGGAGAGTCCCGGTCCCAGTCCCGGTCCTGGCATAAAGAAGGTGATGACGCTATGGCCAGGAGGCCAGGCTCGTGCCTGACTCGAGGTCCCACAGGTGTGTGGCCACACCCCCCAGCCTCAAGCTCTGTCTGCGGAGCAGGCCACTCTTGCCGCTATGACTAAACACCTCATCTGGTGTGCCATCAACAGTAGGAACCGACTGATCAGAGCATTAGCCGTTAAGCCAGGACACAGGCAGGCAGAACTGGCACCTGGTGAGGCCCGCTCCTCATAGGCGGCACTCGCGTCCTCCTTAGAGGGCAGATGGGGCCACAGGGTCCCTTTAAGGTTCCTTACAACCACTTCCCTTCATGCTACTACACCGCAGATTAAATTCAACGTCCGAGTTCACAGAGGACACGGCAGACCCGAATGCCAGCCGTGTGCCAGGTACTGCCGACCAGAGAAACAGAGGCTTTAGGAGAGTGGGACGGCTCCGGAGGGAGCAGGAGCCGTGCCTGCAGCCAAGCACAGGGGCCCGGAGGTCGCCAACCAGCTCACGGCTCCTGCTCATCTCTGTCCTCAAGCTCAGCTGGGAGGGCTTTCCTGCCTCCTTGGAAAGGAGCCTCCTCGAGAATGATGACGTAGTGTCGGTGACCGGGCGCTGACCCACATGGCAGCCATGAGTGCCAAGTACATAGTTGGGCCACCTTCAGGTGCGGCTCTTTCCATCTGCTGAGGCCAGGCTACCCTAAGAAGTACAAAATCCACAGGCGCTAAAGACTTTGGGAAGACTTCCTAGGAATCCTGCACAGCAAGAGGGTCAGAGAAAGCTCTAGTTCCAAACAGGTACAGAGAGAGACACAGCCCCCCCGAGGCATCAGGCACAAGAATGAGGGTCTGAAGCAACAGCACCACTGGTCCCCTCCAATCCCCTCCCTTCCCCCCAAATCCCCTCCTTTCCCCCCCAATCCCCTCCCCCGCACCCCGTGGACCAGTACAGCTGGCCTGGGTCAGCTGCTGTCAAGCCTTCCCTAATCAGAACTGCAATTCCCTTCCCACGTTCCTTCCTCTCCCTGGGGACAGAGACAGAGTCCTGGCGGAGTCCCCAGCCAACAAGACTGCACTAGTGGGTGTGACCGAAATGGGACTGGAGCCACTGTGACAGCTGAGAGCCGGTGACATGGACTTCTTGGGAACCCCAGTTTGAGGGAGCCTCCTCAGACACAGTGGCATAGTGTTCAGGAGGAGCTGGAGCCCACGAGCTTCCCAGGGTGCTCCCAGCTCTACTGTTAAACCCCTGAAGCTGAGGGCAAGACAGGGGCCCGGGTCAGCAGGCCGAGCCTGCCCCTGGAAGAGCTGTCCATTTGCCCAGGGAAAGTCCTGGCCATCCCTGTCCTGGGCACCAGGGGTCACCACTCTTGTCCCAGGCTCCTCCTTTGTCTCATGGCAAGAGTGGGTTCGGTTAGGGCATCTCTTGTAGAGTCCCACCCTGCATGGGAGGACAGGCCTGCAGACCTGAACCAGAAAGGGCTCCCAGGCCTCGTCCTGTCCCTACCCACCTGACAGCACTAACTTCTCAGACTGAGACAGGATAATCCTCCCCATTCCAAGATCACAAGAGCCCTCTGGCCATTCTCAGCAAGGACTGGGCCCATCTCACAGGACGGGCAGCGGGCAGCAGAGGCAGGAAGCAAGATAAGGTCACTTGTGGCCTTGGAGCTTGCCTGAACTCGCCAGGGGCCCCAGGCCTGATGTAGGACCTGCCCCCCATTAGAAGGGAAGGCAGCGGAGGCAGGTGGTCCAGGACAAAGGCTGGCCATCCACAGGCAGTGCTGGGAAAGACCCTCTCCACTGGTGATCTGCCTCTAACGCTGGCCTGGAGCCTGGCAGTCGGCTAGAAAGATGCTAGCCTCGGCCTCTCAAGACTTCCTCTGACTCCTCCAATGACTTAAGAGCCGAGAGTCCTGTCTGTCTTGCTTTAAGGACAGAGGCCCAGGTTCAGACACATGCCTCAGTGACAGCCTGACAAAGGTCAACCCTCACCATGGCTGGGACACACAGAAAGGAGCTCTTTTGGATCTGTCCGGTCAGTGTTTGCCTCATCAGCATGCAGGACAGGTGTGGCGGCCAGGCGTGGTACGTGCACATGTGTAATCCCAGATCTGGGAAGGGGAGTCAGGGAGACTCCTGGGGTTTATAGCTGCTGGCCTAACTTGGTGAGTTCTAGACCAATGAGAAACTCTGTCTCAAAAAAAAGTGGATAGCAGCCGGGTGGTGATAACGCGCACCTTTAATCCCAGCGTTTGGGAAGCAGAGACAGGTGGATCTCTGTGGGTTCGAGGATAGCCTAGTCTACAGAGTGAGTTCCAGGACGGCCAGGGCTACACAGAGAAACCCTGTCTCAGGGGGTTGGGGGGGGGTGGAGTGGATAGCATCTAAGGAACAATACCACAGGTTGTTCCTCCCCCACCCCACCCCTGTCACACACATACACATACAAACATATAGACACACACTAACAATGAAATGGGTATCTCTAGGCCTGGCCCTACCTTACCTATTAAGACTAGTTCAGGGCAGAGACCGGGTCACAGCCAGCAAGGGAAAAGCAGTGGCTAGTGAGTGTCACTCTGGCCAGCCAGTCCAGCTGAGTGAACTCGGCCCTGGCTCCAGCAAAGCCTCCCAGAACATGACATACATACACCAGGCTGGAGCAGGTCTCAGGGCCAGGGCCAAGACACCTCCGGCCAGGCTCCCACGCCAGCACTCATTTTACAGAGGCAATTCATCACTCGCAGTGGTTTCTGGGCTCACCCCGCCATCAACTCCGCGCACACCTCCCTGGATGAGCGAGCGAGAGAGGCCGTCTTCCCTCCTGGGACATCTTTACTTCCTACAGCCCGTGCTCACACACGCAGACAGCCTGCACCCCACGAGCTGTGCTGCCTCATGTTTGCCAGAGGAGGCTGGGCTGGCAGGGGACACAGAAAGCACAGCAGGCTCCTGGCTCTCAGCAGAGGCCCCTTGGCCATGGAGTGACTTAGAACTGCAACCATCCCAAACTCGAAGAGCTGGGGCATGAACCCCGGTGGGGGGGGTGGGGCAGGGAAAAGGCAGGAAGGGGATAAGGCGGATGCTGCCGGAGTGCAAGGTTTGAGACAATCCATGTCTGAGATACCATTTGGCCTCTGCCTAAGACTCAGTGATCTGACCGTGCCCCTGCCTCTGCCCACCTCTGCCAGATGGCAAAGACCTACCTGCCCTACCCTTAGGGACTCCAATGCCTCACAAAGAAACTCCGAATCAGGCCTGGAGCCACAGGCCTGCAATTGCCACGACTACTCAGGAGGCCGAGGCAGTAAGATCCCAGGTTCAAGGCTTGCCTGGGCCACAGAGTGAAGTCGGGGACAGCCTGGGAAACTTAGCCAGACCCTGTCCCAAAGATGGCGGAGGGTGTAGCTTAGTGGTAGAGAGCCTGCTACCATGCCCAAGTTCTGCAGCCCCCCTGGGTGGCCAGCTTTGGTCACTGCCATCTTCTGCATTCTTTCTACCTCACACCTGAGGGAGGGGGGGCACGAGTGGAGGCTGGCCCAACTTGCTTGTTTGTTCAGCTCCCAGGGTCCATATCCCACATGGATGGGCATCAACATAGCACACCAGGCTCCAGAGCACACGCTACAGACTCCAGCTTCCTGGAGGAAGATGACGGGATGTACTCCTAACACACACACCAAGAGCATCTCTCTCCCAGACAAGATGGATATTAATGGGATGGGAAGGTAGCAGTTCTTTCTCTGGGGCTCCATAGGTCTTTAGGGGAGTCACCGTTTCCCATGCCTTAACACATACCTGTCTGGAACCCCACTTAGAGCTCCCAATCCACTCTCCTGGCCTACAAGAAATATGGGGCCAGCAGAGGCAGAATCTGACCCACTGCACCAGCCCAAAGCAACTGACCAGAGTCTGGAGCAAGAGTGCTAGATAGACAGAGAGGACCCTGGGTGCCAAGAAGCATCTGCCCACCCCATGCACCGCTGCATGCGTTGGCCCACACTCTGATGTCATGTGAGGGATTTCTGGGATGTCTCCATGGCTGTGGTGAGCCTTCCTGCAGGCTCCGGAGAGACCCCGAGCATGGCACCTCACTGCCTGGCCCCAGAGACAGCGGTTACTCTGGGTATATACCCAAGCAGACACAGTGATTACTGGGTCAGGCCAGGCACTGGTCAGCCATATGGATGACTGCCATACGCTCCAGAAGACAGCCCAGAGGAATGCTGGGAATCTGCACTGCCCAGCAGAGCCCTTGATATGGCTTCCTGGATGCCTCTGAAGAGTGGGGATTTCCAGACTCCCAAAGTTCAGGTAAGGTGAGACTGTGGGAGCACTGGACGGCCACTTTAGGCCAGCCTCATCGAAGACGCCAAGGGGCTGGGGAGCCTGATTCCATCTTGGGTGAGGAAGCAGCAGCCATGGGAAGGAAGCTGCAGGACAGGTGGCACTCAGGGCAGGGAGTAACCAGTACTTGTTAAGATGAACTGGCTCAAAGAGAGGTGTCCAGGGCCAGACTTGTACTAAGTCTGTCTGTCTGCTCCTTAAACCAGCTTGGCATCACTCGCTCCTCTCAGATGGAAATGCCTCAGGCTTGTCGTGATGAGGGAGGCTATCTAGGACCAGTCAATCTCCATAGGACACATCTAAAGGTCACACTGGGAGACTCTGACCCACAAAGGTCTTGGGTGCTATGTGCAGCCATGTCAGAGAGATAGGAGAACAGGGAAGAGGTGGGAACAGGGGTGGGGGGTGGGGTGGGGAGCAAGCTGCTCTCTGGAGTTGACTTACTAAGCCAGTTCAAATCACGAGCCATGTCTAAAGCTTAGTGTCAAGCCAAGGCCCAACTCTTTGCTGGCAGGAAGACCTGCAAGCACAGGGCATCGTCAGGGATTCGCTGTGCGGGCATGGAAACACAGACACAACCTTCTAGCCCTGACCTGGGCTACTTCCCTTTAGGCTAGACACATGGAGGGAGGTGCAGGCCTAGGGAAGCTAGGGCGTGTGACCCCTAGGGCCACAGCCACATTCCCCACTTCCAATAGCCTGCTGGCTCTAAGAGCAGGTGAGAAAGAAGAACGTGGGAATCCGGCCTTCTAGAATGTCACACGCAGAGCAGGCACCCCCGCAGAGCAGGCACCCCCCGCCTCAGTGCCTCTCCAGACCCCAAGTCCAGCAGGCTAAGCCCCAGCTTGTAGGCAGATGGTTCACAGACGGACAGTTGAATAGCTGGAGACATTGTAACACTTAACTGAGGACATTCTGAGACTCACGACAGTGACCGTCTGATACAGAGAGAAGAGACACGGGCCGCTGACCCAGGCCCAGGACCCTGGCCACTCATGGCCCCAAACACTCCAAGAGGCTCAGCTGTTCAAACCGGCCCTGGGCTCAGATGTGAGGGCAGCCAGGGAATGCAAAAGGGGCGGGGGGGGGGGGGGGGAGATGGCGGACAGGACAGCGGACAGCAGGGCTGGGGACAGCGGGACCTCCTCCATCCCCCTGCTTCCTCCCCTCCTCGGCTCCCTGCTGAGGATCTACTTCTGTCTGGTCTTGATTTTTGCTGACAGTCTGCCAGCAGTGTTGAGGCGGAGTCACGGAGCTGGTTCAGAGCTGGCAAGCTGCTTCCAGCCCGAGCCTCTGCCGGTCTTTGTTTGACAGGCAAGGTCCTATCAGTGTCACCTGGCACCCACGGGGATGTGGGCCCTTCCCCCCCCACCAACAGGGACTTAACTCCTAGTTCCAGCTTGGGCTTGCCCCTGCTCCCACCACCCACTCTCCCCACCTGCCCCTCCCCGGGGCAGAGCGACAGACAGGTCCTACCTTGGCAGGTTTTGCCGTCGCCCTGCAGCTGGTAGCCGGGTGGACAGCGGCAGTAAAAGCCGCCCACAGTGTTGCAGCATGGGCCCTCACAGCCCCCGTTAGCATTGGCACACTCATCGACATCTGTTGGGGGGGGGGCAAGAGCGGATAAGCACGTTGCCATGGAAACTCAGTGTTAGCCAACAGAGCAGGCCCCACAGTGGGATATGAACAGACCCAGAGCCATAGTACCATCACCACCCCAATCACCCAGGGGAGCAACTCTCCTAGCACCCAGCACACCAGGTCTGTGGGGCTGGACTCTTATCTGAGCAGTTCACCAAAGGGGATGTGACCTTCAGGAGCAGCTACAGCTGGTGGCGTTAGCCCCAGTGCATCCTGGGCGCTCCGGGTGGACCACCTGTGCAACATCAGGTTTTCCAAAGATACCAGCCTCCCTTTGCTCTGGAGTTAAAGGGCCCCCACGTGATCCCTCTTTGCAGCTGCCAGGACCTTTCCAATGGGCTCAGCATCCTGGTCCCACCACAACAGCTCTGGTCTCCAGGTGCAGCTGTGTCAGGTTAGGAGGACACTGAGCACAGAGCTGAGCTACCAGACTCATCCTGCTAGGGCCTGAGCCCACAGCTGCCTCTCTTCCCATCAGCTGTTAGTGGGTACAGAGCACAGCTGATCACCCTGGCCGGCTAATATGGAGGGCTCCTAGCTGGGCTCAGTCTTGCACAGGAGAAACGACACTTCAACTGCCATCCAACCTGGCCAGCCTGGGACTGGAGGTATCTCACCAATTTGCACACCATCATGTCCTAGTGCCTCTGTCCACCCACCTGGTCAAACCACCTCAGCTGAGTCCAGGGAGGCTGAACCTCCAGGGCCCCCAGACACTAACAGCCTAAGGCTGAGGCTCTCCCCTGTAACCTCGGGGCAGGCTCAGGGCAAGGGATCTCCTGCCATGTATGTCATGGGCACACATGGATCAACTTTTATTCTGCCTGCTGTGCACTACTGCCAGGAGGGAAGCCAAACCCTTCCCAGCTACACACAGGAAGTAGACAGAACCAGGTGCGGGCACTCTCAGGCCTGAGCTGGTCTAAAGCTCGCCCGGTGGCCCCAGCATCTCACCACATCTCCTCAGGAAGGCCCCTAGAAGAACCTCCCGCAGCTAAGCTAAGGGCCTCAGAGATACGCGCAGTCGTAGGAGAATGGTGGTGGCCAAAGGACACTGGCCAGCTGCCTCTGGATTTTGGAATGCAGTCACCAGCCAAGCCCTGTGAAGCCAACAGTGGGAATTTCCTAGGAATTCCTGGGGGAGTTAGAGTCTCAGCCAGAGGTCATGGCTGGGGTGCCAGGGTCCCCTGTCTGCGGGCCTGAGGAGGCAGAAAAAACGGCAGGCTGGCTGGCCAAGGTGTGAGGCACAACACAGCTTAGGCCTGTCCTGTCACTCAGACCACTGTGTGGGCAGCTGGAGGGTAAGTCGTGGGGAACTTGAATGTCAGTCAGAGTGATAGACCAAGAAGGCTCTCTCACAGTATTGTATGGGCCCTGGGTCCAGGTTAGGAAACCTCATAAAACCATACCTTGGGCAAGTGGTCACCAGAGTGAGAACACAGCTCAGAGCCTCAGAGGCTCCCCATGTCCACAGGAAAAGCCCCTGAGCTTGGTCACAGTGCCTGGGACTCAGGATAGACACTGGCTGCCCTGTCACCATAGGAGCTGCTAAGGGTCCCCCCAACCTGGGCGCCCATGGGTAGCTAGCTCCCTTCACTCCTGGGTAGCCTGAACTCTGCTTATTTGCATTGGGGGATTATCCACCGCTGGATATGTAGACCTCAGAGGAGGTCTCACTCCCACTTGCCTCAGGTTCCTGTCTCCAGGCCCATGCCCATGGGGGCTATGGGAAACGGCAAGTGCTCCGGGATGGAAGCCAGAGCATTCACCCCATTCTCCCTTCCCAGGCTTTGCCACCACCAGAAACCGTGAGAGCTGAGCAGAGCGGGCAGGCGCCCTGGCTGAGCACCCTTCTATGCACACACCCAAGGCCAGTTGGCCCTCTGGGGAGTGATGGAGACGTTTCAGAGGTGGGGATGGCCATGCTATGTTTCAAGTTCACAGTAAAATGCTCAGTAGAGACACCTTGTCACTCATGTGTAAATTGCCTGGTCCCTGTGTGCCCTCCGAGGTCTTTCTTGCCCTCCATAGACCTGTGAGCATGACCCACTGACCACCGTCCCTGGGGTTCTCAGGTTGGCTGCCAGGACCTGAGGGTCCACCCAGGGCCTCGGATGTGGCACAGACATGAAAGGATGCAGCACTGTTACCCCCGGCAGCTCCACCAAGCAGAGCCAAGGCTGTGGCAGGTGCCCAGCAGACTCAGTCCTGCCAGACCCAGACACCAGCCCCCTAATACGGTGATGGGGCTTCTAAAGGGGCCCACTTCGGAGGACAAGGCATGTTTCTAGGAAATACAGAGTGCAGGCAAACAGCCAGAGCAGACCCTCCGGGGACAGACTGCATGCTCGGCCCACTTGGCCATCATTGATCATAGGACAGAGGCTGGGGGTGACAGGGCCATAAGAGGGCCAGCAGGAGGTGTGGTATGAGGGGGACTCCCCTCCCGCTGGAGAAACAGTTCTAGCAAACCACTAGGAAGAAAGCTGGGAGTGGTGGCGCACGTCTTTAATCCCAGCACTCGGGAGGCAGAGGCAGGTGGATCGCTGTGAGTTTGAGCCTCGTCTACAATGCAAGTCCAGGACAGCCAAGGCTACACAGAGAAACCCTGTCTCGAAAAACCAAAAAAAAAAAAAAAAAAAAAAAAAAAAAAAAAAAAAAAAAAAAAA
>OU015754.1:84132527-84144405 GCA_907169655.1 Acomys percivali | reverse complement strand
AAAAAAAAAAAAAAAAAAAAAAAAAAAAAAAAAAAAAAAAAAAAAAAGAAAAAGAAAAAGAAAAGAAAAGAAAAACAAAAAACAAAAAACAAAAAACAAAAAAAAAACCACAAAAAAACAACACTAGCAAGGGTACAAACCCAGACCCTGGGTTGGTCATATCTACACATCCCCCAGGCCCCAACAGCAGCTGTACGATGGATGGACCTCTGGAGTCAGCTTGGAATCCTCCCCCAGCGAGGAGTGGCCCCGACACCCAGCCTTTCTTCCCTCCTGCCAAGGCCGGCTTCAACTTGTCATTCTAGCCCACAGGACCTTCAGCAAACAGCCCACCGAGGACAGGAGACTGCTGCCTCCCCTTCCTTACACACTCCTCGGCCCTACAGGGTAAAGGCGACTTCCACACAACGTCCTGCACAAGAGACCAAGAACAGCTCAGGGGAGCTGGGTGGGGGCCGAGGCCGGAAACTGGGGAGAAGAGGAGGCTGCAGGTCCCCCACACAGGAGAGGCAGCAGTGTGGAGACAGTCCCTGTCTGTAGTCCATGTCTGGGAACCGTGGCTTGTAAGATTTATCCTCCCTTCCACTCCACACTAGATGTGGACCCCAAGAGCCAAGTGCTGGGACAGGCAACATGCCCCCAATCTGGACATCACCACCAGGTTACAACCCAGGGACCTTTCCCTGTACTGGTAACACCCCACTTTACCACTGGGGACACAGCCTCCTTAGCACCCCGCCCCCAGCCATAGGCAAGGTGAGACTCGCATCCAAGCCTGGCCACAATGGCCCCTATGATTAGGGCTCCATCTGTCCCTCCCCCACTCCAGGTGGCTGTCCTCTCCAGGGTCTGAGGAGATGACAAGTGAGCAGGACGCAGGGACGCAGAGGGTTATGGGAACACGGCAGCATATAAGTACCTGGGGCTGGGCTGATGCCGGGAGGACGAAGTGACCAGGGTCCTGAATAGTACCCAGAACATGCAAACAACCCCAGGGACTCTGGGAGAACAGCTTGATGGCATGTGATCTGCCTCAGCCATCCAGCCCTGCTCCCTAGATCCCCCCACAGCAACTGTGCACCCCAAGCCAGCCCGCACTCACCAGTCCCTCACCAGTGGAGCTGCTCCCATTAAGGTCCAGGCAGCGGTCCTCCCCACAGCTCAGGCTTGGCCCACCAGCCCTAAGGACTAGCAGCAAGGCCCACCGAGCTGGCACGCTGGGCTAGAGGACACAGTCCCCTTCCAAAGGTACAGAAGGGAGGGCCCACGTGCCTGCTGCTGGATCCCTAGGGCCTTGAGACTGGGGTCACTAGCCCCCCCCCCACCATGAGCAGAGGATGTGTAGCAGCCTGTAGGGGCTTCCTGCCGAGGCCTAGGCCTACCCTTGGCTACTCTTGGCTGTAGATGACCTGATGGCCTCACAACTGGGCTCTTGACATCCCTACAGCCTTTCTAGAACTCTCTGGGAAGAACAGAAACAGGGAGGGCTCAGCCAGAGGATGCCTCCCCACCCCAACACACACACACACACACACACACACACACACACACACACAAGCACGTACACACGCACACACACATACATGCATACACACGCACATACATAGTCGAGCACACATGCATGTGCATGCACATACACACAGACACACACGTGTGCACACACACACACACAATGAGGGGGAGCTCCCCAGACCAGGCCTGCCCACACCCATTGAATAGGAGGAAGACATCCAGGACCTCCACTCGTGGGCCTGTGGGGACAGCTATACTTGATCCTGTCTGCTCGCCTGAAGCCGCAGGCTGCCTGTCAGGAGCCAAGATTTATGAGGTCCTGCCTGTCCGTGAGCCTATCAACTCCCCCTTCCTACAGCCAGGTGTCACCCAGACAGGCTGGGGCTGCTCCCTCAGTCTCAGCCAAGAGCTCATGCAAACAAGCTGGAGTGAAGTCAGCTGCCCAGAACTCCGGAGGAACGAGGGGCTGCAGGTACAAGGGGCTGCAGAAAGAACCCTGGGCCTGGGGGTGGCCTTGGAAGGCACCTCCTCTTGGAGGGGGTGGGCAGCCTCTCACTCGTTAGGCCAGACTGAGAGACAATCCTAGGGACACAGCGCCACCTCCACCAGCAACACTCCGGGAGACTCTGGTGAGCAAGATGCCCTGGCTGGCCTCTTTCCCACCTCCCCAGGAATGCGCCTCCCTAGGAATGTTCCACCTCTGAACCTGGATGGGCCCCTCTTTCCCTCAGGGCAGCGGGACAATTGGGAGCCTCTGTGTGAGCTTGCTGTGCAGGGCCGACAAGCCCGCTCAGCACTCCAGGCTGAACAAGCTCAGGGAGGGAGTTGCTTGGGTGAGGCTGAGCACCCATGTGTGCCCCCCCCCCGCCCCTGCACACACACACACACACATACACTCCCATCCCCAGGAAGCTGCCATGCCTCTCTTCCTGTGTACCCTGCCAAGCGCCATGGCAGGTGTCTGGCCTCGGGGACAGGGAAACGGATCTTTTCAGGAAGACGGTGGGGGAATCTGTGCCAGCTTTGAGGATACAGAAAATGACGATGACAGTTGACTGGGTGATTAGCAGGGTTGCTCAGCAAGTGACAAGAGAAGGCTGCTGACGGTTGTAGCCGTCTGTGGCACGTGACGGTGCGGTCTGGGGAGTTTAGTCCAGCCAGATTGGAAGGGACGTGCGAGCTGACAGGTGCCTGGCAAACGTCAGCAGGCAGAGCCAAGACAGCCTAGAGCCCAGACTGGACAAGGGGTTGGGAATCACCCTCCCGGGGTCAGCCGGGTGCTTCAAGGAACCCTGGAATCAGAGGGGTGGTCCCTGTTGCTATTGCCAGGAGGTAGCTCAGTGGTTAGGGGCACTGGCTACTCCCGCAGGGGAGCCAGGTTCAGTTCCACGGAACGCAGCACCCTCTTCCGCCCTCCACGGGCACCAGGCATACCTATGGTGAATGTACATCCATGCAGACAAAACGCTCATATAAATAAAACTTAAATGTTTCTCAAAGTACCCCTAACCGGGTAGCATAAACAAAGATTCTGTTCTCTCAGTCAAAGAGCCTCCTAACCCCATCACTAAGTCAAATAGGGCGTGGGCAAGGGGGGGGCCATGCTTCCTCTAGGGTCTCAGGCAGCTTCTCCCCCACATCATTCCGACCTGTCTCCAAGGGCACGTCACTTCACTGCCACGCCTAATCCCCAACCCTCCGATGAGGACCCTTGTCCTCGCACAGGTCCCTTGGGGGAATGCTGGCCAGTGTCTCCCTCTCAAGACTGTGAAATAGATCCTAACTTCCAAACCTTTGTCCTAAATAAAGCCAGGGAGTACGGGCCAGCGCCCCCTAAGCTGTCGAACTGGTACCTGGTACCCCTAGCTGATGCCCGAGCCCTGGCTTGTTCTTGCTTCCTCCAGCACATAGGATCGGCAGAGCCCCGAGCTCTGCTGCACCTTTCCTGCCTACTCCCTCAAAAGCAGGAGGAGCCACGTGCCACTCCTCAGAACTTTAGCCAAGGCACAGCAATGGCACATTCACCCACCCAGGGGCACTCAAAGGAGAGCACCCAGCCAATTGGCCAGCCAGAATGGTCCCAAGCTGCTCCAGGACCCTTGCAAACAGCCACTGTAGTTCCCTGAGGCCAAGGCCAACTGCCTGTATCCACAAGAGGATCACAGCTGGGCAAGGCTCAGCATCCTGGACACCCAAACACCCACACACGCCAGGCCCAAGTGCCCTCTTGAACCCTGGGCACGTCATACCAAGGGTGGTGCCTTGTCAGGTACTTAGAAGCTGGGGTTGAGTCCCATGGACAAGAGGCTTGACCTCCAGGAGGACTATGGTGACACTCAAACCTCCACGGTCCTTCATCGCCTCACTTTAGATGCAGGAACAAGAGACAAGAAGACTTAGACGGTCAACTAAAGTAAATCTACGCAGAACAAAACCAGAAGCCCTCACAGCTCCAGGGTGCTCCCTAACCTGGCCCCAGAGAGAAAGAAGCAAGACTCCTCACCATACCTGTTTGCAAGGGGACCTGGGAACTATGGCAGGCCCCAGGAGCTGAGTCTCTTAGGAAAAGTTGCCCCACACACACTCCACCCCACCCCCGCCTTCCAAGGGCTGACTGGAGCCTTCGCAGCACTGTGGTTCTCAGGCCAGATGCTGAGCTGGCTTGTAACACAGCTCGCCCTGGGGTCGCACGCAGCCAAGCCTATGTATGCTATGCTGCGTGACTCCTGGAGAAGTAGCTGCTAGGTGGAGTGATGGGGGAAGGGCTGACCTCCCGGCTCCTCTGTCAAGAAGACAGTTGTCAGCAAGTGTGTACACGTGTTGCTCACAAGAAACTGGACTCAAAGTGTCCCCCGTCACCGCCTGTCATCATCCACTCCAGGTCTGAAGTTATAGTGCCCAGCCTTACGTAAGGCCTATAACCTTGACCCGGGGGAGGCCCCTGAGCTCCCTGGAGGCAGTAAGTGCCACTCTGGTTTTATGAAGCACATACAGTAAACTGCTCCATCCAAGACTTCACAGGACAGAACTCCCTGCAGCACACACAGAGGTAGGGGGAGGGTCCTGCAAAGCAGCCTGCTTCTACCCCGCCACCAACCCCATGCTGTCCCTCTCTGGCCTCCTCCTGTCTGCTGTTCCAACAGTGAAGCCCAGGAAAGGCAGCCCACGGCCCCCCCCGGAACAATCTCTGGGTCCAGCAAGGATCCAAAGACAGCTCTGACCAAGCCGGCCTCCATCCATCCTGCACTGCACCGATTGGGTGGGGCGCCGCACACTAACAACGGTTCTGGTGGGCAGGAGGCCCACTGCAGATAGGCAGATAGCTAAGTGCAGGGCTCCCAAAATGTAAATGTTCTGGGTCTGGGGATGGGATAGGGGAAGTGGGTGTGGGGGAGGTGGGGGGGGTGAGGCTACAATCGCCTCCTTGTTCTGGCTTCCCTGTGTTTTAGTTGCTACGTTGCTGGCCCTGAGATGCTTGCCTCCCAGCCCTAAGGCCTATAAACGTGATGCTGCATCAGCACAGTAGGGCTGGGCTGCTAGAACAAGGAAAGCAGCTGAACAGGCTGCCCTCCGAGTCACCAGGGGGTGTCCACAGCGACCATGGGGGGGTCCTGTCAGTGGGGCAGGAGGCGGGTGATGAGGTTAGTGCCAGGTGTCATAGCATGAGTCTGAGAGTGGGCAGCAACAGGGCCACACACCGATGTACACGAGACGCTGGGAAGCTGCACGGAGGCCAGGGTGTGGTTTTGCCAAGCCTCCAAGAAGAAGGCTGACTCTTGGATTTGGTGAGGGAATCTGCGCCATAGAACCACGAGGTTAAAAAAGAAAAAGAAAAGAAAAATCTTCATGTCTCCCCCTTGTGTCACTCTGAATGGTAACAGAAAAGCTAACACTGTCACTATGCGTGGGTGGACTGCCTTTAAAATGGAAAAGCAGGCTGGGCGTGGTGGTGCACACCTTTAATTGGGAGGCAGAGGCAGGCGGATCGCTGTGAGTTTGAGGCCATCCTGGTCCACAGAGCTAGTCCAGGACAGCCAAGGCTACACAGAGAAACCCTATCCTGAAAAACCAATTAATTAATTAATTAAAATGGAAAAGCAGGCCAGGTGTAGTGGCGCACACCTTTAATCCCAGCACTTGGGAGGCAGAGGCAGGCAGATCCTGTGAGTTCAAGCCTGGTCCACAAAGCTAGTCCAGGACAGCCAAGGCTACACAGAGAAACTTTGTCTAAAAAACAAACAAACAAACAAACAAAAAACTCAAACAAACAAACGGAAAAGCAAGCAAGCAATGAAGAAGCCAATGCCCACTGCTCCAGGCTGGAGCTTGCCAGGGGAGGGGTGGGGACTGTGCCCAGCAGAGCCACTGCTGTAGCAAGCCTGGCTCCCATCACCTGCACACCTCCCTGGGTAGTCATCTCTGTTCAGGAGGCCTGCCAGCCTGGGACAACATTCCAGACCCCGCCCCCAGACCCTGCTTCCCAAGATCCCACCCCCCAGACCCTAACCGCCCCCCAGGCCCCACCCCAGCTTAACACAAACTAGTGGGAGTGGGAGGAGAGGCTGTCCGTGTCACTCACCCCTCCAGAGCAAGCCCTAGGATGCCCGGGGGCCCCATGCCAGCAAGGTAGGATAAGCAGGGAACCATGGGAAGGGAGCTGGATAGCACAGCCAAAGCGAAGAGCCTACACTAGGAGCTATCCTGAAGGTTTTCTGAATGAAGTGTCCCTGGGGCAGAAGCAGGAGGAGCCAGCTCAGGCAGGTGTCCCCACCACAGGGCATTAGCTTCCGGGAGACCCAGCGACCGCGTCTGTGTGCTAGTGACCGTCACAGGCAGGCGCGTGCTTTCCCCCGCTCTCAGAAATGGGCAACTGTGATGTCTTAAGGCATCATAAAGATCTCTTTTGTGGCCAAGCGTAGTGGCGCACTCCTTTAATCCCAGCACTCGGGAGGCAGAGGCAGGCGGATCGCTGTGAGCTCGAGGCCAGCCTGGTCTACAAAGTGAGTCCAGGACAGTCAGAGCTACACAGAGAAACCCTGTCTCAAAAAACCAACCAACCAACCAACAACAACAAAAAGATGCTTTTTGCATGGGGAGAGTATTTCTACTGTGTGTCTGGGTCCCTCCCTGAGGCATTGTGGGAATGACAAGTGTGTGACCTCCCTGGATAGCAACTCGCTCTCCAGCATCACATCACCGCCTGTGGTAGTGCCAGCCTGCCCAGCTTCCTGCCTTTCACCTGAGCCTGTGCAGGAGACACTCCTTTCCCAATTCCTCAGAGGACGCCGCCCCCCACTCTCCCTGAACCCCCCCTCCCCCTGCATCACTCCTGCACCTGGAGGTGAGAACTCATCTCCCTGTGCAATGGAGAGGCTTTGACGGCATGTGCACAAGAGGAGCCACTTAAGAGCGCGCTCATGCCGGCTGGCTCTGCAGCGGGTGATCAGCCTCACACCAGCACCACCATCTGCTCAGCTACAGTGACACCCCTGGGACCTCAGCATGGGGCGCTTCCTTCTAAACGCATGCACACGGGCATCCTCGGTGCCCAAACAGTTCGTGGAAACACAGAAACAGTCCAGTCCAGCCGCAGAGAACACAAGCAGGGAACACAAAGGGCCCTTTACACGTGTTTGGGGGTGGGGGCGGGGGTGGGGGCGGGAGTGAGGGTGGGGAGCTCTCAGAGGACCTGAGTTCAAGTCCCGGCATCTACAGTGAGTAACTCATGGCCATTCTCCAGGGAGAGCCAATGACTACGTGTGTGTGTGTGTGTGTGTGTGTGTGTGTGTGCGCGCGCGCGCGCATGTGTCTGCACACACACATACACGAGTGAGTGCAAACGCATGCATCTGGAAGTCAGAGGACAACTCGTGGGAACCTGGTCTTTCCTTCTGCTACATGGGTCTGGGAAAGAACTCAGGTTGTTGGGTGTGGAGACAAGTCTTTTCCAATGAGCCGTCTACATAGTCCTGTCTTCCCTCCCTCCTCCCTCCCTCCCTCCTCTCTCCTCTCATTTTAAAAATTATTATTGTATGCGTATGAGTATTAGTTTGCATGTATGTTTGCACAACACATGTGCACCCGGTGCCTACAGACATCAGAAGAGGCCGTCGGATACTCTGGAGTTGGAGCTGCCATGCGGATCCTGAGAACTGAACGTGGCTCCTCTGGAAAAGCGGCAAGTGTTGTTAGCTGCTGAGCCCTCTCTCGAGCAAGCTTGATTCCTCGCTTACTACACCACTTTGGGATACATTTGTGCGGAAAGGCAGCATGCCGCTGTTACCCCATGTGGTCCATACCGGAACTCACAGTGGTGTCGCCCACTCCAGGGCTTTGAACAGGTAGTGACATTGGCCCTCCGCATTCCTGCCTCCCATCCCCCCCCCCAGTCACTAGATATCCTCAACTTTTTTTTTTTATTAATTTATTCTTGTTACATCTCAATGGTTATCCCATCCCTTGTATCCTCCCATTCTCCCCTCCCTCCCATATTGCCCTTATTCCCCTCCTCCATGACTGTTCCTGAGGGGGACCTCCTCCCCCTGTATATGCTCATAGGGTATCAAGTCTCTTCTCGGTATCCTGCTGTCCTTCTTCTGAGTGTCACCAGGTCTCCCCCTCCAGGGGGCATGGTCAAATGTGAGGCACCAGAGTACGTGAGAAAGTCATATCCCACTCTCCACTCAAGTGTGGAGACTGTCCTGTCCATTGGCTAGATCTGGGTAGGGGTTTAAAGTTTACCGCCTGTATTGTCCTTGGCTCCTCAACTCTTCATAACTACGTTTTGTTTACTATTTCCTGCAGAGGTCCGTGTGTAAGCACTCACGCCACAGTGCTCTCGTGGAAGTCAGAGCACAGCCGCCACGTACCTCCCTGGGGATGGAACTCGGGTCATCACCTGCACACACACTGGCTGTTTTAACTTCTCCCCCCCCTTCAGAATGTCAGAACGTATCAGCACAAGCGTGTGGCCAGCTCAGGTCAGTTGACCTCAGTGAACCACGCACAGCTGATGAGCTGGGCTTTTAAAGATATTTCCTAACTGGAGCTGGAGATGGAAATCTAAGAGCCAACACACACACACACACACACACACACACACACACACACACACACACACAGCATATCCACACACATATATAACACACACAACACGCTACACACATATAACATACACATCATACACCACACACACACACACATACAACATACACACCACACAGCATACACACACACACCACACACATACATAACACACACACCATACACCACACATATACAGCACACACACGCACAACATACACACCCCACAGTATATACACACACCACACAGTACACACATACATAACACACTCACCACACTACACACATTCATAACATTCATCACACACTATACATATACACCACATAACACACACACACACACACACTATGGCCTCCAGAGCAACTTGGAGACAAGACACAGTGACCAAGAAATAGCTACAAAGGGCCCCCTCACTTGCGTGTGGTGGTTGTAGAACAGCAGGCCAACAACTCTGGTTGAGACAGGGAAGTTCCTCCATAGCTAGCCTCTCTTTCTGGGCCCCAATGCCCGCTGGGCCCACACCTGTCCACAGTCCCTGGAAGGTAGGGGAAATCCCCAGGGGCCATGCATAGGCCGTACCCTTAGGCCAGGCATAGAGGTGGCCCTGGGTGCTGTCTCCTCAGAGGCTGCCAGAAGGCAGGCAGGAGAGGCAGACTTCACAGTGACAGTAAGGCTATGTACAGTGGAGAACACCACCAGCTCTGACCATGGGACAAGAAAAGAGCTTCTACCTCCAGCTCTGCATGGAGGACAGTGAAGGGAGGACCACACTGCACTCCCATGGAGCCTGGAGGAGCAGTTCTGGATGTCCAGTCAGCCAGGGGCTGAGGGGGGAAAGACATCATGAGAAATCAGACACATGGTGACAAGGTGGGACAGGACTCAAAGGCTCCACACAACCCCTGAGGAAGTGGAGACACCACGGGACCAGAAAGACTCCTACATCCTCCTGCCTTCAGCCCAGGCCTCAGCAAGCCTAGCACCTGACACGGGCAGCAGGAATCACGCCGCCACAGCAAAAGCCTCCTAGTACAGACAAGAAGCTTGTCAGCCTGCAGGGGACTGACGCAATGCCCACTCAGAGGTGAGACTGGCTGTGCAGTTGGTTCAGCTAGCTCCGACGTTAGGTGCACAGGATAGAAAATCTCCCTGAGTGCCCAGGGAAAACGCCTCTCTCCCAGACCATGACCAAAAGCAGGGCAGTGAGCCGGCTTCCCAGCCTTCCCCCACCCCCTCAACTCGCTCTCCAAGAACTGTCAGGTTCTCTCTGTTTATATACACCAGCATCCAAGAGCGTAGGAATGGGCTTTGGATTTCTTTTTTCTTTTCTTTTTCCATTTGTTTCCCAGAAAACAAGACAAGACGTAAAAGGCTCAAAAGAAGCCAAGAACATTCCTCAGCTCCCCCAAATGTCCAGGTCTTCACTCCCTGCCGTGGCCGTGACTCCGAACGCTTCATTTCTCTGCCAGGAGGGTGGATTGTAACTGGGAGACCAGTACCAAGTAAGCAGCTCCCCTGGGGGCCGGCCAGGCATGCTGGGAACCCCTTGCCTGTATATATCTCATTGTTTGGGGGTCGGCCGGCCGGGCAAGCTGGGAGCCCCTTTCCTGTGTGTGCCTCTGCCTCTACCTCACTGTCTGTCCCAATCGCCCCTTGTCAATCTTCCAGGAACACTGCCTTCTGGTTCTCCCAGGCCTTGGAAGGCCTCAACCCATGTTTTCCCCATAGCCTGGTGACCGGCTAAGACCGGCTTTGCCTCTTGCTCAGTTTCTGGGCCAAGAACCGGAGGATCCTGGTCACTCCTCACTTTGCTATGGACCTCTCCAGCAGAGCTTAGCACCCTGCCAGGGATGGAGCTGGGCCTGGCTGGGAACCCACCCTGGGTGTCAGCCGGAGCCGGAGCTGGCCAGCTGGCCACTCACACGCCCCTGGTTTACGAGCGAGGGCTGCATACGTGCAAGCCTCGGGCCAGCCAAGCGTCTGCCTCGCTCCATCCAGCACGCATAGCCAGATCAGCAGCTCCCCCATACACTTGCTCCGGAGAGGACACTGGCTATGCCCAGGAACGCAGGACTTGGCTGAAGACTTTCCAGAGAGGCCACGCATGCATACCCTTGCTGGGGACCTCTGCCCACCCTCATCTGCTGCCACCACATCTTTCTTAGTCTCCCTGCCTTCTGACTAGCCCTGACCACACAGTCAGTATTGGTCCCAGGCTGGCAAAGTGTCTCTGTGAGTGACCTGTCCCATCTGCCTTCCAGCTGGAGCAGGTCCCGTGAACCGGCCACATCCCAAAGCTGCAGTATAGCCGCCTCTCGGATGCGCCTGAGCACATACAAGCCAACAAGCATGTGTTGAGGGCAGGAAGACTGGACCTATATTTCAGTCCACACGGGGTCTGTTTTGGCTTACGTTCTTTAAAAAAAAAAATCATCGCACCACAGGTCATCCAGCAGAGGAGCAATAAAGTCAGGGCCTGGAGTGTTAGAATTAAAAGGCAGGCCAGTGAGTAACACGCGAGGGCTGGCCCTCAAATCCACCTCCCCCCCCCTCTCGTGTCAGCCCATCTGTACTTCAGCACTCTGAAGTCAGAGTCGGAGGACATCCTAGAGGCTGCAAGGTGAGCTCTGGCTTCAAGTGAGAGACTCTGCCTTTGTGAGTAAGGGGGACAGTGACAGGGGAAGACTTTGAACCTGCAGGAGCACAGCCCACAATCCCCCAGACACACACACACACACACACACACACACACACACACACACACGACAGGAGAAGGGACATAAAGGTAGGCAGGTTGGGAGTGAGGGCTGGCCCTTCTTCATAAGGCAGCCTGAAGACAGGGTCTGAACACAGGGGCTCTGGCTGCACTGCCTCTGGGAAGGCTGTGGTCCTGCCCACCTTGTGCCCAGTACCCTGAAGGCTTGAGTACTCTCCCTCCAAGTCACCTCCCTGCCACACCCATTCTCCTACCTCCAACTAGCTTGTTCCTTCCCCTCCCCCACACTCACACCACAGCCCTGACAGCCCCTCCCCACACTCACACCACAGCCCTGACAGCCCCTCCCCCATACTCACACCAGAGCCCTGACAGTCCCTCCCCCACACTCACACCACAGCCCTAACAGCCCCTCCCCACACTCACACCACAGCCCTAACATCCCCTCTCCCACACTCACACCACAGCCCTGACAGCCCCTCTCCAACACTCACACCACAGCCCTGACAGCCCCTCCCCCACACTCACACCAGAGCCCAGACGGGGGGGGGGGGGGGGGGGGGGGG
>OU015754.1:84101254-84118534 GCA_907169655.1 Acomys percivali | reverse complement strand
CACACACACACAGGTCACCTTCCCACACACACACACACAGGTCACCTTCCCACACACACACACACACACACACACACAGGTCACCTTCCCACACACATACACAGGTCACCTTCACACACACACACACACACACACAGACACACAGGTCACCTTCTCACACAGGTGCCATAGACCTGGGCAAGGCTTTCCCCAACCTCCAGCTCCACCTCTATCTGCCTCCCTCCTGGTCTGCCATTCACCCTCCCAGTCGGCCATGTGCCCCACCCCATACTTCCTCTGTTTCATGGCAACTGTGGAGTGGACTGCCCACACTGATACACATAAACATGCATTGGGGCACTACCTTGGGATCCTACAAAGAGCTGAGGGCCTGGAGATATCGCTCAGTCGGTGCTGTGCTTGCCTGGCACACAAGGTTTGACCCTCAACACCACATAAACCAGGCATGGTGGTGCACGCTTCTGATCCCTGTAGTCTAGCAGGGGGGGCGGGCAGGAGGATCAGAAGTTCAAGGCCATCCTCAGCTGCACAGTGAGACTGAGGCCATGCTTGGACATACAAGACTGTCTTCAAATGAGAGCGGGGGAGGGGAGAGGGAGAGTTGGCACATGCCTTTAATCCCAGCACTCATGAGGCAGAGACAGGAGGATCGCTGTGAGTTTAAGGCTAGCCTGGTCTACATGGTGAATTCCAGGCCATCCAAGGGTACAGACTGAGATGATGTCTCAGACAGAGACAGGGAGGGAGGGAGGGAGGGAGGGAGGGAGGAAGCTGACTGGCTTTCTTATAGAGGTCACATGTAAGAGACCTTATACAGTGTGGACACTCCCCAAACTGAGCCCAGCCATCACCCAGAGTGGCAGCGGGATCCTCCATAAGCTGGAATTCGTCCCGCAGGTCTCTTAGGGCCTACATGCAGCAGGATGGCGGCTGGTTGCTAAGGACAGGCACCTCACTGGCTGTGTACACACTCCCTCCTCCTTCGGTGGGAAGGGGAGAGGCCCCACACAGGCCCTGAGCAGTCTGTCACCTAACTGGGATAAGAATGGAATTCAGAGAAACAGGAAGCAGAAGGTGGAACAGCAGAAAGAGGCATGGTCCAGCCACACCCGAGGTCACAGGGCCTGGTAATTGCCCCTGACAGCCCCCCACCCCCCCAGCACTTTTTCTTTCTGGTCCCCTCCCAGCCACAATCCCATAAAGTAGGAGAAGTCACAGCCTGATTAGCGGCTTCCTGCCATTCTTTGGCCTCCATCACTCCATCACCCCTACACAAACACCGTGAGGCTCAGAGGTCCCCTCAGGCTGACACTAGCCTCAACAGTTTCCAGGTCACACGGAGCAAGGAAACTTCACAATGGCTGGGGAGGGGCTGGAGCTAGCAGCTAGGGTGCTGCCCTTCCCTGTGGAGGGAGCTAGAGGCGATGAAGGTATGGGAGGCATTTACCCCAGCCCTTGAGAGAAATGAGCATCCACCCCTCCTCCCCCTCTCTCTCTCTTCCTCCTTCCCTCCCTCCCTCCCCCCCCTCTCTCCCCCCTGCAAGAGGGTCTCTGATCCCACCTAGTTCTCTGTGTTCATAACTGGCATGCTGACTGGGCAGGAACCGTAGCCAGTTGCTCAAGGTCACACATGACCACGGGAAGGGAGACCATCTAACAGCGCAGGCTCTAAGAGGGGCCTGAGACTTCCACTCTGAGGCAGAAGCTGCCTCCGCCTGCACCTGTCCCGGTCTCTCACTTGCAAGCTTGGGAAGCACACAGCAAACCCTTCCAGGGTGCCTAGCCCATAGGACAGAGGAATGCAGAGCCAGGTGGCTGGCTGTGAGGGGGGGGCCCTCTGCAAGTACCTCAGCTGCACAACCCACACAGAGAAGGGAAGAGCTACCCTCAGCCGCTAAGCAGGTACTCCCCAGACTCCATCCCTAGAGGTCACAGCTTGGCACAGATGCACATGAACCCTCAGGAAAGTGACCCTGTGTGCTGTCGTCCCAGTGCTAGCAGGTAGGACAAGCAGACACCCCGCTTGAGCGCCTCCTGTGTTATCACCCAGCAGTTGCCGCTGCCTGGCTCACACAAGGTAGGTATCCAACTCATTAGTAGCCATTTGTCCCACATTCCTGCCTGGGTCAGGCCGGGGTCACAGTACCACTCCCATAAAAACAAGAGAAGCCCCAGGCCCTGCCTGGCACAATACCTAGACAAATAGGGTCTCGGAAGAGCTGGCACAGTGACCACGAGGCTGTGGGTCACCTCATAATGCCAGCTCAGGAACGACAGCTTTGACGGGGTAACACAAGCTTGATGTGGGGCAGACAGACACCATGAATAAACCCCTGCCCTGCCAACCAGCCACCCCGGAGGAGATGCTCCAACTCCATTATCCGGCCCCAACTCTGCCCAACATCTGCATCTGCTTCCTCTCGGCCTCCTGTCAGGCCATGGGCTCCCCAAAGCTGGTGCTGCCCCTCTCAGGTCTCCCCGACCCCCAAGCACCAACATTGAGTAGCTTGGAGAAACTGGTGGACAAAGAAAGGAGTCTGTGGCCACCAGGAAGTGTGCTGGGCCTCCAGGCCTGGCGGGGGGGGGGGGGAGGGGGGGGGGGGGGGGGGGGGGGAGGGGAGGGGCAGGGGGAGGGATGGGTGGGACGACACAGGCCCAGGTTCACACCTAGGCCAGTCCCTCAAGGATGGGAACCAGACTGTGACAAACAAGGAAGGCCGAGAGCATCCGGAGACGGAGATGCTGGGTGCAGGCTCTGCTGAGACCATTAAACAAACAAGGCCAGACAGGGGAAGAAACAACTAAGGAATCCCAGGCTCTGGGTGGAGATCCTGAGGGTGTGTGACAGCCAAAAACCCCCGCTAGCTGGCCAGGGAGGGCCCTACAAGGACCACAGCCTCTCCAGTGTGCTGAGTGACCCTGCTCCCATACCCGCTTCTGTCACAGGCCGGGAGTTAAAAGCCACCTGAGCATTCTAAGGTTCCACATGCGGGTGACAGCCTGCCATCTCGCTCATACACAGACAAGTGGAGCTCACAGAACAGACCACATGTTCCCCCCAGCAAGCCTGGGGACAGAAAGGTGGTCACGGCCATACTCAAGGCACTGCTGCAGACCCACCCTGTCATGAAGACCTCGCTGCCCACAAAAGCCAGCACTTCTGTCCTGACTCCACTACACAGCAAGGAGATAGCCAGACCTTAACGCTGGGTCAAGCCTGGCTTGGCCTGCCTCTGCCCACCCTCACCCCAGGGTGTTCACCAGACCCCAGCACATGACCCAGAGGGGCCATGGCAGCTATAGGCTGCCCTGTTCTCCATCCCTACCCCACCATCCTGCCCAGAGCATCCTGGCAAGAAGCCATACATTAACCCCGTGCCCCCAGTGGCAGCAACCCCAGAGCCCCACTTGCCTTCCACCCATATGGGCTCTATGCTTCTCAGCCCATTATTAGCACCTCCTCTGGCAGGCCCAGGCAACCCCCACCTCAAAGCCAGGGCCCTTGACTTTGATGCCTGTGGCCCACTATAAGCCACAGGAAGCAGGGGACCCAGCCGACAGCCACAGAGAGACACTGGTGCCAGGCCAGAACACCCCAACCTGAGGTAGTGCTGGCCAGCGGCCCAATCTTGTCACCTCCAGGAGTGTTGGCCTCCTGTCCTCTTCCCTCTGCTCCCTTCCTGAGAGTGACTCATTTCCCTCCTGGAAAAAAAAAAAAAAACGACCAAGCACCCCTTCTCTCTTCCCTATTTCTCACTAGAGTTCACCTCAGGACAAGCAACTAAGTCTAACGGTGGAGACACACAGGAGCCGGAGCCCACCATGCTTAACCTTCAGTGGGGAGTGTGACTTCCAGCCACCCCAGTGACTTTAAGGATGACCTCTCCAGAGGAACACCACTCTTGCCTGCTTCCCACATCCTGTTCCCACGTCCACCTGCCAGCCACCTGTTCCCACGTCCACCTGCCAGCCACCTGTTCCCACGTCCACCTGCCAGCCACCTGTTCCCACGTCCACCTGCCAGCCACCTGTTCCCACGTCCACCTGCCAGCCACCTGTTCCCACATCCACCTGCCAGCCACCTATTCCCACATTCATTGCCAGCCACCTGTCCCCACGTCCATTGACAGCCACCTGTCCCCATGTCTATTGCCAGCTGCCCATCCTATACCTGCAGGCCACATCTTCTCCAACCACTGCCACAGCCATGTTCCATACCCAGGAGCCAGTCCCTTTGTCTCTAATGGCCGGATGCTCAGGATCGCCTTCCTCCCTCCAGTGCCAGCACCAAGCTAGCTTTGCCTCCCACAGTTCTACCAGACTAAACTGGGAATCCATTGCCCCTTCAGTCTAAATGCTGCTCCAACAGTCTTGGGCAGAGCCAACTGTGCTGCTGGAGAGCCCTGGGTATCACTTGTGTGGCCGAGGGCCGGGGCTAGGAGGAGTACAGAGGGCATGGGCCAGGCAGACGCTCCCCATCACACATGCCTCTGTTCAGAGTCAGCCGGGCAACATTGAGAGATGTGGGCACTCACCTGAGAGGCAGCCTTCCTGGCCAGGCATCTGGCTCCAGCCGGGACAGCACCTGAACACAGTGTGGGCCTCTGTGGCATATACCTGCCGGTAGCTCATATAGTACACAGTCCTGGAAAAGAAGAAACAGGGTGTGTTGATCATGATGGGGCCAGCACTTGAACTCTCAGAGCACACCAGAGATAAATGCTTGCCAATGTGAGGTGAACAAGCCTAGGGAGCCGGTACCCCACATACCAGCGCCTGGCTCCTTCTGTCTCCCAAGGTACCTGCCTTCTTCACAGCGTGGCTCTTCTAGCCCACAGGGCTCCCAGAGGCTGCATCCTTCTCGCCCTAACCTGCCGTAGAATCCCTCCCTGGCTCTAGCGATCTAGCGATGACCGATGACCGGTAGGACCGATGGCGGCTCATGCTGGCCGCCGGCTCCGCCCAGTCTGCTTTCATCTGTCACTTCTCATACTAAGTCTAAGCACCGTCTCCCCCACATCCATGCCTGCTTGTAACGGGACTAAAATCTGTAGGTTAAACAGGTTAAACAGATTACAGGTTAAGTAATCGGTCCAGATGAGGACACACTGAGGTACAGCAAATGGGATCCTCCTGAGAATCCAAGGAGATGGGGCTGTTGGTGACACCTCAAGACTAGACATGACAGGACAGCCAGTAACACCAGAGCTGGCGCTGGGACAGGCGCTCCCTCAGAACCTCACCCCTATACTGTTTCTGCACAGACTCTTTCCAATTTAAGACGCTGGTTTGTCATTCCTTTGTATTCTGTGCATGGGGTGCACATATATGTGTCACGTATGCATGGAGGCAAGGACAGTGTCAGGTGCCTTCCTCAGTCCTATTTTTTTGAAGCAGTCTCTCACTGACCCTGTGGCTCACCAGTTGGCCAGCCTGGCTGGCCAGATATCCACCTGCCTTTTCCTCCTCAGCACTGGGGTTACAGGTGGGCCATGTTATGCCTAGCCTAGCATTTTTTATGTGGGTTCTGGGGACGCGAACTCAAGTTTTTACGGTTGTATGACAAACACTTTATCAACTGAGCCGTCTCCCCAGGCCCCTACAGAGCTGTTTTTAGGTCTCCTGGTTTGTCAGCCATTTGTCACAACACTTCTGGGAAATGAACACAAACTCACCGCTGGGTGCACGCCCCTGGGCCCTATGACTGTGACGTCTCTATGTTTGTAGAGACAGCCTGCAAAGGAGACACGGGCTAAGAGGGGCTGGAGGGAGAAACAGGGAAGAGGAAGAACAGGTAAAGGGAAGGTGGTGACTGTAGATGGCAGCAGGGTCAACAGCCACCGAAGCTAGGCCGACGGCCACAAGGTCAAGGGCCCTCAAGGCCCTGGGAATGAATGCTCAGGTGGCCCAGGCTGTGTCTCCAGGTGACAAACCAGGCTATGCTTTCACGGGAAGCCATGTGGCCCTGGGCTCTGCCCAGTAAACAAGGCTGCGGCCACTTCCCGGAAGCATGTGTTCCTGCACAGACTGCACACACAAACTCTGGGAGAGCCTCACGAACACCACCTTGGCAGGACATGAAACCAGCCACAGCGTGAACAATATTTGGCAGTGACAGAGCGCTAGAGCCTGGCCATCGTAAATATTTATCCCCTTGCCTGGGCTGTGGACAGGGCTGGGCTACGTGCGGCTCCCCCCCTGGACGCTCCTCCACAAGGCCTCTGAAGGAAAAGATTCTTGGAGAGCACGGGGAAGCCATAAGAACCAGGTCCAGCTTGACTTCAGATAGTAGCAGCTCATATGGGCTATGAACTGTAGGGCTGGAGGATGCTGGGGCCACGTCAGAACTGAGGTTGCTATGGCCACGTCAGAGTGGAGGCCTTAGCACTCATGAGTCTGGGCTTTCCGAGAGGGGCACAGGCCCCATGATTTGAACGTCAACTATCTTCCATCCCTTCTCACCGCCTCCTTTTCTCTGAGTGACCCCTTCCTTGTCCCTCTAGGCTTTACGAAGTCTAGAGAGTTCCCAGCCTGATGACCCGCTGTCTGTCTGACCGGTCAGGAAAGACTCCCTCACAACGAGATCCTTGGACTCCCTCTGGCCTCCCAAGAGTCAGCACAACCTCACCTGTTGCTGATGAGGACACACACCAACACCAAGAGCTCATTACCGGGGCTGGAGAGATGGTTCAGTGGTTAAGGGCATTGGCTACTCTTCCAGAGCACCCGAGTTCAATTCCCAGCACCCACATGGCAGCTCACAACTGTCTGTAACTACAGTTCCAGCATATCTGACACTCTCGTACAGATACGCATGCAGACAAAACACCAATGCACATAAAATAAAAATATAAGAATAAAGAAAGAGCACATTACCCAAAGACAAAATATGGCGGCAGGAGACTCCACCCAGGTTAACACAGATGGGGAGGCTAGGGCCAGAACAAGTTCTCAACCTGGCCAAGTGCTCTCAGACTGAGAGAGCTGGGATCCCAAGTGCATCCTGGGAAGTCTGCCTGGCTGGCCACACGAGAGCTGGAGAAGAGGGTTCCCCCCCCCAAAAAAAACAAAGCAAAAACCTAGGGGCAGGGAAATGGCCTAGTGGGTGAGAAAACACTTAACACTGTGGAAGCAATGGTATGTAAAGTTTGAACCCACAACATCCGTGTAAGAAGCTGGGCATGGCTACACACGTGTGGAAGCCCAGCACTGGGGGAAGGGGTTGAGCCAAGGAGCTTGCCGATCAGCCGGCCTGGCCAGACAGCGAGTTCCAGCTCGGTAAGAGAATCCAAAGAAAGAATAAAAGACAGAAAGAGGGACCCTCTGGTCGTATCATGGTCAGGGCCTAACATCACACTGCGAAGAGACGTCCCTCAGGGCTTGGGCACCACCTGAGCCCACTGGTGACCCCACAGGTGACTCCCACACTTGCCTGAGTTACAGGTTCAGCCTGCTGTAGAGCCAGCAAGGCTGACAGTGGCACCCACGAGCGAGCCCTGTCTCAGAGGTCACTGTGTCCCACCTCTTGCAGTTAGATTATCCGTGAGATGTTTTCTGCCCTCACTTCCATAGTAAACACCTGTACCGCTCAGGCCAGGCTCAGACATTGTCCCAGTGCGGAAGAGAGACAAGGCCCGAAGGCTCTGGGTGGAGACTGGGACACAGTGGGAAAGGAGCAGTGTCACCCTGGGTCAGGTGCTCCCAAGGAGGGAGTGTGGTCACTTCAGAGGGACGAGCTGGACCACCACAGCTGGGCAGTTGCTGGGAGAAACTTTCTAGTGCTTGGGGAAGATGGAAGAAAGATTTCGAGGCCTTAAGCAAGCATGCCTGTGTCTGCTGTACGCTGGCAGCTGAGGTGAGCCTGGCTGGTGCGCATGGGGGCCCCCATCCTCTACAGGCGCCGAGGCGGATGGCTCAGGTTCACTCAGAGTAGGATGGGTGAAGGAGGAAAACAGGCCGGTGTCCAGCAAAGAGGACTGCCTCAACAACAGGGGGCAGCTGCTCATCCACGGAGCTTTGGCGTCCCCCACCCCCAGAACCTAGAACCCAAAATGCCACATGGGAACCCCACCCCCAACTGGGGCTGAACTTCTGTGTCTCAGGGCCACAGGGTGGGTGAGGGGTACCCGATGCCTTCCGCTGGGAGGCATGATGGGGGATCCCAGAACCTGGGCACAAGGGCGTCTTGAGATACCCAGAGAGCCCCGACTCAGACACTCTGCCAAGCACGCCATCCTCCATATCCAATCATGAACGCTCTGTCCCTCCCCCCACCCAGGGACGTGTGGCCCTCCCAGAGAGTGGGACAGCATGCCAGGAGGCTGGAGGTCATCGGTCCCTTGGGAAACCCTGCCACATCGACAGGTGACAACCTCGAGTGCCACAGAATCTCCAGCCTCAGGGCCCGAGTGGCTTCTGGAACCAGCCATGGACAGGGAAGCATAGCTTAGAGGACCAAACCCTGCTTCACAAACATCTGCACCCACGACCGTGTGAGGGTAAGGCTGGAAGGAAAGGTACAAAATGCTAACCTCTGAGAAAGGGAGATTTCTCCTTCCCCTCCGGGCCCCTTGGTCTCCTGACCTGCAGCCCCCTCACTCCAAGGGGAGGGGCCGTGCTGTGTGCTCTGCAGACCTGAGCAGCATGCCCCAGCCAGGTCAGCTACTGTAGCCCCCTCACCCGTCGGCACCTACCACCTCCAGACATTACCTCCGGTGTCCAGGGTGAGGAGACAGCAGTCCCTGAGAGCCACTGGTCCTCACTATACACTTTCCAGCTCTATCCCACACAAGCCCTAACAGACAGCAAACACCGAATGCTGAGACAGCCCCTGGAGCTAGGTAGGTGAGACACAGCAGGTCCAGGCACTCCTTTGCCTCCTCAGACACACACCTCCGCCTAGCTAGGGCTGCAGCCAACTCTGCCACTTCCTTCCCCCCCCAACCCCCACAGCGTCTCCACTGCTGTCCCCGCTGCCCAGCTCCCACTCAGGTAGGCCCTGCAGAGGAGAGCTACGCAAAGGCACTCCTTAAGTTTGATTTTTTAAATAAAACATTGAGCAATAAGTTATTCACAGGCTTGGGCACTAGGCCCGGGGGGAGGGGGGTTAGGGGGAGGGGGGGAGGGGGTCAGGTGGCAACAACCTCCAGCTGGCTGAGGAGGAAGTCCACCTTCTGGCCAATCAGCAGTCCTCCCCCCCCCCCAGGGTCCCACCACTGCCAGAGTGCCCCACCCCCACCCCAAGAAGGTCCCACCACTGCCAGGGCTCCCCACCCCCACCCCACAGGGTCCCACCACTGTCAGGGCGCCCCCACCCCTCCCCCATAAGTGATCCGCAGCAGGCCTGCTGGAGTATGAGGGTAAGAGACCATGTCCTCCTCAGTGAGGGGCCTCCGATGGAACCAAGGCGGTGCCTCAGTCCTAGCTGCCGGACCCTAAAGGTCACTGCTGCCGCTTTTCGCTGAGAACCAGTCCCCTTTAGGTAAGGGTCTCTGCCACGTACCTGCGCTCTTGGCCAACGCACCACACCTGCTGCCCGCAGCCTGACCTCCACACGGGCACCACACGGCTGAAGGCTTGCACACAGGGCTGGCGGTGGCCCACCAGAGTCAGCTTCTGCTCTGCGCACACGTGGGGCCTGGAAAAGAGGACAGTGGCATTCAGGAGCTGGCTGGCCCCAGTCATGCCTCTGCACCTACACGACCCCATGGCTAGGCCACGGCACACTGCCCACCCGCCGTCCACTGTGGACCCCAGGGGACGTGGGGACTGAGGAGGATGATGGACTGCCAGGGCGTCTTCCACCAGGATCTGTGCTGCCCGAGGCACTGGCCCTAAGAATCTCCAAGGAGCTCAGAGCAGATCTGCAGGCCTTGTTGGGGCTCAGCCTGGTCGCCAAGTCCCAGGCCTCAGAATAATGTTCTTTCTACACCATCCTGCTACCTCAGCGCATCCCTGGCATCCGCAGACTATATAGGGCTTTGGGGACATGACCCAGTAGGGGTGGGGACACGTAGGAATTAGTAAGTAGAAAAGCCAAGAATCTGACCACTATCCAGCTGCTTCCTGTTATGTCTCTGCGCCCCCTCCTCAGCCCAGAAGCCGCTCTAAGGGAGCACAGAGTGTCAACGGTGGGCAGCCTAGGACAGCCCTCAGGGCCCACCAAGAGGAGAAAAAAGGCCCTGGCCCTGTGAAAGAGGAGCTAGCGGCCTGCAGATGCTCAGCAGGTAACGGACAGAAAGCTCAGGCCTGTGCCCCTGAGATACTAGGGGATACAAAGGCTAGTTGTGGGACAAAAGACAAGACCCCCAAGCCTGGGAAGCAGGTAAGTCACCCACAGGGAACATTCAACCTGCACGGCCGGCGGGCAGGCTCTGAGCTCACTCCCTAGCACAGAGGGCAACCCGAACACTCACACACGCACACCACAATCGCTTTCGAATCTGGTGGGTGCCAGGGACTCCCCCCTCTGTCCTCTGGGCACAGAGTAAGCAGGGGCCACCCATCCCTCCCATGCTAGCTGAGGTCCTGGCTCCACCAGGGAACACCAGGGGACACAGATGCATCCCTGGCTTTGCCCCTGACCTCTGCCTCCACCCCATAGCCAGGAGGCACTCCTCCCTACAGTCCCCCTGACTGCTGGGTGCTGTCCAAAGCTCAGCACTTAAGAGAACCCAGACCACCCCAAGCAGCAGCAGCTCTGGCCGCAGACCAGGCAGCCACCCCCAGACGGATGTTCTGACCCAGAGGCCTTTATTCTTGTTGCTTGTCCCTGTCTCTGCTGGGTGGAAGGAAGCCACCTCCTCCTCAGGGAAGCGCACGGACCACCTGCAGACAAGATGAAAGGGGCTCCCAGCCTGCAGCAGGATCTGCACCTGCCCAGCAAGAAACCATGTCATCTAAACCCTAGCTTTTTGGGGGGGGGGCGTTGAGACAGGGTCTCTCTGTATTAGCCTTGGCTTTGTAGACCAGGCTGGCCTCGAACTCACAGCGATCCACCTGCCTCTGTCTCCCAAGTGCCGGGATTAAAGGTGTGCGCACCTGGCCTAAACCCTAGCTTTCTATTAGTCACAGTGTAGCCAAGACAGAGTTGGCACCACAGCAGTTGTAGGCACACCACTGCCTTAGTAAGACCTGCTGCAGGGCAGTCCCACTGCACCTTCCCTGGTCTCCCAAACTTCCTACCCAGGACAGACTCCAGCCATACCAAGTCTGAGGAGAGCGTAGGGCGAGGACTCGCAGGTCCCAGGACAGAGCAGCAGCGGGAGCTGCAGTGTGCTGTGAACCCCACATGAGCGCTGCAACTGTGGACTCATTCTCCTTGGCCACGTGGAACCCCAGACAGGGCTGAGCAGCAGTGAAGCTCCAGGACCAGAAGGGAAGGTTTTTGCCCCCTCACAGAGGTAATCCCCTAGGGAGAGACCACCACCACCACCACCACCACCTCCCCTCCTCCTCCTCCCCTCTACCATGCAGATACCAGGCACCTTCTAGGCATCAACCCATGGGGTGCCCCTTTCACCACCTGAAAAAAGGTGACACTGAGCCCCTGGGTTGTCTTAAGATCACCTGCTAACTGGACATGGGGCCCGAACCAGAGACTCCCCGCCTCTTCTGCTGAGAGTCTGTGCCCCTCAGATGGCTAGCTAGGCATGCTGGGCCCAGACTTCCTGTTGTGGGCCGAGGATCCCAGGCTGAGAACACAGGGACAAGGCCAGGGCAGGGGTTTGCGCAGGAGCAGAAGTCCCCACACAGGGAAAGCCTTCCTCAGCCTCAGCCTTCCCTGGCCTTGTGGCCTCCACTCCGCTGTGTACCCATAGGAGACTACTCTCCGTGGGACCCTTGAACATACACAAATTCCTTTGAGCATGTGCGCACGCGCGCGCGCACACACACACACACACACACGCGCACACACACACACACACACACACACACACACACACACACCTCTGCCCTCTGGCTAGTGGCCCCTGTAGCTGACTGGAGGACCAACAGAAGGTGGGGCCTAGGAGAAGGGACACTGGGCTTCTGTCTCCTCACTCGCTTAGAGCCCCTCCTTCCACTGTGGTCACGCAGCAGCCCCTCACCCTCTCTGGTCCCCTGTCCCTGCTCTGCACCCCTCTGAGGCCTGGTATTAGGACAGCAGTGACAGGCAGAGAATGTCACTGGCCCCAACCATGTGAGGATGGTCCGCAGGAAGCTACATGAACAGGAGATGACATAGAGGCCTAAAGCTCTTACAAGGGCCGGCAGGGTGGTTAACTGACATAAGGAGGGGGTGAGGAGGTACACGCTGCACCCAGTGCCTCTCCTAGGGAGCGTACACGAAGGTGCATGGTGGAGGACGGGAAGGGAAGCTGAGGAACCCGGCAAACACTCAAGCGCCCCACTGGGGCAAAGGCCTCTTCTGTCCCTTGCAGGTGGATCCAGCTTCCCACCAGGGCAGGAAAGGCAAAGCCCAAACAAACCACAATGTGGACCCAGTGTCATCAGAGGGAGGGGACTTCAGCCCAGCACAAGGCCATCGCGCGCGCGTGCCATCCCTCACGCGTGCAGTCCTTTCCCTGCTCTGCCACCACCACAGGTGTGCATGAACTCTGTGGCACAGCCTCAGGCAGAGCTGGTTGGAGCCTCAGCACATGGGCCACCCCTCCCTCCTCAGTGGGGCTGCAGAAGTCCGAGCAGCCATGCTAACCCTACCTGCCCAGCAGCCATCTCACCCTGGTGAGCAGACGAAGCGGAAAAGTCACTTAGGGGCAAAGACAAGTAAGTAGGTAGCCAGAGTCGATCCTCCAGATCTGAGCTCCCTCAGTCTACGGTAGCCACGGAACCGCCTGCACTGTCCCGCAGATTCGTGAATGTCTACAGGGCCCCTGGGCTGGGAGGCAGAGCTGCCTTACCCCTGGGACCCACAGAGGCCATGGCCTGCACACCAGCTTAGGGGGCTGTGGGCAGGAGGGCAACGCACTATGAAAATTCAGCAGCTATCGGTCAGGGAAACTGGCCAAAGAGGCGTGGCAGCTGTGCCAGGCCCCGCCAGCTCACCAGAAAACGCCCGAGGAGGGAAAGGCAGCAGACAGAGAGGGTCAGCCAGGAAGGAGTACTTTCTAGGCTCCTGGCTGCCTTCCCAGCGCCCCTCCCGTGCTCCTCTGAGTTTCTGGGAGCTAAGAGCAAGCCTGCGAGGTCACCTGTGGAGGAAGCTGGTCCTCATGGCTTCCACTTGCTTGCCTGTTCATCCAATTAAGCAGCTCCTTCTACAGGGCCCAGAGATTTAGCTCCACTGGTCTGGCGCAGCCAGCTGGGACCCATGCACAGATTCCACCCCTCCCCCCCCCCCCCCCCCCCCCCCAAAGATGCAGGTTATGGGAAGACAGGCAGGACTTTTGGCCAACCTAGAAACTCAGAGCCACCCACCAGATGGACAATCTGAGAACTGGGACACAGAGAAGGGACAGGAAGTTGGCCCATGGCCCCCAGAGGTACAGCCCCCACTGCAGGAAGAAGGGGAGGTGGGCCCCGGAAAATGCATCCAGCAGGAAGGGGGGCAGGCTCTCCTGTGACCCATTCGCAGCTAGTTCCAACACCTTTCAACAGCTTCCTGGACCCAGGTTGGGGGGTGGGGGTATGCTAGGGGCTCCATCCCAGGGAGACCAACAGGAGCCCGGTGCGAACACTTAAAAGGCAACCAACAGTTTCCACGTGTGCCGGATTGTACCCGTCCACCTGAACTTCGGGAAGCGGTGTCTGCAGCCCCTCCAGTCTACCATGCTAGCTGCCACAAACATGCTGGAGCTGCCCTTGGGCAGACTCACCGTTTTAAGTGGCTGTAGAAGACAGACACAGGTTGCTTCCACTCTCGGGTGAGAGCCCCGCCCCAAGACTCACTCAGACTCAACTCTCCTTTGTAATGGCCACAAAGACAAAAAAACAAGACCCAGGGTGGAGGTTCTGAGGGCACCTGTCCCAGTAGGAAGCTTGTCCTCTCATTTCCTCGAGGAGTCACAGCTCTGTCCTTAAAGCCAGGTCCATGGTGGATCCATCAGTGCCAGCCCTGAACAGGAGCAGCGAGTCCCTTCTGCAGAGAAGCCCCAACTCCCGCCCGAAGGGTCCTGCGTCCACTCCCCACGCCGCCCCTGCAGCCTTGCCAAGTTGGCAAGGCCCCCACCTTGCATCCTGCAGGGAAGCGCCGCCGAGCAGGGCGGGAGGGGGGGGGGGAGGCAGGCCTCTCATCCATGCACCTCGTCCACTCGGGTCTCACTTCGCACCAGTTTTCCTTTGAGGCCAACGGAGGGATCGTTTTGCAGTTTAAGAGAGACCGCTAACCCGCCTGTTGGGGAATCATCTTTCAAAATTAAATCCGTCGCCGCCGGCTCTCTGACCCTTCTCTTCCTGCCCAGTCTAGTACTGAATTCCTCCTCCCGCGGCCCAGGAGCACACGTGTTTAACACACAAACCAGTTCTGGCAGGCCCCTCTGGGCACCCCCGCCCCTGCGCAGGCCCCCCAGACCCCAGGAGACCAGCTTGGGGAGGAAGTGGGACTAGGCTGTTTCCTCTCGGCCGCCTCCGAGCCGGCTCCACGGCTGGACCCTGCGCCGCAGGGGCTCGGATTCCTCACCTCTCCAAAGTTTGGCATCCGCCTAAGCCTGCAGGACCCTCACTGCTGAGGCGGAGCCGGGAGGCCAGGGGCCCTGCGGCTGACTCGAAGACCCCAAATTCAACCCAGGACCCCGGGTCCTAGACCATCATCCCCCCCTCCTCAGTTTATGGCAAAGAGCCCCATTGTTCTGAGACCCCAGGGACAAAGCCCCGAGCTCCGTCCGGGTCAGCGTCGCCGCCCCGGGCCTCGCGCTACTCACATGCTGGGCTGCAGCGGGCGCGCGGGGCGCGGCGGGGAAGCTGCACGCGCGGCGGGGAGCAGCAGCAGCAGCGCCAGGGCCACCGTGCGCCAAGCGGTCCGCACCTCCACCCCGACAAGCATCGTGCGCGCGGTCGCGCTCCCACTCAGTCCTCTCTGCGCTCTCCGACTCACAGGCGGCCCTTGCAGCCAGGAGACCCCGTCTTCGCCCGCGCCATGCTCGGGAGGACAGCGGAGCACCGCAACCGAGCTGCGCCAGGTGTAGGGGGCCGAGGTCCCCGCAGGTGCGGGTGGTGCAGCTGCCCGGAGTTCCGAGACCTTGGCGCTTCGCACCGCTCCTTCGTGTGGCCAGACACTTGCGGGGAGTGATGGAGAGCGAACTCGGAGCGGGACGCCCCAGACGCCAGGCCCGCCCGCCGCACGCCCCCCGCCCCTCACCCGGACCCCAGCCCCATCCCGCCCCCGACTCCCGCCCCTTTTTCGGCCCCACCCCCAGCCCAGGCCACGCCCGTTCCGCCTTCGGCCCCGCCCAGACCGTCCCAATAAGGAGAGCCCGCTTCCAGCCCCTCCTCCTTAGCTCCCGCCGTGAAGACTAAGCTCGATTCCACCCAGCGTCACTTGCGCAGCCTCTTGGCGTTCCCTGCGCACCTCCAGCCGAGAATCCCAGATCTGATCCCATCCA
Organism: Acomys percivali; assembly: GCA_907169655.1. Classification (NCBI taxonomy): domain Eukaryota; kingdom Metazoa; phylum Chordata; class Mammalia; order Rodentia; family Muridae; genus Acomys; species Acomys percivali. The sequence continues at coordinate 84,102,995 of OU015754.1, read as the reverse complement.
AGTGACCGATCCTATCGGGTCTGAGCGTCACACACCTCGCAAACACAGCCCTATCCTGACCCGGGACCCCTGCGAACTCAGCCTCGGAGTCTCCTCCCCATGGATTCACCTTCCCTTGGCCCCTCATTCCCGCCCAGCCAACCCTGCCCCAGAAGCAGGGAGTATTGGGGAGCCGGAAGGGCACCTCCTCTGGGTACTGACAAGATAGGTAACAAACACACCACCCTCTGGGCGTTCTTATTCCTCGGTTGGTGCTGGGGGCTTTGGGATGACAGCATGGGTGGAGTGAGCACGTAGGTCCCACCAGGCACCGCATAGTGGTGTAGAAGGGGAGGCCAACACCCCCACCCCACCCCCGCTCCAGGGGCATTTGTCCTTTAAGCCTGGTTTTGGTCTGCTGTGACTTTCTTCAAGGTTAGGACCAGACTGCCATGGTGTCTCCGAGGCCGGGACTTAACCACTCAGAAGGGCTGTTTGTGAAGCAGACCTGGGAGAGTCCCACTAGTTGCCCATAGTTGTAAGAGGATCAGGTCCTTGCTTGTCCTGCTGAAGAGGGGTGCCTGCCTTCACGTGAGGGGTAGCCAGCAGCCTGCCCTCTTTTGAAGCCTCCCCTTCCCCCCACCCCCACCCCCAGTCCCTGAGGGCCGAGGTGGGTGTTCCCAAGGAAACGAGATTTTGCTAATTTTACAAAGGTACGTGGCCTCCTGCATGAATTTCCAGGCCTCTTCTACTTAAAGATTTTCCCGGACCAAAATTTTATTGACTTCAGGCTTTTCTCTCTGGCCAACGCCCTGACCAGACACTGACTTTCTCTGCTACTCAAAGAGTCCTGGCAGGTGTCAGGTGGTCAAGCAGACAGGAATCCTGGTGGTTAGGCTAAGGCAGGGCAGATGTGTCCTCTCCCAGATGTAAGCATGGGCAGCATGGGTGGGGGTGGGGAGGGAGTCGGGGGGGGGGGTCTGTCCACTATCCCCAGACAGGGTCCCTGTTCCCCATCAGGTGTAGGCAGGTGAAGCCTGGAGCCCATGTCTCCAAGCAAAGCTCAACACATAGACCGATGTTGAGCCAAGTGTGGTCGCACACACCTTCTATCCCAGTGCTCAGGGAGGCAGAGGCAGGCGGATCTCTGTGAGTTCGAGGCCATCCTGGTCTACAAAACGAGTCCAGGACAGCCAAGGCTACAGGGAGAAACCCTGTCTCGAAAAACCATAAAAAAAAAAAAAAAATGTTTTTTAATACCATAGACTGCTCTTGGCTGGAGCCTTTCCCCAGCCCCAGAGGCCCCTTTCCAGTCCAGTCTGGCTCCTGTGAGCATCAGGTTGCCTAATGGGTGTCTAATTCCCAACACAACGTGGACAAAGAGAACTCTTAGGGTCTGTCCTTGAGTAGAGTGCGTGCCTAGCTTGCATGGTGTCCTGGGGCCAATCTCCAGCCCTACACATACGTGCCCTGGGGAGGTAGAGACAGGAAGAGCAGAAGTTCAAGGCCATCCTCAGTTATATAGCAAGTTCAATGCCATCCTGGGCTACTTGCAACCTTATCCCAAACACACACACACATACACACAGACACACACACACACACACACACACACACATACACACAGAGACACACACACACACACACACATACACACAGAGACACATACACACAGACACACACACACACATAGAGACACATACACACAGACACACACACACAGAGACACATACACACAGACACACACACACACACACACACA
>OU015754.1:84078472-84094633 GCA_907169655.1 Acomys percivali | reverse complement strand
ACACACACACACACACACACACACACACACACACACACACACACACACAGGCTCTGGCCACCTGGTCTCAGCAGCCTCACCGCATTTGCTTCTGTTGCTTCCAGCAAGCCAGTTTGTGCTCTGCCCTCGCGGCCAGAGCAGGAGATACAATGGTCTTTATGCAGTGGGAATACTGGAGACTCCAGGTAGTGAAAGTGAGACAGATTTATTTTAACTTCTGCAGAAGCCAGGTTTCAGAGTGGACAAAAGACAAAAATGGCCAGTGTGCAGATTTGTCATGCCGAGAAGCCATGGTTTTGGCAGTCCTCAGCCTAAAACCATTCCTGCCCTCATCCTCACAGGCTGGTGCAGAGGGTTGCTGGCTCTCCCACTTTTCTGGTACGAACTGAACTCCACCCCAAACTCCCCATCCACGACATGGGCTTTGTCTAGGAGACTGACTTTCCAACCTTAACACGTACTGAGGATGCCTAGACGAGCGCATCCAAGCTGCTTGCCCCCTCTGCTTGGGACAGGTACAGAGCTCTAAATGCCTCATACATACAAAACGGGCCATGATTATTTATCTCTTACACGGAAGCACCCACAACTCTCAGATGCCCACACTTCTACACTCCCCAGTCACCCACACCTCCCCGGTGCGCCGCACACCTCCGTCTAGCGCCACCTCCGAAGCACACCGTAACCGGGGCGATGAAGGGCACAGAGCCAATGTGAGGACACAGGCGCCGCCCCTCGCGGGGCCCCGCCTTCCACGCGAGTCATGTACCGTCCCTTTTCCTGTCCTCAAACAGGAGCCTGCAACCTGCACTTTTTCCCTAGCCTTTCCTGTGGAGTAAACAGGAAGTGGCTGCGCGCGTGGCGGCTGCTTCCGGTCCTGGGAGGGGCACTATGAGCAGGCTAGAGCCAATCGCAAGGTGTGACATGCGGAGCCGGAGGCGGGGTCTGCGTGATGCAGCCAATCGCGAGGCCGGGAAGGGCGGGGCGCGGCCGGGGTGACGCCGGGGCGGCGGCCGTGTCCGTGGAGCCGGCGGGTGGCGGCGCAATGCTGCAGCTGCGAGATACGGTGGACTCGGCCGGCACGAGCCCCACGGCGCTGCTGGCGACCAGCGAGGACGCGGGCGCGGGCCGGCCGGGAGCGGGCACGCCGCTGCGCCAGACACTGTGGCCGCTGAGCGTCCACGACCCTACACGCCGCGCCCGTGTCAAGGAGTACTTCGTGTTCCGGCCCGGCACCATCGAGCAGGCGGTGGAGGAGATTCGCGCCGTGGTTCGGCCTGTGGAGGACGGCGAGATCCAGGGGGTGTGGCTGCTGACCGAGTAAGCCGGCGCGAGTGTGCGTGGGGGCTACGGGGACACCGAGCCGGGGCGGGCGGGGCCTTGGTGACAGGCGTCCCTCTTCCCCCCAGGGTGGACCACTGGAACAACGAGAAGGAGAGGCTGGTGCTGGTCACTGACCAGTCCCTGCTCATCTGCAAATATGACTTCATCAGCCTTCAGTGCCAGCAGGTGGTCAGGGTGGCGCTCAGCGCGGTAGACACCATCTCCTGTGGAGAATTCGAGTTTCCTCCCAAGTCGCTCAACAAGTAGGTGCAGCGGCCCACCACACATCAAGGTTTTCCTTCAGTCTTTTGGGAGCTAAAGGTCTTATCTCGAAGGACCTGTGGAAAGCACCTTATAATATAAAGCTGGTGACTTCAGGGCGGCCCAGTACCTTCTTGGAAGCGATGCTGGCACAACCTGTTAGGTCATGCGGAGGCAGAGCCATGCTGTCAAAAGCTGTGCTGAGTGCCGAGTACTCCCACACCTGAGCGGGAGGGCGACACGGGATATGTGTTCAGTCTCCTGGTCGTGGTTTAACAGCCAGTTTTCAGGAACTGGTCGTCTTGCTATAAAGAACCATTTGAATAGGGAATCCAGGAAGCTAATGCGTACAAACTTAAGCATCATTCAATAACGAGGACAAACAGGCCCACAATTTGGCCAGGTTGAACAGTATACCTTTGTTTCACAGGCTGTAAAATGAGGCTTAGCAACACCGAGACATTTGAAAGTAAGTGAAGCAGCTAGTGGAGCCCACTTAGGCCAAATCCAGCTTTCCTAGCCGTCCCTGGTACTGGCTGTGTGTTGTACTCCTGTGGTGAGCAAGGCTTTCTCCCTCCTCCATCAGGCGAGAAGGCTTTGGGGTTCGCGTTCAGTGGGACAGGCAGAGCCGCCCTTCTTTCATCAACAGATGGAACCCCTGGTCTACAAACATGCCCTACGCCACCTTCATAGAGCACCCGATGGCTGGCATGGATGAGAAGACAGCATCTCTGTGCCATGTAAGCAGACGAGGCCCTTGGCCCCCACAGTGGCTGCCGTATCCCAGGCTGTTGTCACGTACAGGCACTTAGAGTGCAGCACAGTGACTATCCAGCAATGGGGAAACTTCAAGAGGGGGCCTAAGGGAGCAGAGGGAGACCCCATGCCACAGCAGGATGCCCAGTCTGGACTGGGTGGGTTAGCATGGGAGGCTCTGATGGTGGTGCAGGTAAGGACCTGGAGAGGTGCCAGGGAGCCCTGAGTAGCAGAGCACATTGCTTGCACACCACACTCCAGACAGGTTTTGGTAGGGCTGAGAATCACTGGTGACATCATAGTCCTCGTAAGTCCCTTTCTGTGATGCCACTTAGCCCACAGCACACCACTATGTACAGTGTATGGTGATGGTGCTGCTAGAGGGTCACGTGCTTAGTGTACCTTGTGTCACGTCAGAGCATGTGTCTTCAAGTGTTGCATCGTTAGTGAGAGGCTGGTGCTGTCTAGACTAGACTTTGCACAAATCTGACCCTGACGTTTGTGCAGGATGAATCACCTGGTGACACAGTGCTTACAACTCGGCTTGTCATCAGGCATGTCAGGCTGTGTGTGCTGTTTGGAAGGATTGGAACTTGTTGTGCAGTGGTGTCCTGTTGCCTTACCTTGAGGTTAAAACTCCACATTTATTTTCTCTTTAAAGTTGGAAAGCTTCAAGGCTCTCCTAATCCAAGCTGTCAAGAAAGCACAGAAGGAGAGCCCACTGCCGGGACAGGCGAGCAACGTGCTGGTGCTGGAGCGCCCACTCCTCATCGAGACCTACGTGGGGCTGATGTCCTTCATCAACAACGAGGCCAAGCTGGGCTACTCCATGACCAGGGGCAAGATAGGCTTCTAGACGGCTGTGTCCCAGGAAGCCAAGGTGGTGGGGACTCCAGGTGCCACCCCATGCCACCCACTGTGGCTGGAGGGAACACAGGCATCGTCCCTTTGTATCTGATTAGAATAGTGAAATGAATTATATATATTTAGTAGGATATTGGCCACCACGGCAGTCTGATCTGTGAAGGAGAAAGCTTGGCCGTGCCGTGCCACTGTGTTCCTCCTGTGTGTCACATTGTTGTCTCCAGAGTTCACTGGGCTTGTTCCTCCTGCCCTGCCCTTCCAGCATGCTGAGCAGAATGTACCCGCCCACTTCTACTGTGTAGACTGTTGACTACAGGGCATTAACACCCTGTCAAGTTACGTATTTTGAAGTTCAGCCCATTTTCTAAAAAGCTAAATACACTAGCAGCAGCAGACTAGTCACCAAGACAGCCTGCCAGGTACTCCCTTTGAGTATGCCTGACCTAAAGCACACTTGGTAAGTTAACCTAGGGTGTGTTAACACAGTAATTCTCCTAGGCCCGGAAAAGGCCAGTCTCATGACACAATCTAGCTCCTTCAGGAAGTGATGGTGGTGGGTTCATATCATCTGGTCTCTGTTCAAAAGGGTCTGAATAGATTGGTTTAAAAAGTGCATGTGTATAAACAAACAGCTGAGCCTCCTGGAGATCCACCGAGCACTGCTGCTGAGCTTTGGCATAGCAGTCACTCACAGCTTGCCCCTGTGGCTGCAGCCCATGTCAGCACACCGTAGATGCCGCCTTCACTTTACACTGCAGCTTTCAGTGAACCAGCACAGATGTGAGCACAAAGAATGCCGTGGCCTGCCCAAGAGCAGAGGTGGCCTCAGAGGCGCCTGGTCTTCAGCCTGTCCTTGAGGTCTTGTAGTAAAGACATTTAAAACCAAATGGAGTTGTTCCTTTTTGAAGTTACTGTCGTAAGACAGGTATGCCAACCACAGACTATCTCAAGGCCTGAGGGACTGAACCTTCTGCTGGCTGTGGACTCTTGCCTGTAATCCTCTTCACAGAAACTCAGACGGGCAAGTGCAGTCCAGCCTGGCATGCTGGTCCACCAGTGCCAGCATTGTGGTCTGGCTGTTTTCAGGGCACTTGCTAGACACATGAGGGTATGTATGCGGAGTGGGCTGAGCACTTCTACTCTACCAGACAGAGACCCAAGCTGTGAAGCTGACCTGTAAGGCCAGAGAGCTGCCCAACTGTCATGGGATTTACAGCCCACATAGGGACGGGCACAGGCTCTGGGCCTCACAGCACTTTAGTTCACCCTGCAGGGCTCAGGAGAGGCATAAGGGAGGCTGTGTCTTTACCTTAGGATTCTTCATCCTCCCAAGACAGGCCTTGAAGAAAAGGACCACCACTGTCCATGGATTACTGCATACCTATTTTACATTACAATTTTATACATATTTACAGAAAACTGGGCAGGACATCCCACCCCTCCATCTGGAGAGACTGCAGCTGTGCTTGTGTTGGCATCAGCAGGGCCTGCTGCTTCTGTTCCCACTCAGGTCCTGGGCATGGCTGTCTCGTTGTCCACAGGCTGTGCCAATGCCCTCCTTGGTGTCCAGGAAGCAGAGACAGAAGTGATCCTTACTAAGGAGGGCCAGAGAATCCCCACTTAAATGCCAGCACAGTCCAAGCACTGGAAAGTCACCTAGAAGGACAGGTTGCCAGGTTAGGATCCAGGATGTGTGGGGAGGGCAGCCTGTGGGCGAGTGAGGAGCCTGTGGGGAGGGCAGCCTGTGGGCGAGTGAGGAGCCTGGTGAGCCCAACACTGAAGCCATGAAGCTTACTTAGGGCAGCAGGCTCCCAGTCAGGCACACACAACAGACAAGGTCCTGAAAGTTCCCTAAAGATGTGGAGGGGGCGTGTCACTGACACGTGGCAGTAGATTTAAGCAGATGAGTCTGTCTCAGGCCAGCCTAAACTGAGCCACCATGTCCCCTGGGATATGCTCACCTTCCCCTGGTACCTGCACCGACACACAGCCTGCGGGGGACCACAGGTACACCTTGCTTCCTCCGGTACAGATGGCCAGCCTTGGCTGCTGAGGGTCCCACTGAAATGAGCGCACTGCACACATGTGCTCCAGTACCACGAACAGCTTCAGCTTCTCAATGTCCCAGACCCAGACAGCGTTGGGGACATTGTCTGCAAGGAAGCAGAGAGGGGGGATACGTGTCAGGGTGGCCCTCTACAAGCAAACCCTGGCTCTTCTCAGGGACCAGAAGGCCTCCCTAACCCAGCCCATAGAGGGCAATGCTGGCCGCCTGTTCAGCAGTCAGAAGGCCTGCAGGAGGGAGCAGGCAGGCAGGCGGCCAGGGCAGGGCTGACTAGCAAGGAGTGTGGTGCAGACCTCCAAGGGAGAGCCACACACAGCTGCCCACCTTACTCTCTCCATTCACACCGCCAACTGTTGGCGTCAATGGGTGAGGGAGCAGCTGACCCTAAGTGTGACACTGACCGTTTCTTGTTGCCAGGAAGTAGCTGTCAGAGCTGAAAGCTAGCATCCCTACGCCCATCCTAGGGTTCGCTCTGTCAGCTACCGGCTTCAGAGTCTGTAAGGAGACTGGCCCAGAGGCAATCTCATCTGGAACATCAACAGAGAGGACATACGAGGGCACTGGTTAAAGAGGGGGAGGGCAGACAAGAGGAAGTGTGGGAAGGTTTTTTGGTTGGAGGGCTTAAAGAGCTGATGGCTGTCCCCACCGCCTACAGGCTCCCAAGTGGGGATAAGACAGTGCAGTCTGGAGCCCCAGTGGAAGGGTATAAGCTTGCTGAGGTCTGCTTTCTGAGCTAGTCCCAGCTACTGGAACACCTGGCAGCTGTATCCAATTCTAGCATCCTGGGGCACAGATGGCCGGCCACCCCTTTCCAGCTGGGAATCAGCTGTCAACCAGCAGAAGATGGCTATGTGAATGCAAACCAGTGAGTGGCACCTCAAGCCTGGCTGCCTACAACCCTCTAAGCCTGTATTGCACAGCTGATGTCCCCACACTTTCAGTCTGAGGTCCCTGGCACTTCCCTGCAGGGCAGGAAGTCAAAGCTCAAGGTCCTATTCCAGAACAGGCTAACCCACCGATGTGTCTGCTCCTGTTCTCTCCGCCTCCCAACCCCCGTGAGGTCCATTCTCTACATGTGTCTACAAGGATGCCTTGGAGTGCCAGAACTGTTCACTCAGGCTGCTGTGACAGGTGGGATGAGGGCACAGGGCTACAGGGCAGTGAGTGCAGGAGAGGTAGGTTTCACAGGTGAACACCGTGGTTGCTGTGCTGCAGGAGGATTGAGACACCATCTCAGAGTCTCCCCATCAAACACACAGCACCCGAGATTCCCCTGGGTAGAGGACAGAACAAGCTTTCTCCCACGGAAGGCACAGCCCTCTGCTGCTTACATTTGCTCTCTGAGGTAGAGAGGGCACCAGTCATTGCTCGGGGTGGTGGGAAGGACAGGTGGCCCAACCCCAGCTGTGGGATCTTCTCAGCTTCCTTATACACAACCTGAAAAACATGATGTGGCTGGTTGCTAACCAGTTTGTGACAAGAGCCAGGGAGCCCAAGGAAAGTTGGCTGGACGTAAGTGCCAGTAATGGAGTCCCAGGAAGAGGCAGCAGCCAGTATGGCCCTTTGCAGTGAAGCAGGGTTAGTCCTGCTGGCCAAGCTGTCCTTTGGAGATGGACACTGACTACATGGCTGTGTTTACATGGTGACCCATGTCACAGCTATACAGAAGTGGACTGTGTGTGCATTTTCGAATAGTGAAGACTAATAGGTGCCAAGCAAGGCTGTGGGAGTAGCAACAGCCTGGCCTGGCCGACTTGGCAGCCTGCTTGTGGCACTCCTGGAGACTGATGGTAACTTTAAACAGTTTGTGGGGGAAGGCAGTTCACTGGAGGTGTTTTTGAGGGCCATATTGGGACTTCCCCTGTCCTTCCTCTCTGCTCCCTGACCCCTGTAAGATCAGCTCTGCTCTGCCATGAGCTCCCTACCATGATGTGCGACCTCTGCACAACACAGAGTAAAAGGTGAGGGGCCTAGGACTGAAACCTCAGAGATTAGGAGCCAAAGTAGACCCCTCCTCCTTGAAACTGACCCATCGATGCCCTAGGTTAGAGGGGTACACCACACTCCCAGGTAGAGAAACCACCATAGTACACATGGTGAAGACACTTAGACGCACGAACCACAGGCAGATCTTGGCAGCCTGAGCGGCCAGCCTTGCACTCTGCCATCTCTCACCTGTGCTCTGGCCAACCTCAACCGCTGCTATGGAAGAGCACCCCCACCACAGCGCAGTCTGCACCGCGCCCCTTCTTCCTATAGGGCTCTGCTGACACGGCCTCTGAGGCAGCGAGCTGAGACCTGGCCCTTCCTTGCCCATGGGAAGCAGAAACCTGTCCTCAGTCCTGGCCACTGACAGATGACAGAGCTACAGGATATTCCTTCAACTCCAGCATCTTTGCACTTCCTGGCCCCTGGACCTGGACTACCCTACCCGAGGTCCTTACAGACCAGCTCTCCTGGCCTTTCCCAGCTTGCCTGTCTACTCTGCTCTGGTGAAGCCCAGAGCACAGGGCCTGGCAGGATGGCAGATGCTCAGGACTCCCCAGTTGGCTTGGCAAACAGCAGGGATATGCAGAGGGCAGCGGCACAGTCCTCGGAGGAGCCTGGACCACACACACCCTGACAAAGGAGTGTGTGTGTGAAGATGCAGGAACAGGGAGGACATCATAGCAACTGAGGAAGGTCATCTTCAGTGAAGATGTGTGAGACTTACTGTCTTGGGACTATTAATGGCTGCAGGATGTCCAAACTCAGTGATCATCTTCCAGGTCACGTGATTAAGGAGGCGCACCTGGGGAAGGAACCATGGGAATGACATCAGGCAGCTCATGGAGCAGCAGCATCCTGAGCCCATGGGGCTGGCCTGTGCCCTCAGCCACTTCCCACCTTTCCATCGTAGCTCCCAACGGCCAGGAACTGACTGCTGGGACTCCAAGCCACAGACTTGATGCCCAGGGACCACTCATAGGCACAGTATGCTGACAGCAGGCGGCCATCCAAGGAGTACAGCAGGACCTTGTACTACAGAGGAGACATGCAGACACGTCACAGGACTGAGTACAGGGCTTCAGCACCCAGCAGCTCGCTGCACTAAGAGCACACAAGGTACCTGCAGGTGAACGCTCTTGAAAAACAATGTGCTGCTGGCCATGTGCTATACCTCCAAGCAGGTGTCCCACGCTGCCAACACACAGCCATTCGGGGCCCACTCGATCCCTGTGAGGTCCTGCGTGTCTGTGTCAAAGTGCTTCCCGGTAAGAAAAAGGTATGACATTTGAAAGCATTGCTTAGACAGGTGCATTTATCTCATAACTCATGTTCTTGGCTCACGTGTCACTTTACATGCAGCAACAGACGGCACTGCACTGTCCCTGTGCACACTGTGTCCGTGCCAACGACACTGGGCAAGGCCCACACCCCGCCATCCCCATGCTGTGGCCCAGATGCCCCCTGCCCCTCCGGCACCCCACAACACTCTCAAATGTTTCTCCAGCACTGACACTGAAATGTGCTCATGGGCATGGAGGGATTTGCCCAGGGCCAACTCATTCTTCCCAGCGAGGCTCTCCCTTACGCAGATAAGAGGGTTCATAGTCCCTGCCAACTCATGAGGTCTGAATCACACTGAGTGTACACTGCTTGAAGACACACACAGTACCCCTGCCCTCTGGCCATGGAAACCCCATCATTCTATCGACATGGGGTGGGTGTGTGTGCTGCAAAGGCCCCTGGGATCATGAGGAACATTGGTTCCACCCCTTTCCCCAGCCAGCAGGAGAGGACAGCCCTACCCGGAGGAGCTGCCAGTCACTACACACGAAGATGCTCACGCAGTCCCTGCAGTCTCGCCTCTCTGCCAAGGCCAGGTAGCGGCCATCCCTGGTGAAGGTTACCCCTGTGGAAAGAGAAGGTCAACTGGGACCAGAGTGTAGAACACACCAGGGCACGGCAGTGACTTTAAAAGGGGTGAGGGGAAGAGCCAACCACGAGAAGGGGGAGCCCCAAATGTGGAGCGCTGTGGTTCTTCTGGTGAGTGAGAACTGCCCCATGGGCACCTGACAAGCAGAGGCCTCATCCGTCCTGCAGGTGGGGTGGGTGACTGTACCAGACTGCTCTGCAGGGGCCCTGAATGAAACCCAAGTACCACATTCTTGAGCCACAGATGTCACTTAATGAACGAAGGGCCTAGCAGGAAACTAGGAAACTGCAGGAGACACTTGGTTAAAAGCCAGCTTGCTGTTGCATATTTGTGTGTGTGGTGGTACATGTGTGTGAATCCAGGCACACATGTGTCATGGCATACGTATGTATGAGGGTTAGAGGATAGCCTTGGGTGTCTGTACTCCCCAGACACCTCGTTGGAGACAGATCTTTTGTTTGTAACTGCACATGCCAGGCTGGCTGGCCTACAAGCTTCTGGAATTCTCAGTCTCCACCCCCCACCTTGATGTAGGAGTGCTGGGATCACAGACTTTGTAGGAGTGCTGAGATCACAGACTTGTGCCCCACCCTCTGTGGGTCTGGGGACTTGAACTCATGTCCTCATGCTTACACAGCAAGCACTGTATACACTGAGCCAGCTCTGTGCTCTGTTACTACCTTTCTTTTTGGTTTTACATATTTATTTATTTATGTTTTGTTTTTTTCAAGACAGGGTTTCTATGTAGCCTCCTGGGCTCGCTCTGTAAACCAGGCTGGCCTCAATCTCACAGAGCTCTGCCTGCCTCTGTCTCCCGAGTGCTGGGATTGTAGCTGTGCACCACCATGCCTGGCTTATTATTGTTAATTTTTAACTAGTGTATGCCTGTGTGTGTCTGTGTATAGATATGCACACCTAACCCTGAGTCCCATTCCCCCAGAGCTCAAGTTCTAAGCAGCTGTGAGTCAACTGACATGGGTGCAAACTGAATTAGTGTCCTCTGGAAGAGCAGTATGTGCTCTTAGCTGCTGAGCCATCTTTTGAACTTGCCCATTTTTTTAACCTGCCAGTTCCCCTGCATGCCAGAAGGCACCAATCTCATTCTAGATGGATATGAGCCATCATGCGGTTGCTTGGAATTGACCTCAGGACCTCCCTGTGGAAGAGCAGACAGTGTTCTTAACCTTTGAGCCATCTCCCCAGCTCTGAACTTGTCCATTAAAAAAAAAATTATTTGTTATATATATAGTGTTCCGCCTGCGTGTACACCTGCACACAAGAAAAGGACACCAGATCTCATCACAGATGGTTGTGAGCCACCATGTGGTTGCTGGGAATTGAACTCAGAACCTTTGGAAGAGCAGCCAGTGCTCTTAGCTGCTGAGCCATCTTTTGAATTTGTCATTTCAAATAATTAAAGCTAAGCTAAATATTCAGAACCATCTTACTGAAAAACATCAAGCACGTGCTCCAGTCCTGCATCAATGTAAAAGGATACAGCAGCACTTAAGACATGGAGTCAAAGCAAGCCTTCAGTGCATTCCAGGCCAGTGTGCTCTGCAGCTGCTGATGGCGACACAGCAAACAGTCACACGGCCAAGCTGCCCCATTCCCTCTTCTGTATGCAGTCTCTGGGTTCAAGGGCAGTGCCACATGCCTGTCCACCATCCCATGCTCTCTACCCAGCGGAGGAGCTTCTAACAGAAGAGCTATCAAATTGAACTGGAGATGGTTCAGTGGTTAAACACTTGCCCTGCTTTTCAGAAAGCTGGTCCTCAGCACCCAAGACAAGCAGCTCACTCATAAGTTACCCAAGAAGTAACTGCAACGTGTATTCATATTCCCTATACCACCCACATGCACGTACGCACAAATAAATCTTTAAAAAATAGTGAAGTGAGGCTGATAGCTAGGCGCCAGGACAAGTCCTTCTAAACACTAGTGGGGGAGCTGAGTGCCCCGTGTGAATGGAGGTAGCGTCTCCTCCCAGGATGCATCCTGCTGTCTAGGAAGCAGCATGGAGGCAAGAACTGGGAGGGTGCTGGGAGGGGGACTGGGAGGGGGCTGGGAGGGCTGTGCTGCTACCGCTGCTTCTCTCTGCTGTCCATTACAGGAGGGCCACACTCCCAGACAGTTGTGTGAGGGGCAGACTCACCCTGCTGACAGGCTTTGGGATACTTGATGTAAGATACAGATTTTGTGCATAGGGACCAGACGGTTATTCGCAGCTGCCAGGAGAACGGAAGAGAGAAAGGAATTAGGATGCCTCCCATCTTTAGAAAGATTCTTAAAGCCGAGAAAGATGATGATGGACCCGCACTGGGCACTCACATGAAGTCTAACTTAGTAAACCTGCACAGCAGCCATGAGAGCACGAGCCGCTCACATCAGCAGAGAGGCGAGAGCTGACACCACAGTGTAGGGCTGAAGAGATGCTCAAGGGAAAAGCCTTACTGTTCAAGGGAGGAGTGGAGTTTGGAACCCTAGCACCCCTGCAGATGCTAGGTGCGCATGTGGCCTGTTTATAATCCCAGCATGTGCGAGATAGAGTTGGGCAAGATGGGTGAATAGCTAAACTAGCAGAACTGGAGCCAGGTGTGGTGGCACGTGCCTTTAATCCCACACTCAGGAGGCAGAGCCTGGTCTACAAAGGGAGTCCAGGACAACCATGGCTACACAGAGAAACACTGTCTCAAGGGGGAAAAAAAGGTGGAGATGAATTGAGGAGGACAGTCAACACCAACAGCACGTAAGCTCACATATGTGGGAGCACACATCCAACATTTCCAAAATGCACAATGCACTGTCGTCACTTCAGTGTTCCTGGATTGGCAGCCCTTGCAAACCCTTGGGAAGCTGAAGACATTCATCTGCACTGGCCAAGGAGAGATACTAAGAAAGGCCACAGCCACAGGAGGGCCCCCACAGCCACAGGAGGGCCCCCCACAGCCACAGGAGGGCCCCCACAGCCACAAGAGGGCCCCCCACAGCCACAGGAGGGCCCCCACAGCCACAGGAGGGTCCCCCATAGCCACAGGAGGGCTCCCCAGGACCCAGACACCCCATGGCAGAATGGAAGCTGAGTATGCTCCAGAGCCTTTCCTTACCAGGACTGTGAGGAGCCAGGAGGCGCAGTGTGCAGGTAGACTTAAGTAACCTGGGAGCTGCTGCAAACCACCAGGGTCATAGCGACTGCAGAGGATGGCCACTATGCAATGAGCCAAAGGTGCCCTCTAGAGACCAGCAGGCTATCAAGGCCTGGCGGTGCTCTGTGAAGTGTGTAGTGAGTGTCTTGCACGGCTTAGGCACCAGCAATACGATTCAACCCTCTTCTTACTGTCTATGGGGCAGGCCTCCCTTCATTTTGCAGTACCCTCATACAGACATCCTGACTCCAGCAGGGTAACCAGTGATCTAATTGTCCTGAGCAGAAATAAGTATGACTCTCAGTTATGTGCCCACTCTACAAATCTGTCATGCCTACAGGGCCACCTCCTGGTCACCGATCATGGCTGGTGGTAACTGAAGTCTGTGGGACTTTTAAAAAGCTACAACTTAAAAGGTAAGATAGGGCATGGTAGAATAAAGTTTTACTCTCAGTTGTCAAGAAGCTGAGGCAGGCAGATCTCTTGAGAGTTTGAGGCCAGCCTGGTCTACATGGTAAGCCAGGAATACAAAGTGAGACCCTGTCTCAATACAACAAAAAAGTGGGACATTTTTCAGTGGCTTCCTCAGGGTGCCCCTGGCTATGCTATGAGGTAGTTAGGTTAGCGGCGTCAGTCAGAGGTGCTCTGTAGTTTACTCACGCTCAAGTTCCTTCCCATGTCAGTGTGTGGAACAGGTGCTGAGGACAGCTACACTAAAGACAGTTCATAAACACTGAAGACGGTACTTTTCCTTTGGGCCATTTACTGAAGGTCTGAGCCCAAGTCCGTGAGATCTGGAGGCTGGCCTCTGGCCTCTAGTCTCTGGCCTCTAGTCTCTGGCCTCTGGTCTATGGCTGGCAGAGCTCTAAGCATGAAGACTTTTGGCCAGAGCTATCTAGAAAACACTCAAATGAGCCTCTAAAAAGCCCAAGCCATGTGTCTGTCTAAGATAAGATGTTAGTTTAACCAGGGCAGAGATGCTGGCCCTGCCTCCTGCCTCCAACAGCCTGTACAAGACGATGTGACTTTCTTTGCTTAGGCAGGTCTGGGGTGGGGGAGGTGTGCAGTCAAGAGGACAACTGTCACAGCTGGTCCTCTCCCTCCACCACGAGCACTCACAGGGTCCAACTCAGGCGGTCAGGCTTGGTGACAAGAGCCTCCAGCCACTGAGCCATCTTGCCACACCCTCCCTCCTTTAAAACAAGTATTATGTATACAGTGTTCTATGTGCATGTGTGCCTGCACACCAGAAGAGGGCACCAGAGCTCATTCTAGATGGTTGTGAGCCACTGTGTGGTTGCTGGGAATTGAACTCAGGACCTTTTGGAACAACAGTCAGTCCTCTTAACCTCTGACCCATCTCTCCAGCCTTTGCCAACCCCCTTTTTTGCTTTTTGTTTTGTTTTGTTTTGTTTTGAGACAGGGTTTCTCTGTGTAGCCTTGGCTGTCCTGGACTCACTTTGTAGACCAGGCTGGCCTTGAACTCACAGCGATCCGCCTGCCTCTGCCTCCCAAGTGCTGGGACTACAGGCATGCACCACCCCGCCCGGCAAGCTCTGACTCTCATACTTCTCCAGAGCCCTGGCGTTCCCATTCCCAGGCTGTTTGAGGCACAGAGGACAGGATGGGCCACGTCTGGGCAGCTTACATGGAATTCGGTTGTATTCAGAATGTGGCGGCCATCTGGACTCCAACAGGAAGCGACCAGCCCTGCTGAGCCCTCGTCGATTTTGCAGTGCCATTCCGGCTGCTCCAGTGACCAGACCTTGATTCACAAAAGAAACACAGGATTGCAAACCAGTTGCACCACCCAGGAAGCCTCTGTGGGGGAGAGGACAGGACCGTGTTACCTCAGGTCATCCAGGGACAGCAGGTCTCACTTCTTGGCGACTTTATTATACCCCATCCTGGCCTCATTTTGTTAAGCTGTGTGAACCCTGCAACCCTGCCTTCTAGCGCTCCCTAAAACACCGTGACCAAGTGGCTCTGCTGCCACTGGCAAATACCTCCCTCTCTGAAAAACATGCTCAAAGACTGCAAACATTTGGTGCCCCACATACATCAAAGTATTTGGATTAAACTATTAAAGAACATTACATTTTTTAAAGAAAGCAACTTTGGGAGCTGACTGCTCTTCTAGAGGACCAGATTCAATTCTACAGGCCCACATGGCAGCTCACAACTGTAACTCCAAGATCTGACACCCTCACACACATGCAGACAAAATAGCAATGCACATAAAATACATTATTTTTTTAAAAAAAGCAGCAGCAACATTGAGTTTCATCGCATTTTCCGTCCCTAAACCTGAAAAAAGGATACAAACTGGCCCCCTCCTTCCCAGCTACATCCCTGGAAGGTTTTCTAACCCTAACTCCACTATGGTCACAGCCGCAGAGCAGCACGCATGCCTCACGAGTGCAGACACCCATCCACACACGGGGCATACCTACAGGAGTCTTCCTTACAAGTGGCCTGTCTGCCTACACACACCACATCTATAAGTGGCACACACCTGCACAATGCCCCATCTGTACATAGCACATATCTGTAAGTGGCACACACCTGCACAATGCCCCGTCTGTACATGGCACACAGGATGAAGAGGGAGTCTGCTGACCACTCTATGTGCTGGATCTGGTCCAGGCATGTGTACAACTGAAGGATCTGAAGGGTCTTCACATCTCGGACCACTAAGCGGTACTGGACACAAGAAGCCTAGAAAAGAGACAGAGAGCGCATAAGGGTGTCTCCTGTCCAGGACGGAGCTCTGAGAACAACAGTGTTGCCTCGCCTCAGTGGCCATCTTCTTCCCTCCTATCTCACTTTTCGGATCTAATTACCTTCATGTGGACCAATAACTACAGAGTTCATTCCAAAATGACTAGAAAAAGAGAAAGTTGGAAATTACCAGCCAAGCGGTAGTAGAGCACACCTTTAGTCCCACCACATAGGAGGCAGAGGTAGGTGGATCTCTGAGTTCAAAGCTAGCCTGCTCTAGAGAGTAAGTAGGGGAGCCAGGGCTACACAGAGGAACTCTGCCTCAGTAAGATATATATATTTTTCCTTTTTTTTCCTTTTTTCTTTTTTCCTGTTTGGATGTGAGGGGCAGACCTATAATCACCACACTAGGCACGTGTTAATTTGAGTCTGTGCCAGGCTTTGTATACTATACTAGAGTCTAAAAGCCAAGACCTTGCACTTGCCTCAAAGCAGGTTTGGATTCCCAGGAGCTATATAACCCGGGGCACTTGTTTATGATCCCTGTTTCTGTGGTCAGGGAGACAGAGACAGGCACGCTGTGGGCTGACTAGTGTGGTGTGTAAAGTGGAGAGCAAGAACCCTGCCTCAAAGTGAGGGATAATGCATGGGGCTGTCCTCTGCCCTCCACATGTGCTGCAGCACAGTCACACATAACACAACCACACATGCATGTGGTGCATGCACAGACTTTTTTTTTTAAAGAAAAGGAAGCCACATTTGTCATCTATGAAAAAGAGAGCATGAGGCCTAAGTGCAGTTTAGAGCAAGGACCTACCACACGCCTATTATAAACCTATCACAGGCCTGTGACAGAACTACCACAGACCTACCACAGGCCTATCACAGGCCTATGACAGACCTACCACAGGCCTATCACAAGCGTTCCACAGACCTATCACAAGGCTACCACAGATCTATCACAGAACTATCACAGGCCTATCACAGACCTACTACAGGCCTATCACAGGCTTATCACAGGCCTATCACAGACCTATCACAGGCCTATCACAGACCTACCACAGACCTATCACAGGTCTATCACAGGCCTATCACAGACCTATCAC
>OU015754.1:84064430-84077865 GCA_907169655.1 Acomys percivali | reverse complement strand
CAGACCTATCACAAACCTATCACAGAATTACCACAGACCTATCACAGATCTATCACAGAACTACCACAGGCCTATCACAGGCCTATCACAAGCCTACCACAGACCTATCACAAACCTATCACAGAATTACCACAGACCTAACACAGGCCTATCATAAGACTTGTCTTCCACATTAGAGTTTTGTGAACTGTGACCAGTTACACTGGATCCCTTATGAACCACTGAAGACACTGAACCTGGAAACATGGGCATGCTCTGCCCAGTATTTAGGGCAAACTTGCAAGAAACAATTATCAAGAGTTCTACAATGTTTTGATGAGTGGCAATCTCAAACACAAATATCAATAACCAGTGCAAACTCTCTGTTCACTAAAACTTTCAGAACAGTAAAGCAACCCCAATCAGCTGGATGGTGGTGGTGCTGAACATCTTTAACTTCGCACTCAGGAGGCAGAGGCAAGTGAATCTCTGAGTTCAAGGCTAGCCTGGTCTACAGAGAATCTCTGTGTCAAAAAACAAAAGAAAAACCCAACCCTAATCTGTGGAAGTGTGTGGACAAAGGTAGAATGTGTTGGGGTGTGTCTGTGTGTTGTGTGTGTCTCCTCCTACTTTTACATGGTTCTAGAGCTGGAACAGAGCTGTCAGGTCTGCACAGCAGCGTCTTTACCTGCTGAGCTACCCACCCTGACCTGACTTAGAGCAACACATAAGGGGGGATGAACATGGTGGCGGCAGGATCATGACGATGGTGCAGAAGGGCCTTTGGTTCTCCTGGCTCAGCTGGTACCTGGGAGGCTCGCTGCCTCCTGCTCACCTAGGCCCAGAATGTTTTCGGCCTGAGACTCACTTCTTAGTGAGCTCACCCTCGCTTGTTCTGAGCTCTGGGCTGGCGGGTTCAACTCAGCTGATCTGACTCAAACGCCTCTCCCAGCTGACTGATTTAATCTGGCTTCTCTCTTGGCCTCAAACTAACTTAGCAGTCTCCTCTCATCTTCTGGCTTCTTATTTTCAGGCCTGTTCTGTCTTCACCTGAGTTCTCTCTCTGCAACCCATCTCTCTATTACTGCCCTGTTAAAAACTGCCTCTTAAGCAGCTTCCCTTTCCTCTCTCCTGAGAGTTGGGCGTGTGCTATTCTGTCAATCCTTCTGACCGTCACCTTTTCTGCCACTCAATTAGACATCACTTTCGGGTTTGTTTGTTTGTTTTTCCCCCAAGACAGGGTCTCTCCATGTTAGCCTTGGCTATCCTGGACTCGCTTTGTAGACCAGGTTGGTCTTGAACTCACAACGATCCACCTGCCTCTGCCTCCCGAGTGCTGGGATTAAAGGTGTGTGCCACCACACCCGGTTAGATATCACTTTCAAACATGGGTGCTTCCTCGTACAAACTATCTTTACTTTCATTTGGCATTAAAGGCGTGTACCACTATGCCAGGACCTAAGCTTTTCTTTACCTGATACGTGCTCTATACCAGGCTGGCCTTGAACTCAGATCTGTTTGCCTCTGTCTCCTGGATTAAAGGCATGTTTGTATTCCAGCTAGATCACACAGACCTAGATCTTTGGATGTGATCTCTTGCTGGAACAGCCATGTTCTGAATTAACATTCCTCTACGGGTGATGGTGGCGGCACTCCCCTTTAATCCCAGTACTCAGGAGACAGAAGGGGGCAGATCTCTGAGTTCAAGGCCAGCCTGGTCTACAGAGGAGTTCCTGGGCAGGCAGGGTTACACAGAGAAACCATGTCTTGAAAATAATAGTAATAAAAAGGTATCTGTCAGTTAAAAGGGGATGGCAAGCTTGTTAAGAAGTCCTGGGTGGGGGCTGGAGAGATGGCTCAGTGGTTAAGAGAATCGCCTGCTCTTCCAAAGGTCCTGAGTTCAATTCCCAGCACCCACATGGTGCATCACAACCATCTATAATGTAATCTGATGCCCTCTTCTGGCCTGTAGGTGTACATGCAGACAGAACACTGTATACATAATAAATAAATCTTTAAAAAAAAAAAAAAGAAGAAGAAGAAGAAGTAGTCCTGGGTGGGTACATTTGTGTATAAGAAGGGCTGTGCACTAGCTGTGGTTTACGGGGAGGCCAGAGGACATGCAGGAAGTCAGGTCTCTCCTTCCATCCTGCGGGTCCTGCTGATGAAACTCAGGTCACCAGACTTGGTGCAGGTCCCTCTGCTACCCGACTGACATGGAACCCACAGTGAGTTTTCCCTGATGGCTTCCTAATGTCAAGCGTCTGCCTTCTGAGAACGCACAACGGTCGTACTGGTGTTATCTTGAAACCTAAGTAACAGTAACTTGAACACAATCCTGTCCGCCATAGAATGGACAGCTGATATCCAGCCTTGGGGGGCTGTGAGCTGGTTATTTAAATCATGGCTTGTGACGGAAGAGGAGAGGCGGCGGGGCTCACAAAGGAGGGCACCGTTTAACCAGCTCACAAGGCGGGAAAACACGTAGCGAAGGTGAGCTGGCGGCCCCTGTGCCCTCACCTGTGCGAAAGCAGCGTCAGCTTACCCAGCAGTGATGACGGGAAACTGGGAGGCCGGCACCCCAACCCCCGCCCGGGCCACCGGCTCCACGACCCCCTTCCCCACCCTGGTCACCTGCCAGGGTCCCCCTAACCCGGCCTGGGTCCCTCTTCCGCTTCGGGTTCCCTTCCCTGATCATCTAGCTGATTCTCCCTCGTCCGGCCCGAAACCCCTCCGCCCGCCCCCACCCCCACGTCCCCCTCCCCGGCCGCCCGCCTCGGGGGGCCCCCCCTTCCGGCCCCCCTTCACGCGCCCACACTTAGGTTCCTCCCCGCGCGCCGCGGCTCACCAGGTACTTGCCGTCCGGGGAGAATCTACAGAGCAGGCCCGAGAGCTTGAAGGGCTCGGAGAAGTTCATGGCCACGGCCAGCCACGGCCAGGCCCGCTCTGAGGTACGTCCCGCAACCGCCGCGGGCCGCGGCCGGAAGTACAGAGGCAGGCAGAAGCGTGCTGCAGCCAATGGGAGCCTCGAGCGGCCGCGCGGCATTGTGGGGCGGGGAGTCCGAGCTAGCGCCTTAAACGGGCCGAGCGCCTTTGATCCTTAGAGGATCTCTGTGCAAGCCG
This sequence comes from Acomys percivali, assembly GCA_907169655.1. NCBI lineage: Eukaryota > Metazoa > Chordata > Mammalia > Rodentia > Muridae > Acomys > Acomys percivali. Next base: position 84,074,763 of record OU015754.1, on the reverse strand, counting down.
AGAAACGGAGGGGAAAAGTTCTGACTTCAGATAAATCACAATATCAATATGTTCCCGAATGTTACATGGGACACACTTAAACTAAAAGACTCCGTTATCTGGAATTCAAAATTTAACTAGACGTCTGTACTTGTAAACATTTATTTTCATGTAAATACTACATATCTATGTGTACGGACATAGTATACAGGGGCCAGACCGTTATTCGCAGCTAACAAAGTTTCTGTAACAGGGGTTGGGGGCGCGGCTTAGCTGGCAGAGTGCTTGCTTAGCATAGATGAAACCCCGGTTTTGGACCCTAGCCACGCACAAATCCCGCACGATGGTGCGGTGCACACTTTTAAAATCCCAGACCAGAAGCCAGAGGCGCAGGTGTTCAAGGTCATCCTCCGCTAACTATAGAGTTTGAGGTCATCCTGGGCTACGTGAACCCCTTTCTCAAACAAAGCAAAGCATAGTATCTATTATAATGCATGTCCTATGTGATGTGTAAGTACAAACCATAGGTTTACTTTGAGGTTTTACCGAGAGCGACCGCCTGCAGCGTGACCTCGCCGTGCAGGTGCCTCTCAGGTCTGTGGAGGAACGAATTCGTAGGTCTGTGCATCCGCTCACCCTCCTGGAGGTACTGAGTTATAGTGGGAACTTGGATGCCCTTGATTCAGACTTGCGACGCAGCACCCGGGACCGCAGCCCCCCTAGGCTTCTGTAGGACGACGTATCTATCAGCCGGGCTTTAGACCTGTCTCGCTCCCGCAGCATGCCAAGGCCTCTGCCCCACAGGGCTGCCGGTTCCCGGCTGGTCGTCTGCTTCTAGAGCTTCTGAGGATCTCTTTGTCGCACAGCCGCGGCGGTCGGCGCTGAGTCCGGAATTCTGAAAGCGGAGAGGGACCTGGGGTTGTTCGGCCCAGCTCTTAGCTTCGAGCCTCTTCTCCCGAGAACGAATGATTGAGGGTGCTTGCACTGTCCGGAGAGAACCTGCTGGGTGCGCGGGGTGCTGACCTTTTCTGTTCCAACCGGTCCCAAACTCTTGCTTGGTATTCATCTTTGTTCCCCACCCTGAATCTGGCCAATTATTTCTCCTTGTAGCAATCGGCCTGGGTCCCAGGTCAGGGAGTGCGAGGGAGAATCGCGTCTGCAACAGTCAGTCTCTCTCTTTCTCTCTCTCTCTCTCTCTCTCTCTCTCTCTCTCTCTCTCTCTCTCTCAACGCCACTAGCGGCACTAACGTAACTTCGAGGGCTTGTGGGAACATCTTGGGCAAGGGCCACCCTGCAGAGCCACTCAGGGGTGCCACGGGGAGCGCAAGGCAGGGCACACCTGGGGCCCGAAGCCGATCCCGAACTCGTTCCGTGTGCCAGACCGAGGGGCTGCGTGATGAGAAGAGGGCACGGGGGGGGGCGGGGGGAGAGGGGGCGCTCAGTTGTCCAGCGGGAAGAGGGCCCGCGGTGCAGTAGGCAGAGATGAGTCCCCTGACTAACCCCAAGCCTCTCTGTGTGAGCCGTTTGTGGGTATCCGTTGGGCATCGCCTACCACAGCAACAGCAACGTGCACTTTAGCAACCAAAGAAAAGACTCTCATAGCAAGGAAACTCTGACCGACTGGGGGGGGAGCTGGGGGGGGGGTCGTGGCCCCCCGGGGTGTATGGGTCGAAGGGGGCGCAACATCTGGCTTGAGTTTGAAGCGTCTAACCCGGAGGGTATGCACTCGATCGATACTCTTTCCTGGCGGGCTGTGGTCTCCGCCAGGCAAACCGAGAGGCTTCTAGAGCTGTTACCGGCGGGGCGACGATGGTTCTCCAGGGCCTTTCGTCTTCAGTTTCGGTCCCTCCTCCAGGTTTTCTCAGGCCAGGGCGAACCCTGGAGGAGGCGCAGCTACGCCACCGAGGGCCCTCCTGACCCCCAGGGTGCCAGCCTCAGGGCGGTAGGGAAAGCGTAGGGGATCTGGGTAGATGGGCGTCTGGGACGAAGGCGGAGGGGAGAGTCGGAGGGAGTGCAGGGACGGCACCTGTGTCTACCCCCTCGGCGCCTGCGCACCCTCTCCGGCGCCCCGAGCCCCGCCAAAGGTCGCAGTCCCATCCCGCTTCGCCCAAGACTCGGGCTGCCAGCGTGTGGCCCCGCAGAGGAGACCCCGCTGGGGCTCCGCTGGGCGACGCGCGCCAAGCGGCGGCGGGAAGGAGGCGGGAAGAGCGGTGCCCCGGACCCGGACTCCGGCAGAGCCAGCTGGGGAGGCGGAGCGCGCGTGGGAGCCCGGGGCCCCACTGGCCGGCCCTCCTCCCGCCACGGCTGAGTGCCCGCGCCGCCTTCCCGCCGGTCCGCTGAGAAAGGCGCTAAGCCCGCGCCGGCCCCCTTGCCGCCGCCTCCCTGCCCGGCGCCCATATAACCCGCCGTCCCGCAGCCTAGCCGGGAGGCAGCGGTTCAGACCCAGTCCCTCTGCGACGCCGACGCCCCGGCCAGGAGCAGGTAGGTAGCGCTGGGACCCACTCAGGGGCCAGCAATCTCGCACGAGGCTCCGAAGCTGGGGTTAGGGTAGCCGTGGCAGCCGTGGTGCTAGCCGCGCGAAAGGCCCCAGGGATCCCGCGTCAGTGGCAGGAGGGGCCGGAGTGAGGTTTAGGAGTAGATGCAGTTGGCGCCTCGGATTCAACACCCGCCTGCCTCCTGCTCACACTGTCCACCACAGGTGGCAAGAGGATCACCATCTCGGGAGATGTTATGGCTCCGGTCTGGTGCGGAGTGGAAGTTGGGAGACTCAAGGAAAATCCCGACTCTGTAAGGCTGAAGGCCTGTCAGGTCCCGCCTTGGAAGCGGTCTAAGAGAGTGAGGGCAAAGCCAGCTCTGTGTAGAATTTACTGTGTAGAATTTACTGTGGTGCCCCACCGGCCTCCCTAGCCTTCCAGGTGGAGAGCCCGGGGTTCCCCGAGCTCTCTCTCTCCTATTCCAGATCAGGTCCTTTTGGGCTGTACAGCCGTTGGGAGCTTCTCGCTCTGTAGAGATGAGCACATCTCCAGATGCCTGTCCACATCTGCACAGAGGTGTTGTGGGGTCAGGGAAACCGTGTTGCCTTCTGAGCCCCAGGACACTTGGTTCCCTCTGTGTTCCGTGGTCTGTTTGTTAATTAAGTGGGCACGTGGGACCTGGGTTGCAAAAATATTTGAGGGAAGGTTGTTGTTGTTGTTGTTGCTTTTCATCATTTAAAAATTAAGTTGTGTCTGTGTGGGTCTGTCCTGTTCTGAGGACAACCTCTCTTTTTCCATGACATCAGTCTTGGGGATTTAATTCAAGAAGAGGCCAGGCTAGGTAGCAAGCACCCCTAACGGTTTGGTTTTTGGCTGCTGTTGTTACTTTTGTTGCTGTTTTTATGGATCTTTAGCTTTGGGAGAAAACAGGGACAAAAATGCACCACAAGTCCTTGGCGTGTTGCAAACGCCAAACCCTCGTCCTTTGATTTATTCAATGAAAAATTAAAACATTGCTGTGTGAACAAAAGGCAAGTTAAGTATTTGGAATTTTATCATCCATGACTGTATGGATTGTGTATTCGATTTTCAAAGTAAGCTAAGCGGCTCCAAAGGTGTTACAGATCCGCTAACTGGTCTGGCAGCCTACAGTGGGCCTAAGTGGGAGACTGCCTGTCCAGCACAGGCAATCCTGGCATGCTGAGCAGTTGTGTTTCTTCTAGTGAAGGCTCTGTGGAGCAGGCTCGTTCTGATGGCCACTCCATTTGGACTGGAAGTCAGATGCTGAGTTCAAATACTTTTCATGACCTTGAACCTTGAGCAAGTTACTTTTAACCCTTGGAACCTCAGTTTACCCATCTGCAAAACAGTCCATAACAGTGTCTTTGGGAGAAAAGTAACCAGGGTGCTATATCCAAAGTGTTTGGACAAGTGCCCCCCCCCCCCAATGTCAGTGGCTTCCTGTCCCAGATTTTGGCCACAAACCCAGGGGAGAGGGCCAGTGGCAACAAGAAAGGAATCTGCCTGTGACCTGGGCGGAGGCTGGTGGCATCTGTCAGGAGTGTGTCCTGTGGCAAAGATGCTTCTGTTTATTTATAGAGCATGCCCAACCCAGGTCCTGGAATGGACATCCAGTGTTGACGCATGCGACTAGCATAACTCAAGTAGAGATGAAGATGCGGGGAGACCGAGGGCTGAGGGAGCTTCGGGGGAGGCCCGGGAACTCAAGATGCCAAGAACTCCAAAGTAAAACCATTTCTATCATCCCGTCAAAAAAATTGCACGTACATCTCAACAGGAGAGTGTTTCTGTCGCCAGATTCAAGGGCGATTTACCTCTGGGAAGCAAACGCAAATGACGGTGCACTTGGTGGATAGACGCGGGGTGGGGTGGGTGGGGGTTAGGAGGAGGCGGGGCGGTGGCATATAACACCAAATTCTACTTCAACAGCAGAAAAGAAACCTGGTGAGTAATTCCGTGACAGAAACTCCTAAAACCCAGATCACTCACTCAATCTTGTTTCTGTCTGACTGTGCAGCAAGGAGTGTAACAGATACGTTTTGTCACTTAGGCCAGCTAAAGGCAGCTTGCACCCAGGCAATGAATGTCCTCTCCATGCCTCCCACCCCGCGCGCGCGCGCGCGTGCGCGCGCTCCGGCTGCCTTTGTGGACACTGTCTCTTTAAAGGAGTTTGCTTTTCCTGAACTTGTTGCTCCACAGGGGAGGATCAAAGAAGAAAGAATTGCTTAGCAAAGCCTTTGCTGCTGGGGTGTCTGCAGGGACCCAGCACTTAGCACTGGCACAATGACTGTGTTCTGGTATTAGGCTAAATAATTTAGGATTTTGCTTTTGCCTGTAATTCTCCAACATCCCCTTGATGTAGGTACTGTAATTTTGGCCATTTACAGATGAGATAACCGAAGCTTTAGCATGTGATTCGAGGGGCCTGGGGTTAGGGTTTTTTTTTTTTTTTTTTTTTCATAGCGCAGGAGTCAGATCCCAGATCGGACAGTCAGTCCAGGATGAGTGGTTCTCTCCAGTGCTGGGTGTGTGAATATATCCCGGTAAGCAGAAGGACCCTAGTGCCCTGCACGCAGCGCTCTGTTGAGAGGATTCTTTGAGATGCCATGGGAAGTCACAGAAGGAAAAAAAGAAACGATTTTATCTGTATTAACACCGAGGTAATTTTAGGAATGTATAAAGAGACCACAGGGTTTACAGTTCATGGGATTTTCCTCACGCATTGCAATTACTGATGCTTTCACTGACTGTCACAGCTTGGCAGGAAACTCTAAATTTTGTTCTTGTTGCCAACTTGAAATTCTGAGTTATGGGCTGGAGAGGTGGCTCAGTGGTTAAGAGCCCTGCCTGCTCTTCCAAAGGTCCTGAGTTCAATTCCTAGCAACCACATGGTGGTTCACAACCATCTGTGATGTGATATGATGCCCTCTTCCAGCCTACAGGTGTATATGCAGGCAGAGCACTGTATACATGATAAATAAATCTTAAAAAAAAAAAAAAAAGAAATTCCGAGTTATGACACCTGCTGGTTGACTTGACCTTGTCCTATCCAAGAAGTGTATCCAAGATCCCCCCCTATCCCCCCCGCAGAGGTCATTTAACCATTGGGGCCACTTCATTCCTGCTCTTGCCAGGCTGCAGGTCATGAATACAAACCAGATGTCTAAAACAACAAGAATTTGCCACTGTATATTCCGATGGCCAGAAGTCACCTGTCAGGGTGTGGGCAAGGCTAGCTCCCCTCTGAGGGGAGTTCCCGCTATGCTCCTCCCAGATCTAGCAAGGCTTGCAGCCCACTCCCCGGCAGGACTGCATGGCTGCTGGCATAGCCTTCCCTGAGTCTGCCCTCTTCAATCCCTGTGCGCCAGCCCGCAATCAGATGTGTGGCTCACCTGGGCAACCGAGGGCACTCTCATCCCCATGCTTTTACCTTCATCACGTCTGCAGAGACCCCAATTCTAGGAAAGACACTTTCTGAGATTCTGGGAAGAATACCTTGTCTTTAATTTTATGTGTCTACAGCACTTCTCCCGTACGGGGTTCGGCAGCATCAGAACCAGGCATGCTCTGCTTGCCTCAGCTGTTTTACATGAGGCAGCTGGAGAGGTTCTCAGGGCATCAACATGGCTGGAGGGGGTAGGAGAGGCATCCTGAAGAAGCAGAAAGGGAAGGGAAGGTGCTACCCCAGGACATCTCCAGTGAGGCTGAGGCGGCCAGACACGCCGCAGGCCTCGCACATGGAGTCAGGTTCCCCCAAGGGTGACCTATGGGGGTAGAAAACTACATTCTTCCACCTGCCCAGGTGTATTGTTTGATGCATAACTTAAATGGCATTACCCAGATTAATGGGAGAAAAGCAATTGGGTAGAATACCAACACCTGCAATCTCAGCTCTAGAGAGGCTGAGACAGAAGTCTCAGGGACCTAGGACAGTCTGAGGTTCTCTCTCTCTCTCTCTCTCTCTCTCTCTCTCTCTCGTGTGTGTGTGTGTGTGCGCGTGCGCGTGCGCATGCTCATGAGAACATTGTCTATGGAATTCAGTTGAGAGTGTCGGATCTTTGGAGCTGGAATTACAGGCTGTCGTGCAACAGTTGATGTCGATGCTGGGAACGGATCTCGGGTCTTCTGGACGCACAGAAAGTGTTCTTAACCACTGGGAGACACCTTTCCAGACCTTATCTTCTTTAAAAAAAAAATAACCAAGTCTTTTTATTAATTCTTTGATTTAGTTTAATACACTCACACAACGTATTTTGATCGTTTTCACCCCTGCTACACACTCTGGCTGCTGACAGATCAGATTTGTTTCAGCCCCTCGCCTCCCTCCCAACTTTGTTTTTTTTTTTTTTTCTCTTTTTTACAACCCCATGAGTCTATCTCACGTAACTCATAGACTCACGGGTGTGGCCATCCACTAGAGCATGGAGGGAGACTCTATATTAACAGAAATTTTAAAAACTTTTCATTGATTCTATTTGAGTTTCACATTGTGCACCTAATCCCACTCAGCTCCCTGTTCCCTCAGGTCCACCCTTCGCCCTTGCAACCTCTCCTCCAAAATAACACGCGCGCGCGCGCGCGCGCACACACACACACACACACACACACACACATACACACACACCAAAACAAAAAACCCAAACCCAAAGTACAGAAAACCTCTCATCATGGAAGCTGCAGACACATCTTCACTTGCAAATGTTCATTGCGATGGGTCATTGGTCTGGTTCAAGATGTCTTTGTTGCCCTGTGTCATGGAGACCCTGCAGCTTTGGATCGGCAGGACCAGCCCTTTCACAGGTCCCAGCCGTTTGTAGATTATATAGATTTTGGGGTGGGCCAACCCAGAGCTGAGCTGGTCAGTGTGCAGGCGCTCTCTCATCTCTCCCACTACCAGGGCAAACGTGTTAGAACTGTTTCAGCCATTCCACCCAGTGTTGCTACCAGCAGGAGGCAGAGTCAGCTCTCCTGCTCACCTGCACCCACGCCTCCAGGGCCAAATCCGGCTCCGCTGGCTCTCAGCCAAGGCTTGGTGGTGCTGGTGATGCTGGCGCTGGTGCTGGAGGTGGTGGTGGTGGTAGTGGTGCTGGAGGTGGTGGTGCTGGTGGTGGTGGTGGTCATGCTGGTGGTGGGAGCTCTCCTGTGTTCTCCCCTTTAGGGGCTGGTCACCTGCGCCTCTGTCACCAGAGTCAGCTCTGAAGTGCCGTTCAGGCAAGGTGGCAGGACCAGATTGCCTATTTCCATGACCCAAAGGCCAGCTCTCTCCACTGCCACAGGTGGCAGAGGGCAGACAAGTGGGGGATCAGCTCTCCCATATACATACCCTCTGGGTGGCTCAGTCACACTCCCTGACACCAGGCCAGCTCCACTATGCTGCCTGGGTGATGCTGCTGCTGACAGGAGGGGTGAGTGAGTTTGTGAGGGGCGTGGCCAGTTCTGCACAGCCCTGGACATCCACGTGGTCCCCAGTGGCTGCCCGAACCACTAGGGACATCCCCATGGTCTCTAGTGGTGATATGAGTCATGGACATTGACACTGACCCTGCTGCTTTGTAGCCACAGAGTGGAGGGCCACGTCTATGGCAGAATGAAGGTCTCTGTCTGTCTTCTTCCTCCTGCACTGTGGTGCCTGGATTTGATTTGATTTTTTTTAATTAATTTATTTATTTAGTACACAATGTTCTGCCTGCATGTGTGCCTGCCTGCTGGAGGAGGGCACTGATCTCATCCTAGATGGTTATGAGCCACCATGTGGTTGCTGGGAATTGAACTCAGGACCTCTGGAAGAGCAGACAGTGCTCTTAACCTCTGAACTATCTCTCCAGCCTTTGATTTGATTTTTATACGTCCTATATATTAAATAGCTTTGGCCACCAAGTGAGGCATGAAGCTAGGGTGGACAAAGGACTGCCATCTACTCTGCCCCTGAACGGCACCCCCACACACACAAGGTGTCTCTCATTACCCACTGCCAGGGGGTACAATTAATTTTTTTTAATATGCAAAATTTCACTATGTAGCTCTGGCTAGCTTGGAACTCTTTATGTAGACCAGGCTGGCCTCGAACTCTCAGAGATCCACAATTCTCTGCCCCCTGTGTGCTGGGATCAAAGGCTTGCATTGCTTTGAGTCGCAAGAGGGATGGAGGCGTGGGGCTTCTGTGGGAGAGAGGCAGGTCTGGAAGCACCAGGAAGAGTGAAGAGAAAAAGAAAACACAAACAAACAAACAAACAAACAAAAACAAAAACTGATGTTCTTGCTATGCAGACATCCGCTGTCAGGGAACAGACACAGTCGCTCTCGGAGTAGCTGTCCTGGGTACTGACTCCCTCTCCTGGGGACATTTTCTCTGTGTTATTGATTTCCTTCACAAGCAGAGGTTTCACATTTCGTTTTGGGCAGTTTGGGTGGGTGGGGGGAGGCCTTACGCATGTTGCCTAGTTGTCTGTTGACTTTGGTTTTCAGTAACTGGTCCATCAGAGTGGCATGCACTGGTTTCCCCCAGCCTGGTTCTGAGGCGACACCTTGAGTCTCACCAGTCGTCCCATCTGACGCTTTGCAAAGAAGGTTCTCAGTATTGTCCTATCACAGTCCACCAAAGAGGGACATCTACAGAGCAAGGGGAAAACCGGAGAGTGACCGACCGTCGGGGCAGGCTAACTGTGAGCTGTGAAGGGCAGCGATGGAGGGTTGGGTGCTTGGCTTCTCCAGGGATTCGTGAGCAGCTGCCTCCGCCCTTCGCAGCCTGCTTGTGGCAGAAGCACCTGAGCTGGAGAGGCTCACATTGTGCAGCGTCAGCCTGAAGGACTTTAGGGACGGGGGTCTACACTTACTGACACCAAGCAGAAAGAAGCCTGAGAGGAAATCAGAGCCCTGGATTTGGGCAGTTATAGCCATGTATTGGAGTAAACCAGCTGATTCGGCATCCTGTCCGTTTTATAGAGCCTTTAGCAGTCTGAAAAAGGGAGAAGAGAGGAGATGCTAGTGATAAACACAGTTTTCTATGACAACGTGATTTTTCTCGATAGCCACACTATTTCTTTTCTTCTTTAAAAAATTCATTGCCAATATGTTCGTGTGTGTGTGTGTGTGTAGGTGTGCGTGTATGTGTTTGCACACGGAGGCCAGAGTCTCCCTCAGCTCCTCTCTACCTTACTGTTTTGAGACAGGGTCTCTCACTGTCCCCGGGGATCAGTGACTGGGCTAGACTAACCGGCTTCTGAGACTCACCAGCTTCTGAGACTCACCATCTAGAGAGATGTCCTCCAGCCTCTGCCCCCGCCCCCCAGGGCTCGGATTGCAGGTGTCTTATGCTCTGCTGTGGTTGTTGTATTAATTTGTTCGTTTTATTTTGCTTGCGTTTGCCTGCCTGCACGATAGGTGGTGCCTGCCGGGGTCAGAAAAGGTCACGGGATCCCCTAGAACTAGAGTTTCAGGTGCTTGTGGAACACCAGGTGGGTGCTGGGAACTGAATCCAGGTCCTCTGCAAACCACTGAGCTATCTCTCCAGCCCTGGTTGGTGTTGCTGTTCTAATGCCAGTTTTTGTTGTTGTTGTCAGTGTTGCTTTAATTTTTTTTTTTTTTTTTTTTACCGTGGGTTCTTGGGCATCTGGAATGCAGGTCTTCACACCTGACTGACTGAGCCATCCCACCAGTTCATCCCCTTTCTGGCAGCGGTAATTACAATAAATTTATTATTTTTTTTTTTCGGAAACACGCCTAGTTTTTGTTTTTTTGTTTTACGCCTAGTCTTATTGAACGTGCCCTGCTTATTTGCATAGGTTCAGTGGAAGAGCTCATGAAAAAGGGAGTCTGGTCCCTCCATCAGTAACATCCTTGTCTGTGAGACCATAGAGCCC
>OU015754.1:84048363-84059228 GCA_907169655.1 Acomys percivali | reverse complement strand
CCAGGGCTCAGCGGTAGGTACCTGTCTGGCTGCCCAGGGCTCAGCGGCAGGTACCTGTCTGGTGTGCCTGGAGGCCCTGGGCTCCATCTCCTGCTCCCTGAGAAGGCCGGCGGGGACTCTGTGTGAGAACTACTTGTCACTGTCTTCCTTCTGCTGAGAGGAATCTGGAAAAGCAAAGAGCTTTTCTGTCCTTACTCCCACCCAACATGGGGCGGGGAGTGCCCCTCAGCTGGACTTCTCACCTCTGGCTGGCTTCCTGTTAGGGTTCCAATTCCCTCGGCTGCTAAGATGATCCCGGCCAATGAGTTCCCTGCCAGTAAGGCATAGGGGAAACAGTTTTACTTGTAGCTTTCCATGTGCACAGGTGACTCACAGGTAAAGGTTGCTCTTCTTGAGCCCCAGAGAAGAGAGGTGGCTGTGGGACTATACAGATACAGTGTGTGTGTGTGTGTGTGTGTGTGTACACATGCATGTGCACATGCGTGTGCACATGCGTGTGCGGGTGTGAACACGTGAGGGTTGGAGCCCAGAGGTCAGCTCTGGGTGTTGTTCCTCAGGGGCCGTACTGGAGTCACATGTCCCAGTTATATGTCTTGACGCTCAGTATACATCTTAGAACCGTGGCTGAGGAAAAGGGGATGTGATGCCGGACTCAGTTTACCCAAAGAACCACTGCAAGATGGAGTGCCACTGCTGGCGCTGGCCCAGGGCATGCTTGAACAGGCTGAAGGGCGGGAGGGGCCCTGGGGTGGTGACACCTGGTGTTTTAGGCCCTTCTGTGGGTTCTCAGAAAAACCCCTTCTTCTGCAAAGGAAGTACCCGTGCTTTCCCAGCATGCTTTGGGTACAAGGATGGACAACAGCCATCAGTAGAGCATTTGCGTGATGCTTTCTCCACCATGGCTGCTCACAAAGGCCATGCCCTGTTCGCTTGGTGGCAGTATGCTTTGTTTCCTTTGTTTACAGACAGGAAGGCAGAGGGCCCGGATGTCACTACAGCAACAAAAAGGAGGAGGTAAGAAGAGGTCAGCACAAAGCATGGTGAGCCGAGCTACTGTAAGGAAGATAGGTGGAACTGGGCGTGGTGGTGCACGCCTGTAATTTCTGCACTCAGGAGGCAGAGGCAGGCAGCTCGCTGTGAGTTCGAGGCCAGCCTGGTCTACAGAGTGAGTCCAGGACAGCCAAGGCTACACAGAGAAACCCTGTCTCAGAAAAACAAATAGACAAACAAACAAAAGACAGGTAAATTCAGGCCTGAGTTATAATCCCAACTACCATGGAGGCTGAGGCAGGAAGATTGAAAGCTTAAAGTCATCCTGGGTTACAAAGTAAGTTTAAGTCCATCCTGGTTGACTTACTGAGACTTCTTTCAAAACTGAAAGTAAAAAAGAAGCACAGCACTTGCCTGGTAGTAAAAATAACAAGACAGAGCAGACTCTCAACAGGAATGTTCACAATTGATTCGACACCAATTTCTTTTTTTTTTTTTTAATTATTATTTATTTTTTATCATGTGTACGGTGCTCTGCCTGCATATACACCTGCATGCCAGAAGAGGGCATCAGATCACATTATAGATGGTTGTGAGCCACCATGTGGTTGATGGGAATTGAACTCAGGACCTCTGGAAGAGCAGCCAGTGCCCTTAGCCTCTGAGCCGTCTCTCCAGCCCCATCAACACTAATTTCTAAGAAAGAGTTTTTCAATTTTATGTGTTTGAGTGTATGTTTACATGTATGTATGTATGCGTAGTGTGCGTGCGTGTGTTTGTGTGCGTGCATGTGCGCAAGTATGTCAGTGCCCCCCATGGTGTTGGATCTCCTGACACCAGATTCACAGAGAGTTGGAAGCCACCATGTGGGTGCTGGGAACTGGACCCAGGTCTTCTGCTTAGAGAAGCAGCTGTCTTAACTGGAGGGATGTCTCCAGCCCCTCAACATTAGTTTTATTTGACACTAGGAACTTCAGAGATGAAAACGCAAAGAAGACGGAAATCTGAGTGTCTTTTCTCCCAAGTGTGGTTGTGTGCGCGTGCAGGCGTGCTAGAGAGAGCCTGCCCAACGGAGCCGTGACTGGAAGACAGGACTTAGAACAGGAATAAGCCAAAGCCCATAACGAGGGCGCTGCGTCCCTGTCCCTGCGGGGCTCCCGTCCCTCAGAGCAGGGCTCGGAAGGTCTCCTGTAGTCAAGGTCAGGCTGAGAAGTCTCCCTTAAAGGTTTCATTGTGTGTATTCATTGCATGTGGTCCCGTCTTCCATAAGGACATTTCCCTGCAGGCCTGCATTGCACAGTGTGTGCGCCTGCTTCTTTCCCTCCCGTGTCCTCTCTTGTTAGTCCCCTAGACAACTTCTACATACATATGTGATTTTATTACATACGTAAAACCTAGGAGCCACATATGAAAGAAAACGTGTGATGTTTGTCTTGCTGAGACTGGCTCAACTCAATATGGTCATCTCCAGCTGCCTCCGTTTTCACGGCAATGGCATAACTTTGTCCTTTTTTTACGGCTGAAGAAAATTCCATTGTGAAAGTTTGTCACATTCTCTTTGCCTGTCCCTGTGATCTCGGGAGCAGTGCCACAGTGAGCGTGGGTGTCTCTGGAGTGTGGTGACTCGGAGTCCTCGCGGTGGATGTCCAGGAGTGGCACTGGCATAGGCTAGGCCTGTTTCTGAAGTCCCTCCCACTGACTCCTGTAGTGGCTGCACTGGTCTGCCTCGCCCCACCCCCACCCCCGCGGTCTGTGAGGGTTCCCTGCTGTCCACAGCCTCACTGGTGAAATGGAATCTCAGTATAGTTTTGGCGTGCACTTCTCCGACTGCACATCTTAAAGCACAGTCTATTAGCTACTTGTACTTCCGCTTTTGAGGACTGTCTGCTCATTTCGTTAGTCCGCTTTTAAAACTTAAACGTCTTGATTGTGTGTGTGTGTGTGTGTGTGTGTGTGTGTGTGTGTATGTTTAGGTTTTTTTTTTTTTAAATATTTGCTTTAGTTGTAGGTGTGTATATGTATGTGTGCCTGAGTGTACATATGTGCAACACATGTATACAGGAACCCAAACAGACTAGAAGGTGGCCTGTATCTCCCTGGAGCTGGAGATACAGCAGTTGTAAGTCACCTGATAAAGCAGGTTCTGGGAATTGAACCTGCGTCCTCTGCAGCAGCGCTAAGCCCTTTGGATTGCTGAACCATCTCCGTAGCCCTTGTGTTTAGTTATTTGAGTTCTTTGTATATTCTATTATTTTATGAGGAGGGATATTTTGCCGGCATACATGTGGGCAGCACACGTGTGCCTGGTGCCCATGGAGGCCAAAAGACAGTGTTAGGTCCAGGGACAAGGATTAAAAATGGTTGTAAGCCACCATATGGGCGCTGCCGGTAGAACCTAGCTCCCTGGAACAGCCAAGGTTAACAACAGCCGAAGCGCTCTCAAGCCTCCGCTTTGAATAAATACTCCAACAGGTACATAGCCAGGAAAGACTTCTTCCCAGTCTGGGCTGCTGTCCCCTTTTCTATACAAAGTCTTGAATTCCATGACGTCTTGTTTATCAGTGGTCTTCTGGGGGGGGGGGCTGGGGGTGCAGGGGGGAGGAGGTGAGGGGCCGAAAGCGTGGTCTTCCTGCTTCTGCTGTTTTCTCAAATGCCAGTGTGTCATGTGCTGAGCTAAGTCGTCCTCAGCCCCATCCTAGGAGTCATGAGTCGCCCACTTGCCTCCACATGAGGCTCTCTGCAGAAGCTGAGGCTGCATCTCTCCTGTGATCCCTCCTGGGCCACCGTGGGCCACACCTGAGGCTCCCTGGGGGGGAACGATGTGATGTAGGGGTACCAGGTACCCAGGGCAGTTAGCCTCTCTGCAAGCCAGGTACCTTAGGCATCACCCATCCCATCACTCCGTCTTCTTGCCAACCAGGCTCAGGGCGTGGTGTAGGCAGAGTCTGGGCAAGGGAACCACAAGGGTAGGCTTTGTCAGCCTGCCCAGGGTTGCTGTATCTAGGAAAGTCTTGCCCAGTGGCAGCTGCCAGGTCCCTCCCATGGGGACAGCAGGGACTCTTAATTGCTCACCTGCTGCTCAGAGCCGATGCCATCCTGGGAGGGTGTCTGGGGAAGCTGTGCTAATTAGGCACACGCCGGTCCTTGTAAGGGCAATATGCGTGGTGTACACCTTTCAGTGGGTCCTTCACAGAGAGGGAGGAAGCTAGCTCTCCCATTCTGAAATGACTTTCTAGCTGTCCCCTCCTCTGGATTTAGCTAAGCCAAGGGACTTGGGTTTTGAGACCTCCAGGCTCACCCAGTGATGTCCACCTTCCACGTGGAGGCTGCCACAGCCCCCGCAGCTGTCCACTCAGCTGACCTTTGGGCAGCTCTGTCCCTTGGGGGGATCAAGGAGAGCGTCCCAGGTGCCAGGGTTGGGGTGTCTCAGCCAACAGCGGGGGTGGGGTGGGGGAGGGGGCTCACAGTAGAGAGGGGCCTGGCTTCTGCAGGGATCCCAGCAGCCCTCACTAGATGCCGTAGGGCCACAAAGGGAGGGTGAGTTCCCCAGTGGCAGTGGGTACTTCCTGTTTTCCGTGCTGTCCAGACGGTGAGCAAGAAGCAGCCCAGGTACCTTTGGGGTCCCATGCTAGGGAAGGAGGCTCTGCTAGTGACTGTCATGTAAGTTAGAGATAGCACTTCCCAATGTGGGCTCCCCTCCTTTCTGGCCTCACCGCCTCCCCTTGGTCTCCCTGTGGCGGTCAACTACCATCAACAAGCCTTTGTAATTACAAGAGCCTTCTGTCACTTCTTTCTTTTGGAATAAGGCATGCTCCAGCTTGCTCCTGGGCCCTTAATTTTTGATCAGGAACGCCTCCCTGCCTAATTATTTGGCAGTAATGAGGGAGGAGAGATGAAGTGGTGAGAGTGTCCCTGAGCTTAGAGAATGAAGCTGCAAATTAAAAAATGAGGCATCGGTAAACAGGGCGCTAATTGGATTAATGTGAAAATGATGGACTGGGATGAAAATAGTCACGTAGATGACAGGAAGATTGCGGTCAGAGTAATTCCAAGAGTGTCGCCCAGGCTTTGTGTGGTAGACGTGAGTTTCGGAATACGAGGAAGAATACAGACAAAGTCGGCTCTTGATGGTAAAACGTGCCACCGTGTATGCAAAACACATCCGAGACCTTCATGCATGCAAACCACCGGGGACGCGTGGCTGTTTCTGGGGGGTTTTGTAGCTATCTGACCCTACGTCATTTCTGGACTTCTAGAACTTTCATGTGCCAACTGCCTTTCTTTCCTCTGTTTCTTTTTTCTTTTTCTTTCTGTCTTTCCAAGGCAGGGTTTCTCTGTGTAACAGCTCCAGCTGTCCTTGAACTCACTCTGTAGACCAGGCTGGCCTCGAACTCACAGAGGTCCTCCTGCCTCTGCCTCCCAAATGCTGGGACTAAAGGCGTGTGCCACTACCACCTGGCTCCTCTCTTTCTTTCTTTCTTCCTTCCTTCCTTCCTTTCTTTCTTTTTTTAAGTTGTTTTTTTTTTTTTTAAATTTATCTTTAATTTATGTGCGTTGGTGTGAGGGTGTCAGATCTTGCAGTTAAAGACAGTTGCAAGCTGCCATGTGGGTACTGGGAATTGAACCTGGGTCCTTTGGAAGAGCAGGCAGTGCTCTTACCCACTGAGCCATCTCGCCAGTCCAAGTTGTTGTTGTTTTTTTTTATGTGTATGCGTGTATGTATGAGTATGTGTATGCGAATGTAGGTGCCTGGGAAGGCCAGACGCCTTGGGTCTTCTTGGAGCTGTACTCACAGGCGGTTGTGAGCTGCCTGGTATGGGTGCTGGAAACCAACTTCCCAAGTGCAAAACCTGCTCTTGACCTCTGAGCCATCTCTCCAGCCTCTCATTCTGTTTCCTCTTGGCCCTATCCAGTGCTTTCAAATTATTTGAATCTTGAGCCAAACTTGTATGTGGTCCACCTACTGTAATTTCATTTTTTTTTCCTAGACAAGGTCTCTCTGTGTAGCCTTGGCTTTCCTGGACTCACATTGTAGACCAGGCTGGCCTCGAACTCACTGGGATCCACCTACTTCTGCCTCCCAAGTGCTGGGATTAAAGGCATGCGCCACCACCGCCCCACTGTAATTTCATTTTTTAAATCCCATTATGTCAGAAGGCGATAAATGTTATGAACAGGGGTGAGCTGAGTGCTCCAAGCTAGTAGTGAAATCTCACCAAAGCTCTCACCATGGAGACAAGATGCCTTGTCTGGTGTCTCAGCAATGTCATGTTTCTGTAGGGCTTGTAAGGGTGTCTGCATGGCTGCGCTGACCAGATGTGTCCTGTCCTCTTCCCCTGGCCACAGTGATGCTTTATGGTCCGGATTGACTCTGGGCTCCTGGCCTGGCTTCTAAACCCTGCCTGGCACCTAGGCTGTGCAAGAGTTAACTGGTTCCATAAAATACTCACTAAGACGAGTGGCATAGTATTTGAGCCATGTATGTTTTAAAAATTAAGTATTTATTCTTGGCATGAACCTTATCACACAGTCATTACTTTGCACCGTCTTGCTTATCACGTTCCTTACATGGATCAAAACTCACACTGAACAGTAAGTTCTGGCTCCGCCTGTTCAAGTCCAGCTCAACCTAACACTGGAGACGCTTGAGACGCGTATTTATAATTCCACCAAGGGGCTGGCAAACACACCCCAGCCAGCTTTGCAGAGTGGGGACAAAGCCTTAGGTTTATGAGCTTCCTGAATTTCTAAATTCAGAAAAGGGACTCTGGGAGCCGGGTTAGGGTTAGAAAAAAGTATTTCACTTGGGCTGGAGAGATAGCTCAGAGGTTAAGAGCACCGGCTGCTCTTCTTGTGGTGGGCAGGCACACATGTGGGCAGAATGCTGTATAAATAAAAAATAAATCTTAAAAAAAAAAAAAGAAAATGTATTTTACTTAGGATTTATCTGCCCACCCATCCTGCCTGTTTATCCGTCCCACCCATCTACCAACCCATCACATCCTCCCATCAGTCTGTCCTCTGCCTAGTCACTTATCTATCTGTCCACCTATGAATCTATTCATCGGTTCATTCGATCCATCTCACCCAGCCAGCCTGTCCATCCGTTTGTTTGTCCATCCACCCACCCACCCATCCATCTGTTCATCTGTCTACCCATCTATCCACCACCCACCCACAAAACTACTACCGAGTACCTGCTGTATACGAGGCCCTGCTCTGGGGCCAGAAAACCCAGACTGTATGAGCTCCGCCTTTGCCATTCCGTAGATATCCATTTGAAGCTGAGGTTTTAGTCCTGCAGAATGCAGGCCTCTTGGACCTCACCGGGGCCTACCACAGCCTAACATAGTCCACTCAGAGCACAGCTCAGCTGTGGGTGGGAACAGGTCTTGTAGTGGGACGAGACAGACAGTCTTGGATGTGCCCTGCCCTTCGAGGGACCATTGGGAACTTCAGCAAGCAGGCAGGGGGAACTTCTAGAGATGCCCTGGGCACTTGTTCTCTTAGGCCACCGCCCTCTTTAACTCCATGAAGACACAGGAGGGGACACAACCAAAGGCACGGTGCTTGTGCCAGAGCTGAGCTTAGGGAGAGCCTGGCCAGCTAGCTGTCTGTGGATCAGATTGCCGCCAGGAGCAGAAATGGGTGCTGCAGGGAGGCGGAGTGGATGTTCTGTCAGGCAGGTGAGGTGGATATTGGTCCAGTAATGAATGACACATCACATCACTCGATCCCTCGGTTTCCTCATCAGGGAGCAGAGGCTTGTCTCAGCATGGGTGTCGCGGGTACATTATTAATATGTGTAAATGCCGAAGTTCATGCCACATGAGCAGCATCAGCAAGGGCACCAGGTGCCCATCGCGCCCTTTGCTGGACTCCTACACGCTCTCAGGACTCACTGTGTTGAGAGAGCTGACAGCCAGGACTGAAGAGTCAGATGAGACCAGGGAAGCATGCTCTGACACTATCAAACAGGCTAGGACAGCATGTTGTCATAACTGGTCCTCCACCTGCCACCCTCCCTGGCCCTGGCAGTCACCTAGGGCAGCCTCTGACCTCTGAAAGGCAAGTCCTCTGTCTTAGTGAGCAGGACGGGGCCCTTCAGTCTCAGAGATGAGTAAATATTGACACTAGGGCTTTGGGGGCCCTGGCCGTTGCCACTTGAGCGTGATGCAGGCATCTCTATTGGAAACTCTGAGAGGCCCAGAGCTGACTGAGCACTGGCCTCAAAGAACGCCTCTGGGCTAATTGGGGAAGCAGTTCCCCGAGGCATCCACTTTCTAATCTCCAGGAGCTCTCTCATCTGCTTCAGGCATGATGGCGACCATGGCCATCCATCCCGGGTGATTAACCAGGCAACCCTACGCCGCCACAAGCAGTCATTAGACAGGTATTTCAAAGCTGGAAGAGCTGGGTGCCTGGAGTAGTTGAGAGATACGGAAGCCCGTCTCTACAGCAGCCTCCTGTGGGATGGAGGGGACTTGTGCTGTCTGTCACACCCTGGTTTTAGCTAACTTGGCTCTGTTCCCCCATATGAGAAGACACATGGGTGGCTTGACGCCACTAGGCTCACCTCAGCGTTGTGTTCACCAGCACTTTCCGTGTGCGTTTGCTCACAAGCTCTCTCCACCTCCCGTGGAAATAAACAGAGGGCATCCTTGAAGTCCACACTTGGACGCCTTCCTTGGGCCTGAAGTATGGTGAAACGAGACCTTTAACTGTGGCCCATTTGTTGGATTCCCTGCCCAGGGCCTGCAGAGGCAGGCAGATCTCTGTGAGTTCAAGGCCAGCCTGGTCTACAAAGTGAGTCCAGGACAGCCAAGGCTACACTGAGAAACCTTGTCTCGAAAAACAAACAAAGAAAAAAAAAACCAAAAAACCCAGAGCTGACTGTTTGGCTGTGAGTCTAGAGCTATTTGTTGGAGCTCACTGGGCTCAGCGCAGGGCGCACAGCACAGTGGTTCCATCTTCCAGAACCTACCGGTAGGCAGTAGCTCAGAGGTAAAGGGCAGAGCCGTTTGAGGCTCTCTCCCCTTCCTTGGCTGACTGAAGAGAGTCTTATGTGGACCTGTGCAGGAAAGTTAATGATTGCAGTTTCCGATTGAGTCCGTTCCGGCTCTCACATCCTTCCATCTCCCTTAAACACTGTTCCCTGCCCCTCAGACGGGATGATGTGGGTAACTTGTTTAGGCCTGGGTCCACAGCCGTGGCTTTTCTGCGCCTTGGCCAGGTGAGTCTATGCACTCGTAACTGCTCATTGTAAGGAGAAGCATCTCTACTTGAGGCTGCTGGGAGGTACTTTTGTCTGCGGGGATAAGCATAGAAATTTAGGAGGCGGTTTGCTATGTCAGTTCAGTTAACTATAAGAAATATGCTCTTGCTTTGTCTGCTGTGATGTGGTGTTGGCACAGGAAAATGCCCTCTCCCCCCCCTCACCCTTTGCCACCTGTGACAGCCAGGAGAGCTGCCCCCTGGGTTGTGACAGCAGGAGAGCCAGCTGCAGCATTCAGGACAGTGGACCATGCACCTCGCCTGGGCAGCACAGTAGAGTTGGCCCTGGTGTCAGGGGCGCAGGTGAGCCAGCCCCAAGGGTTGTGAGTGCAGAGGAGCTGGCCCCACCACTTGCCTCCTGTGAGGCGGCGTGGGCGTAGGAGAGATACCCTCCCCACCTCGCCCCTCGCCACCTGCAACAGTCAGGAGAGCTGGTCCCCAGGTTGTGAGAGCAGGAGAGCTGGCCCTGTCCCTCACTGGCAGCAACACTCAGGAGAGTGGGCGCCAAGCCTCCACTGTACAGCACTGTAGAGCTGGCTCTGGTAGCGTGGGTGTGAGTGAGTAAGGCCAGAGGGTGTGAGAGTGGGAGACCTGGCCCTGCTCCTTGCCAGCTGCGGTATCAGGTGAGCTGGTCGGGGCAATCCTAGAGAGCTTGCCCTTGTGGCGTGGGTGCAGGAGAGCTGGAGGGCTGACCAACTCAGCTACCACTGAGGCCGAGATCCAGGGCTCTGAGTTAGCCCACCCCAACATCTACCCCCATCTATGAACTGTTCCAGTGTATGAAAGGGCAGGTCCTGCAGATCCAAAGCTGTGGGATCTCCATGACACAGGGCAACAACAGGATATCCGAGAGGATCCGGTACTGAGTGTGGCAGAAGTCAGAGGCCTCAAACCAGACCAATGACTCATTGCAGTGAACATTTGCAAGTAAAAATGTGTGGACAAAAGGGCATACGTTGGGACACACTGTGACATACTACAGCTTCTAAAACAAGATCTTTTTATGTTTTGTTTAAGTTTTGGTTTGTTTTTTTTTGGGGGGGGGGAGATGAGGTTATAAGGGTAGAGGGGAGGATACAAAGGAATAGGGAGATAAGTAAGATTGAGGTGCATGATGTGAAACAAAGAATCAATATGGGGGGGGAGAGAGGGAGCGTGAGAAAGAAAGAGATGGGGAGAGAAAGAAACAGAGGAGGGAGGGAGAGAGAAAAGTTGCTGTCGCGAGGTATAGTTGCTCATATCTTTTTTGTGTGTGTGTGGGGGGGGTGGTTTTCGAGACCTCTGTGTAGCCCTGGCTGTCCTGTACTCACTTTGTAGACCAGGCTGGCCTCGAACTCACAGCGATCTGCCTGCCTCCGCCTCCCGAGTGCTGGGATTAAAGAAAGGCCTGTACCACTGCGCCCAGCAGTTGCAGAGACCTTTAATCCCAGCGTGCAGGAGGAAGGAGCAGGTGGATCTCTGTGAGTTTGAGGCCACCCTGGTCTGTATACCAAGTTCTAGGACATCCAGGGATATATAGTTAGATCGTGTCTAAAAAAGAAGAAGAAGAAGAAGAAGAAGAAGAAGAAGAAGAAGAAGAAGAAGAAGAAGAAGAAGAAGAA
>OU015754.1:84038042-84048353 GCA_907169655.1 Acomys percivali | reverse complement strand
AAGAAGAAGAAGAAGAAGAAGAAGAAGAAGAAGAAGAAGAAGAAGAAAGAGAGAAAGGGGGAAGGAAGGAAGGAAGGAAGAAAGGAAGACGTCACATAGTTATACTACCTCCTCAGACCCGGCTTGTTAACGAGCCCCTGTGGACTGGGTCTTGAATCAATTCAGAGTGAAGTTCGTTATCACCCTCAATAGTCGAGCCACTACTGCACAGTTGGGCATATCTTACTTCCTAAATTTTTTTTTTTTTTAGTTTTTCGAGACAAGGTCTCTCTGTGTAGCCCTGGCTGTCCTGGACTCACTTTGTAGACCAGGCTGGCCTCGAATTCACAGCGACCCGCCTGCCTCTGCCTCCCGAGTGCTGGGATTACAGGCGTGCGCCACCACGCCCAGCTCTAAATGTGTGTTGTTTTTTTTTATGTTCCCTTTATCCAGCTAATCCCCCTTCTCAGCCTGCAGCCTCATTTCCCCCGCCCCCTCCCCCCTCTTTACCTGAACCTTTCCACCCACACTGTCCCCCCTCTTTACTTACTGTCTTTATATCTAGACTCTACTGTCTCCCTGCCTCTAAAGGTCAATGTGTGAGGTCACTCTCCCTGAGATGTCTGGGTGTGACCAGGACAGGTTCCCTCATGAGAATCAAGGGTAAATCCTTGCAGTGGGCACGGGAGAGATGGCTGAGCCTGTAAGAGTGCATGCTGTCTTTAAAGAGACCTGAATTTGTTCCCTATTCCCACATTGAGCAACTCAAAACCACCTGAAACTGCAGTTCCAGAGGACCTGACACTGCTGAGGCCGCCAAGGGGACCTATACCCATAAGCATATACTGATGCACAAATGCTACTACTACTACTACTAATTATTATTATTATTATTATTATTTTGTTTGTTTTTTTGAAACAGGGTTTCTCTGTGTAGCCTTGGCTGTCCTGGACTCACTTTGTAGACCAGGCTGGCCTTGAATTTACAGAGATCCGCCTGCCTCTGCCTCCTGAGTGCTGGGATAAAAGGAGTGTGCCACTACTGCCCGGCTATTTTTCTTCTTTTAATGTTAAAAATGCTTACAATGGGATGGGAACCTGGGAAGCTCAGGCCTGGAGACGTTCACACACAAAAAAGGCTCCGGAACTGGGACCAGCTGCCCCAACTCCCCCAGCTGCCCCAGCTCCCCCAGCTGCCTCAGCTGCCCCAGCTCCCCCAGCTGCCCCAGCTCCCCCAGCTGCCCCAGCTCCCCCAGCTGCCCCAGCTGCACCAGCTCCCCCAGCTGCCCCAGCTGCCTCAGTTCCCCCAGCTGCCCCAGCTGCCCCAGCTCCCCCAGCTCCCCCAGCTCCCCCAGCTGCCCCAGCTCCCCCAGCTGCCCCAGCTCCCCCAGCTGCCCCAGCTGCCCCAGCTGCCCCAGCTTCCACAGCCAATTTCTGCCGGATGTTTGTAAGCCCCAGATTTGATGCTGTTGCCTTCCTTGCTCCTTCGGGCTGTCCAGATGTCTCTACTGGATGCTGAGAACTTGTGATTTGATGGTGTCTCACTTTCCCCCCATAAGATGACCAACAGCAATGTCTGTTGGAAATAGTTTGCCTTCTAGAGACAGGGTCTCACTGTGCAGCCCTGAATGGCTTGGGACTCACTCTGTGCTTTATGCAGTTCGTGCTGTGTCCTGCTTTCTTGTTACAGAGTTAGGAGGTCAACCTGCAGCAAGGTATCGGGGAGACAAGGAAGCACCCTCACTCCCAGAGCCTACTTCTGCGAAGCCTATATGGCGCACGATAATTTCCCGGTATAATGTGTATCATATTTCATATAAGGAGTGCCGTCAAAGGCCCCTCACTAGCAGTCAAGAAGAACATGGCCTAGGAATTCCGAGTTTGGCCCGCTGGCCCGCTCACCATCCTGTGGGTGCAGACAGGACAAAGGCACGGCTCCTAACAATTGCAATATGGGTTGTTCGCTGCGACCCACATATGAAGGTCTGTGTTGTTGAGACAACAGGGTACACAGAACTTCGGAATTGTTTAGGAGAGGACAGCGAGCAGGTGAGAAGTGAGCCCAAGGTGTAAAGGGGTTCATTCTACCTTCCAGTTCAGTCTGTGTCCCCGGGTGCCTGTCCCCAGCTTAGTCGCCAGGAGTAGGGGTCAAGAACACAAGCCAGCACAGTGCCTGTAAGCCTAGTAGCTGGTCCCCAGACCCAGGGCTCCCAGCCAGGCTCCACCCACTGCCTTGGAGCTGGCCACACAGGCCTCCCAGCTTCCTTAACTCCAATGTCATCACCTAGGCAACTGGGACGCTGCTGCCACTGCCCGCCAGCAAACCACGGGGCCTCCAGCACCTCAACCCAAATCTAAGGACCCATCCCGGGGCCCAGGCTCAGCCAAGGTAGGCAGGGTCTCTTGCTTGACTCTCAGCTCCGAAACCAGGGCTCTCTTGCTGTCCCCCTCCCCACACAGGGCAACTGCCTCAAGGTGCCAACAGGATACGAAAGCCCCTCCCCGCTAACCTGGTAGCCCAGAGGTAAGGTGCTAAGTGAGTGGGCGCACCTCGCACCTCACCGTCAAGCTGGTGGCCAAACCAGTCTGAAGAGGCACTCACTGTCTGTGGTTCTGATGGGACAAGGCAACCCGGGATGGCACTTTGGAAAGCCATCTGTCCTGAGTGGTCTGCATGGTCTCCCTGTGGCCCTGTTCTACGGCAGGCCAAGGTGGAGATAGAAGGGATCTGAGGTCTTCTAGGAGTGGTTGGTTCTGGCATCTCCGCAGCCTTCATTCCTTAGCGCCACCTGAATTTCCTGTTTATTCCCTGACCAAGACACACCAAACAGCTACTTGGACCCTCTGGGGCCATGGTTAGTCCCTACGGGATGCTGTCACTGCCCAGAACTGATTGGCTCTCCCTAGCCCCCTCTCACCACTCCCTAGCCTCCAGGCCCCCTTCAGCCTGAGCCCGTCTTGGGCTTCCTGATCCACACAGGGCGATCTGCGTGCTGGCCTAAGTGTGGTGATGGGGCCTCAGCAGGCCTTTTTCCTGCTCTTGTCTCCACTTGGGCTGCTGCCCTGTGAACAGGGCTTGATGCCCAAGGCAAATTATGCAGGGTCCTACCGGGGATGAGATGGAGAAAATCCTATGTAGAAATTGTTGCAATGAGGCCAGAGGGTGTGTGTGTGTGTGTGTGTGTGTGTGTGTGTGTGTGTGTGTGTGTGCGCGCACATGCGCACATGCATGCATGCACACATGTGAACACCTCAGTTATGGGGTGCAGTGTGAGCCAGTGTGCACATGTGTGAGAGAGAGTGGGCAGTATCTGTGGGTGTGGGGGCCATGCCCTGCATCTTTTATAGGCATCCTCCCAGCAGGACCCACCGTTGGCTCTGGAGCCCAGATGTCTGGAATATTGCCTGAAAGAGCAATCTATCCATCCATCTATCTATCTATCTATCTATCTATCTATTTATTTATCTATTTATCAATCATTTATCTATCTATCTATCATCTATCACTTATCATGTATCTATCTATCAATCATCTATCTATCTATCTATCTATCAATCATTTATCTATCTATCATCTATCTATCTATCAATCAATTATCTATCTATCATCTATCTATCTATCTATCAATTATCTATCTATCATGTATCTATCTATCATGTATCTATCTATCATCTATCTATCTTTCTATCTATCTATCAATTATCTATCTATCATCTATCTATCATGTATCTATCTATCATCTATCTATCTTTCTTTCTATCTATCTATCTATCTATCTATCTATCTATCTATCTACACCCTTGGAGAGGTGAGTGGGACAGAGGGTGTCTTCAAGCAGCCACTTTGCAAATCCAAAACCAAGTGGCAGCTAGGCCATGAGGACCCACAGGTGGTTGAATTGCAGACATAGGATTGCCATTCACCCTGGGCCCTCGGTAACAACCTCATCTAGGAATCTCCCTAAAGCTTTGCACAGACCATCCAATGCAAGGAGAGTGTGACAGCCTACTTGGGTTAGTAGAGGATCTAAGCTCCACACACAGGAAGAGATGGGGGTCTCTGTACTAGTGGCCTGTTGAAGGTCTTGTTGGTGGTCAGTCCACAGTCTGAGGGTCAGGACCCACACTTTAGGCTCTCTTTCTGCCGTGTCTCCATCTCTGTCCTCACTGTCCTACCTGCCCCCAGCCCAGGCCTCTCTCTGTGACCTCAGGCCGCTGCATTCAGCCGGTCTGGCCTGGAATAGGGTTGTACGTGGAACAGCTGAGCACATAGGGAAACGCTGTGACAAGTCCCGTGAGGAGGGCACACACCCTGCCGAGGCCTGCTCTAACCACCCGTATACTCGGCGGCGCTAGGCAGCCACCTGCCCTGACCACAGGCTCTCATCTCCCCTAACCCTCAGCACGAGCCCCACTCTGTCCTCGCTGGCCGGTGGCCCCGATTCCTCTGTCCACTCCATCCTTGTTGGCCTGAAGCAGTCTTGCTGCTGACTTCTCCCCGCCCCTCCCTGTCCCTTGGAAGCTCCATTGCTGCTGCACACTGACAGGAGAGGTCTGCTTGGCTGCACTGCTGGTGCATTGTGGGTAACACCAGCAAGCTCCCTCGAACTGCCTCACTTAGCCCCCCAGCTCCTCAAGGAACTCAAGTCAGGCTTGTCATGCTGTGGGCCCCCAACCTCCACTTTTACCTGTCCCCTTTATCCCCTGCCGCAATGAGTCAGAGGCACAGGCTTGGGAGACTCCATGGTTGTCCTGGTCCTTTTCCCTAGCACCTCATGTTTGACATTGTCACAGGCGTCACCCATGCTGCCTCCAGGCGATCAGGTTATTTCCCGACTCACCTCTTCCATACAGTAGAAGCCAACTTGCTTTTTGAGATGTCCCACGAGTGAGGCAGTGTCCCGCAGGGCAGGCTTGAGACCACTTTCAAAGAGGGGTGAGGCTGCCCTCCGTTGCTGTGATGAGGCAGAGACCAGGGCACCATCCCGACGGTCTCTGTCCATGGATGTCGTTTGCCACCTTGCCTTTCCCTGATGGTAGGACCCGAACACTGCAGGAGCTGGGACTCTGCTTGCAGCAGGATCCTCACCCTGCCCGATGCTGCGGCCAGACGGTCATCCTCTTCCTTCCTTCCATGGGGTTGGGCGTGGCAATCCACAGCTGTCCCTTCACAGGTGAGGGCGCAGAGGCCCGGGGTGGGCATGTCACCTGCTCAGGTTCACACAGCTGGAGAGTGGCGGAGGTAGGCTATGTGGATAGAGCGGGAAGGGCCCCTGCTTATGTGCCTAGCAAGGTTGGATGTCGGAGTAGGAAGTGATGGGGCAGGATGCCATATGTCCCACATGACCCCAAAATGTGGGTGGGGAAATAGGTGCTGAGCAGGTCAGCAGAGGATAGGGAATCCTTGGATGCCTGCATGTGAGCAGGGCCTTGAAAACAGGATGAGGGTCCTTCCTCTGGGAAGGTGGGAGTGAGCACCAGAAGTATTGTCACCTTCAGGGAGGTGACAGTAGAGTTCAGGGGCCAAGAGCTAGGCGCTGCTTGCTAACTGTGTGCCCTGAGTGAGTGACCTAGCGCCTTTGTGGCTGTTTGCTGGGTAGTCAAATAAGATGTGGGATGTGTTTATTCTCTGTACATTGAGGAGTCCATGCTGTCTTGCGTGGGGGGTGGGGTGAGGTGGGATGGGGGGGGGGGCCAGCATGCATCATTTGGTCTTGTCCCAGTTCCCATATGGTGCCAGGTGACTTAGCATAGATGGGGAGTTTGGCTGACTACTGGCTCCTTCAAGAAGTGCAGGGAGCCTTGGGTGGCCTGAGGGATAAGGACTAGGCGTCTCCAGCCCTGTTCCCATCCCCTTGGCTGACGGCCTCAGCCGAGGCAAGAGAAGGCAGCTGCTTCATATTTCACATAGCACACCCCGCCCCGCATGGAGCAGCTAAATTTGTCTTCCGTCATCACTGCTTGGCTCCCCCTAGCCTGAGGAGAGGGCAGCAGCTGCCCCCTGGATGGCAAGGGCCTCACCTGGATAGGGAGCGGAGCTGAAGGTCAGGAGAAT
This sequence comes from Acomys percivali, assembly GCA_907169655.1. Taxonomy (NCBI): domain Eukaryota; kingdom Metazoa; phylum Chordata; class Mammalia; order Rodentia; family Muridae; genus Acomys; species Acomys percivali. Next base: position 84,042,319 of record OU015754.1, on the reverse strand, counting down.
CCCGGTTGAGAGGTGAGCAAGGGCAGGCCTTCAGCCAGCTTCTAGCTGGGGCAGCACCAAGATGGTTGCCCCCCTGGCCCTGGGGAGGGAGGTACTGCTGCCTGTATCAGGTGGGACCCCAGCCTCTGAGCGGCCTTCCCTTCTAGAGCTGGCATGAGGGGAAACAGGCTCCTGGCACCGAGGCCACCATGTGGCCAGGTTCTTGACTTCCTGAGTCTTTTGGCTGTGCCACTGCCCAGAAACAGTGCCATTTAAGGAGAGACAGTCCCTGGTCATGTCCCCAAGCCGAACACCTGCCCTGTGCCCACACGAGGATCTCGTGGGTGCTCGAACCTTTCATGTCCCCTGGAGGAAAGGCCACACAGTGACTGAAATGGGCCCCTCCTGTGGTCGCCACCGGTTTACTAGGCACTTCTGATTTCAATTCCGCTGCCCGTGTTCGTTCGTTCTTTCTTCTTTTGCTCACTGAAACAAAACACTAGATGGGGAGGGAGCGGCTGACAAGCCACATTAACGATGACATCATGTAGAGATAGCTTGATGGGAGTGTCCCAGGCAGGACCGATTTCTCTGGGGATTACCCCCACCACCACCTGAACAAAGAAGACCCCTGCTGCACCCAAGAGGCAAAGTGTCATGTTGCTGAAAGCCCCACCCCTCCTGTGTCTGGGCAAGTGGACAATTTCCTTCATGGAGGTTGGGTGTCAGGGTCCTAGAAGGCAGGAAGTGGGGGGGGGGCGTGCATCCCTGAGGATGGGGCGTCTCTTCCAGAGCAGACTCAGGATCATTACAGGCCATCTGATGGTTGTGAACCTGGGGCTGAGCAGGGCTATGGGGGATGGGGAAGCGGGAGTAGCAAAGGAAGGGTGCCCCCATCCCATTTGATTGAGGTGTTCTGTGTGGCTAACCAGCATCTGTGTCCCCACCTCCAGTCAGGGGCTAGGGATTGGGGTGGGAGAGGAAGGCTGATACTCAGAGTTGACCAAGACAAAAGCTTTCTTTCCTTTTAAAAAAAAAATTATTTATGCAATATTCTACCTGCATGTAGGCCAGAAGAGGGCACCAGATCATATTATAGATGGTTGTGAGCCACCATGTGGTTGCTGGGAATTGAACTCAGGACCCCTGGAAGAACAGCCAGTGCTCTTAACCTCTGAGCCATCTCTCCAGCCTGACGAAAGCTTTCCTGAGGAGCTAGCTAAGGACAGGGATGGGAAAGGAGGCCTGGCAAAGCCAAACAAAGGAGTAGCATGTATTCTGGGCCATGGTGACGGGTGTGTGTGTGTGTGTGTGTGTGTGTGTGTGTGTGTGTAGGGAGCAATGAGGGGGTGCTTGGGAGAAGGATGAGGGGGCGATAAGGGGACATATGGGGATCAGGGTGGGGGAGCCTGGCTGGGCCGCTGCGCGGGCCTCACAGCTCTTCCAAGAGTGTTTAGTCAGCATCCCTAGGCTCTCGCCATGTGCCAGGGTCTCTCTTTGCTTTGGCAAGGTCCAGGGTAGGATTGGGTACCGGATGCGGGATCTCTGGTCGCAGAGCAGAAGACGTAGGCAGCTGATAATCAAAGAAGAAAGAGGGGAGGGAGCCCAGGCTTCCTTCCCTAGTGACTGGTTGTGCGGCAGGTGAGGAGGGAAACTTAAACTGTTGCCTTTTCAGTTAGGACTGGCCTGGCTACACGTTTTCCAGCTATCTCTTAGTTCATAGTGAGTCCAGGACAATAGTTTTATGCGTCTTTCATTCTAAGAAACAAAATGAAGTTAAAATGATAGCCTATGGTGCATTAAGTGACAAGGTATAAGTAATTATAACAGAACAGTTTGTAAATGTAGACTTAATGTTTGTGCTTAATTTAGACATTTTTAGGTAGCACCATTATATCTTGGGTTCATGGGAAGTTTAAACCGACTTGCCTATATTTATGGTGCATACCAGGATTTGTGGTGCCAGCAGGGGTAAAGGATCAATCTGAGGCAAGAAATCTGCCTCAAGGCTGTGCCCCAATGAGGCATCTGGAGGTCCACAAAGGTATTTTACTGCAGCCACAAACTTTCTAAAATTGTTTTTAGAAGGTCTAAAACAATTTAACTTTTAAAATAGTTTGAATTAAATCAGGAATTCCATAATCAGGAATTAGTTCATCCGAAGCAATTCTGGGGTGCATCACAGCACAGACCTTGCAAAATACCAGATCCCTTCCAGAGAGTTCACATGCCTCCTGATCTTCCCCAAATCAATGGCTCTTGACATCGTGTCAGAAGCTGGAAGCAATTCTGGGGGTGCATCATGATACAGACCTTACAAAATATACCAGATCACCTCCTAGAAAGCCCACATGCATAATGAGCCCCTTTAACGGAATGGCTCTTGGCATCCATGGAGGTTGAGGGGACCCCCTGCCACCCAGTTGTACCCTGGAATTATTCCCAGAAGATGCAAACACCCTATGGAGCATGACTCCAGCTCAGAGTTGCCAGACCTCTGTGAGAAGCTGTGATGGCCTTGGTTCAGGGAGGGTTTGCTGTCTGGGTGCATTGCTTTCCTTTCCCAGTATCCCGGGACTACAGGCCTAGCAGATGTACCCCTGATTCACAGGCTTGTTGGCTCCTTGGGGTGCAACAGGTGCTGAGGTTCGGCTCAGCAAAGAGAGGAGCTCATCTGAGACTTCGGTGGAGGTGGAGCCAGGGCTAGGGCAGGGCCAGAGACACCCCATATCTCAGCCATGCTCACAGCCCATGGCCTGGCTGCTGCCGGAGCTTCTGAGATGACGGCCAGGCAGAGCCGGGGCTCCTCTGGGGACTGTTGGTGCTTCTGCCATCAGGAGACACTGTGGTCATGCGTTATTCAGCCTGAAAGTCTCTCTCTCTAGAAAAACTCAAGTCTTTGTCAAAATTCTACAATCCCAGGGCCAGTAAGATGGCTCAGTGGGTAAAGGTGTGTGCCACCGTTTCTGACAACTCGAGTTCTCTCCCTGGGACCTACAGAGTGGGGGGGGGGGCCCTGGGGGGGGAGAGAAAACTGACTCCTGAAAGCTGTCCTCTGACCTCTGAGGCATATATCTGCATGCACACACATGCACGTGCATACAGTATAATTTTTTTTTTTTTTACATCTAAACTTCCAACTGTGGTTCTGCACTTTCCAGCCTTGTTATAATGTCTGACAGTTTCTCAGAGCAAGCCCGTTTTCCAGCATGACACTTGATATTTTAATAGCTTTCCACGCTTACATAATCTGTTCCTCTGGTGAGCACATCTCAGAGTTAAAGGAGCATGTGCCCTATGGCGATGGCTCGCTGGGTAAAGTTCTTGCCGTACAAACGTGAAGACTGGAGCTCAGCTCTCCAGCACGAGTGTGAAACCCCAGGCATGGCAGAAGTCATCTTCGATCCCAGTCCTGCTGAGGCAGAGACAAGAGCTTGCTGGCCATCCAGTGTAGTTGAATCTGTGAGCTCCAGCTTCAGAGAGCAACCTTGCCTCAAAATGCAAGGTAGGAGGTTCGACTCCCAGCACCCACATGGTGGCTCATAACCATCTGTAACTCTAGTCTTGGGGGATCTGCCCTATCCTGGCCTCTGCAGGAGGCCACAGAGCGCACACGTGGTACACAGACATACATACAGGTAGAATACCCCCACACACACACACACACATACACAAAATAAACCGAAGGAAAAAGTAGTGTGGGAAGACAGAGGGAGACCACCTCCCACCCAGTGCTGACTGCTAGTCTTCCCATGCATGGGTGCACACAAGAAAGACAGGTTACTGGGATGGGGGCTGTAGATTAATTGAGAGTTTTAGCGTTGATCTACCGGAGTGACCTGCCCTCTCACCCTGAGGTCACACATACTGAAGCCAGGGCCCCAGCATGCCCCTTTGCACCACCACACACTCCTGGTGAGGCAGTCTTGGTTGGGATGAGGATAAAGGAAAGCAAACTTGGCATTCTCACTGAGCAGGGAGCTCCACCTGAGCAGGTAGGAGCATGGGAGTTAGCCAGTGCAGGAAGGGGGCTTTGCAGGATTTGAGGTTCAGTGGGGAAGCAGTGCTAACGGGAACTAAATTGGTGTTAGCTGCAGCTGGTGCCCTCCACCAGACAGTCAGCAACGGTGTGTCCTGACCAGCTCCAGAGAGCTCAGTGCAGGAGCCCTTGATGTCCCTCACCAAACCCTGGCCCTGAAGGTACACATATCCCAGAGTGGGCTGTGCCTTCTCTTCTCTCTCTCTCTCTCTCTCTCTCTCTCTCTCTCTCTCTCTCTCTCTCTCTCTCTCTCCTCTCT
>OU015754.1:84010714-84037942 GCA_907169655.1 Acomys percivali | reverse complement strand
CTCTCCCTCCCTCCCTCTCCCTCCCTCCCTCCCTCCCTCCCTCCCACTCTATCTCTCCTGCCCTTGATTCTGGCTCTGACTCTTCATCTCTCTCTCCCTCCCTTCCTGCCACCCCCTCCCCATCTTTGCCTCTCCCTCTGCGTCTCTCTGTATTAAGTTTTTTTTGTTTTTGTTTTTCGAGACAGGGTCTCTCTCTGTAGCCTTGGCTTTCCTGAACTCACTTTGTAGACCAAGCTAGCCTTGAACTCATAGTGATCCACCTGCCTCTGCCTCCCAAGTGCTGGGATTAAAGGCGTGCGCCACCATGCCTGGCTCTTTGTGTCTCTCTGAAGATAAGCTTATGATGTAGTAAGGTTTGGTTGCCAGCTGCGGGGATTTTGCAGGCAGTAAGGGAAGGGCGACAAGGCTGGACAGTGTAGGTGGCCTCCCTGAGGCTGGGGTGTTCTCTGCGTTCAGAGCTGATGCTGGGAAGGAACCTTCGAGGTAAGAAGGCATGCCAGGCTGAAGGGGCGGAAGTGCAGAGCCAAATACTAGCAGATGCCCCGTGTGTGTGGGTCCCCTGAGGACTGGAGGAACCAGTGAAGGGCCCAGAGGAGGGCGGGCAGGGGCCTGTGTCCATGGCGAGCCCGTCAGGAGAGGCCGCTGACAGAGGGCTCTGGGTGGCCGCTCCTCCCTGTGTGGGTGCAGGAGGACTTGGAAGGCAGGGAGGGTGGGACTGCTGTGGAGTACTCAGCAAGGGGTCTTGGCTCTGGGGGGGGGGGGGGGGGGCGGCAGGGCTGCAAAGTCTGCGGAACTGCGGGGAGTCTTGTGCCTGTAGATAGCCCCTCCCCGACCCTTGCTTTGTTTCCAGGCACTGGGCACCTGCCAATACTCAGTGTGCCCCGCGCCCCCCCGCCCCCGCCTGACATCTCCCTCCGATTATCCTGGCCACATGGACACAACTAGAGGTGAAGGGGGACCCGTATTCCCCCTTGCTTCCTCAGAAGGCTGGCGGTCTTCAGCTGTGTCCTTTCTGGAACTGGGGAGGCCAGCCATCATGAGTGGCAACAGGTGGGCTGAGGTGTGGCAGGTGGAGGTGCCAGCAGGGCGCTCCTGGGATCTTGCTGCCGTCTTCCCAGGCTACAATGGGACCCTGGAGGAGCATGTGTTTGGGGCCCTCAGCCTGACAGGGAGTCTCAGAGTGCTCATTCCTGTCTTTGAGAGACCATCTAGGGCAGTGTGACCACAGCACGGCCGACATCTATTCCAGAGGCGGGCCAGTGAAATGGCTCAGTGGGTAAGGGCGATCGCTGCCAAGCCCGATGACCTGAGTTCGATCCCTGAACCCCATGCGGTGAAAGTAGAGAAGCCGCTCCTGAAAATTGTCCTCCGACCTCCATACTCAGACCGTGGCAAACATGCACACACATGCACCACACCACACCTGTGTAAGTCAAGTCATTAAATAAAAAATTTAAGGACTTTCCTGAAGTTCTCCTAACATATAATCAGCGTTTTATTGTAAAGGTGTTAACTGCCTGGGGTGGTGGCTCACGCCTTTAATCCCAGCATTCGGGAGGCAGAGGTAGGCAGATCTCTGTGAGTTTGAGGCCAGCCTGGTCTACAAAGTGAGTCCAGGACAGCCAGGGCTGTTACACAGAGAAACCCTGTCTCGAAAAACAAAACAAACACAAACAAAAGTGTTATCATTGTTGCTTTTGGAGGTAAGTCCTCACATAGTTGAGGCTGACCTTGAACTGTTGCTCTTGCCTTGGCCTCTTGGTGCCTGGAATTGTGTATGTGTGCACCTGTCTTCTGAATGGGGCGGAGCTGTGACATGTACCGGATCCTCGCCCTGGGCCATCCTCCCTTGCTGACTGAGCCCCCACCCTAAGGTTTCTCTTTGCGTGTGTCGACTGGGATTCTGGACTGGCCCTCACACCCTTGCCACTTCTGGGGAGACCCGATGGCCTGGCGCGTGCCATCTCTAGTTCTGTGCCACAAACCTCTATAAGTAGTCGCCTGCTTGGGGTCAGACAAAAGCCACAGATCTGCCCTGCCAGCTCTGGGCAAGTCTGGACCTGTCAGCTTGGCAGAGTAGGGCTGGGTCAAGCTGGTTCCATGAGCTCAGAAGGCTGCCACAGGGAGCTGCTCCTCAGCTGGGATATGGGCGGCGGGCAGGTGGGCTGGGGTTTCCCTGCCCCGCCCTCCCAACAGTGACACTATTTACCGTGTGCTCCCTTCTCCTGGGTGGCTGTGAGTGGGTGGAACCTCTGTGTGGGAGGCTGTGCTGAGGAAAGAGTTGGGAAAGAGCCAGTGGGGTCAGGGTGCCGCCCCCCCCCCCCCCCCCCCGCTCCCTGTTATCTGAGGAGATCATGCAGAGGTGACAACTCCAAGGCAGTCTTAGGATCTTGGCCTTAGACCCTGCAGCATGAGAAACTTCTTGAGTCCCACAGCAGCCTGCACTGCTATGCCTCCCAGCTTGTCTCCAGCAGGGGGCGCCCTACACATGCTCTTACTAAGGACCTGATGAGCTGTCTCCAAGTTTTTGGGGACAAGGGACATATCAAGACCTGGCTTGTCCTAACCCTTGCCGTATCTGTAGGCTCAGAGTGTGGTAGCCCCGGCTCATTCCTCCATAACCTGGCTCAAGACCGTGGATGCTAAATTGACTTACTCCGCAGCATCCACTGCACAGTTTGCCCTCATTACTGCTTTTCTGGGAGCTGTTTCCAGCAGGATCCAGGAATGAGATCTCTAAAGCCAAACTTGTCAGTCTCACTTCTTAGGCCAGAGGATGGGCTGCCTGAGGAGGGGGTGGTAGGCAGGGAGGGAGCCATATTGGGGTCAGGGGGAGGGGCCCAGCATGGGTGGGAGGGCTCGGCAGCTGCTCTGGGGTCTCTTTGCACACCATAGCCAGCCCTGTCCGCTTGACCCCCCCCTGAGGACGGGACTCCCCGGATGCTCATGCTCCTGTCCTTCTCCTTCCTCTAGAATAAGCAGTGGCGTGGGGGAGATGGCCCAGTCCCCGTCCTCCTCCTCCGGCGAAGGAACCACCTTCGAGCACCTGTGGAGTTCTTTGTGAGTATGGAGAACTCGGCCTCGTTGGGCTTGGTTGGCTTTGGCTGGCTTGGAACAAGTTGAGAGAGGGGGTCTGCCAGGGTAGCAGCTGCCTTGAGCCATGGCCTGGGTGCATGTGACCCACAGCCACGGTCTGTCCTCCGGCCAGTTCTCTAGAGGGCTGTGGGCACAGAGGCCACGTAGCTGAAGCATTTTCTTCCCAGTGCTACCAGTCCTGAGGGGCAAGCCACAGGCTGGTGGGGATTGCGGGGGGTGGGGGGTTGGGGTGGGAAAGGCCCAGAAGGCCAAGGGCATGTGATCCATCTCTTAGGACACACAGATGCCGCCCAGAGCCATGGGGTAGGTAGCCTGGCATCCTGAGCCAGGGGGATCTCAGGGGATGCCAGAGCAGATGTAACAGCCAGCCTCCTTCTCCCACAACACAGGGAGCCAGACAGCACCTACTTTGACCTTCCCCAGCCCAGCAGAGGGAGCAGAGAGGCAGTGGGCAGCCAGGAGACCACCATGGATGTCTTCCACCTGCCGGGCATGACCTCCTCAGAGATGGTGAGTGGGGGCAGCCCTTGCTGAAGACCGGACATTGTAATAAGTGTGGGTTGGCTCTTCTTAGCGGGACTTTGGGTAGCCACTCTGGGTAAGTCGGAACGCTTCAAATTGTAAGGAAGGAGAGAGAGACAGAGAGAGAGAGAAAGAGAGAGAGAGAGAGAGAGAGAGAGAGAGAGAGAGAGAGAGAGAGAGATAACCAGGTCACGTGACTGCCAACTCCGAGGTAAGAGTGGATTGGAGCGTGAATGGGTGCAGTGGTAGGAAAGGCTCCAGGCGCGACAGGACCCGGGTGTTTCCCAGCCTCCTCTTTCACCTGCTTCTTCTTTAGTTTTTCCTGGGGCGCCTTCGTTCTTGCCCTGAAGAGAGAAGGGAGCTGGGATTCTCCAACATCTTGAAGCCCTGTGGAGAGGGCACCCCTCTTTTTCCTTTGCTCAGAAAGGAAAAACCCAGCTTCGTGTTGGTCTTAGCATGCTTGCTGCTGTCTGCCTGTGAGCTCTCCCTAGCTCTCTGATTGGCTCATGTCCCTCTGTCTACCTCTGGACCGGATCAGCGTGGAGGGTGGTGACGAGAGAGCGCCTTATGTTAGAAAGGGAAGCTGTGGCCGGTGGGGGCTGTGCCTCAATTCCCTGTCTTTTGGGCTCCCTTTCCTGGGGCGAAGAGGGGTGCCATGCAGCAGCCAGCCTCTGGAATGTGGGCTCCTATTGGGAGCTCCCCTTGGCAAGAAGGTAAGCCAGCCACAGTAGCTGGTGGGGCTCTGTCCCCGCTCACTCTCTGGCTACCGCTGGCATGCCGTGGTGGTGCCAGGCGCCGGAGGGAGGTGACTGGTGCGTGCAAGAAGGGACATGTGAGGACCTCTAGTCCCGAGGAAGCCCCGCGAGGCCTTCTGTCCTCAGCATCCTCCCCCACTGGACCACCAGGGTGCTGGGATCCCTCAAGACAAGAGGGCCGGGAAGTGTCAGGCGGGGACTTGTTGGAGGAACCCTGCAAGCACATGAAGAAAGAGCAAAGCTCAGACCAGGTTGGCACACGTCAGCTGCGGAGGCACCAGAGAGCTGAGCATGGCCCCAGCACAGCCTTACTCCCAGTAGCACCTGAGGGGCCACGTGCTGGAGGATAGGAAACTGTGACAATAGCCCCTACTTGGAGGGGGAGACCTGGTCGGTCACCTTGAGCATTAGTGGGGCTCCTGCTGCAGCGATGAGTGCGCAGCAAGGCTGAGGGTGCAGGAGGCACTTCATCCTTGGTCCCCTCTCTCTGTAGAGGGTGGAAAGGTTGTACAGGGCCCCGTGATCACTGGGAGAAGGCTCCTATAGTGGCAGCCCTAGGGCACAGAGGTCATCCCGGTGCTGTCCACTTCTCTGAGCTCTGCCTGTCCATGCCTGGTCTCTGCCTCCTCAGGAGCCTGCCTCAGAGTAGCGACTCACCTTCATCCAGCACCAGTGAGTGTCCACTTTATAGGCAGGGAAACTGAGGCAGATGCTGTGGGAAGAATAGCCTGGGGCTCAGGGCGGGGTGGGGGGCGGGGAAGAGAATGGCCCTGTAACATGGTGGAGAAGATAGTCCCCCGTCCTGCCTGCTGCTCCTCCTCAGAGACAAGATTGACCGTCATCTGGCATATCTGTGTCTTCCAGTGCAGAGGAACAGAGATGGTGGTTACCGGGCTCCCGTGGGGAGGGCCTTACACAAAGACTCTAAAGTTGCCTCCTGCCTCGGGGGTTCTGGAAGCTTGCCCCAGACTAAGGTGCCCAGCATGAACCTGAGAGGGCGAGTGTTCAGAGACCCCACCGACCTGCTTTGGTGGGGGAATTGGACTGACGGAACAAGCAGGGATCGGTCCCAGGACCCCGAGGCTAGGGATGTGGTACCCACCCCTGGCCCCAAAGATGCCCAGTGTACACATGTTGGCGGGGTGCTCATGAGCCCTCACCTGTTGGGGCATGCTGCTCCCAGCGGGGGTAACACGGGTGGGGCGTGACGCCTCCGCAAACAAGGGGCCCGCTTCGTCAGGTAGCAACATGCCTTGCAGTAAAGCCATGGATGAAATTCCTGGGTGCACAGCTCAGCTCCTGAAGTGGGAATTCCCTGGAACCAGGGCTCCCTGGTCTCTGTTCTGCAGGCCTCGTTTGACCCTTATACCCAGTCCTCCCCAGAGGCAGCTACTGGCCCAACAGCTTCCTGTATGCTCAGAACTCACAGTGGCCCTGATAGCAAAGATCAAGCAATGACTTGGGCCATCTGGCTGCAATACTCCAGAGCTCTTTGGCAGGAGGATGGCGAGCCATCACTGGCAGAGGGCTACAGTGGGCTGCAGAGGGCTGTGCGGGGGTGGGGGCTGGCGCAGGAGGCACTACGCGTTGCATGCAGTGAAATGAGGTAGTTGAAGCAAGCTCAATCCCATAAGTTACATGGTTGGTTACGGCTTATCGGGGTCACAATGCTTAGGCTGGAGAGGGGCACCCAGGCACTGCAGGGAGCATGCTCTAGAGCAAAGCAAGGTGGCTGGGGTGATGGGGCTCCTAGTGATCTTTGAGCCCGTGGCATAGAGGCGGCTATGGAAATGACAGTTTGGGGTGCAGATGTGTGGGAGTAGCCTGGGGACCTACAGGGTCCCTTGTTGTAGGGTGGGGCTCTGAGGAGGCAATGGTCCAGGCACAGACTGCCGAGTACATGCTGGTCGGGGAAAGGTGCCGACAGTGCGTAGCCTGCATAGGTCCACGGTCTCAAGTGTCTGCTCAGCGGCTGCTCTGATATGTCCAGTGCTTGAGGCCAGGAGCTGAGGCCAGTGACTCACACTCAGGGGCTCGGAAGTCTGACGGACATCAGAGGGAGAAGTTGGCCTGCGCTCACACAAGGAGGAGGGTGTGCACACCGTGGATTTGCCTGTGTTGTTACTGGAGTGGAATGCCAGCAAAAAGTGGATCCCCCCAGCCTCACGCCCAGAGGTCGGTCTGCAGCAGCTTCTGAAGTGTGGCTTGGCTTTAAGAGAAGGATTGAAGCCGGGTGTTGTGGCGCACGCCTTTAATCCCAGCACTCGGGAGGCAGAGGCAGGCGGATCACTGTGAGTTGGAGGCCAGCCTGGTCCACAAAGTGAGTCCAGGAGAGCGAAGGCTACACAGAGAGACCCTGTCTTGAAAAAACAAAAGAGAGAGGGGGGAGAGGGAGAGAGAGAGAGAAAGACTGAATGTGTATCATTTTAGATTCCAGGGGTTTGGGAGGTCCGGAGAGGAAACAGTGCTAAGAGGACTGGGTACCTGGCCCATTCAGCCCATGAGTGCATGGAAGCTTCCAGCACCACCCTTTCCCCCGGAGAACTCTAGCCCAGTACGTGGCTGGGCCCAGGACAAGGAACACTACCCAGGTTTGTCCTCAGGTCAATGGGCAGTTCTGGCATCTGAGGTGCCCAGAGCTCCCAGCAACCCCACCTAGTGTGTTCTCAGGAACCCCACAGAAGCTCACCCAGTGCTGACTGGTACTCAGCTGTCCCTTTGTGCTGGACAACCCCACCCAAATACCAGGATAGCCCAGCAAGGGTCCACGGTTTAGCACAGTCCTTCAACAGGTGGGACATCTCTTTTCTTGCGTGGTCTCTTCTGTGTCTTAGGGACCTCTAATGGGAGATTGCTTCCTGTCACGTTGGAGGCCTTGAGCAGGCCCACCAGCTGTAGTGAACCCTCAGAACTCCATGGCGCCCTTCACCCCCCACCTCAATGGCTGGCAGAAACTGTGCAGCCAGTGAGTTCAAGTTCCCACATGTCTCTGCGTCTCCGTGCCCTTGCTTGTGGAGTTGAGAGGCTAGCACGGAGAGGACACTGGGACATGTGCAGCTTCCAGAGTACCGGCTTCTGCTGAGTACCTGCTCGCCTGCCTGGCCTTGTGTGGAGGGGCCGGCCAGGCCTTGACATCTGACCGCATCCATGTCTCATTTGAGGAGAGTACGTAGTCAGGTTAAAGCAAGCTGGGTGAGCCAGGTGGTGATGGTGCATGACTTTAATCCCAAGCAGGCAGATCTCTGAATTCAAGGCCGGTCTGATCTACAGAGTAAATCCAGGACAGCCAAAAAAAAAAAAAAGTGAGGGGGACAGGAGCAGCTGGGCCCCTAGTGGCTCTGGGAAAGCCCCAGGCTTGGTGAGGGAAGCCGTGAGCCCTTGTGGCCTTCTATCCTGTGGCCATATAGATGATGCATCAGAGTCTAGAAGGCTGTGAAGAGGGAAACTGGGGGTCCATGGGCCTAGATGTCCTGGGTTCGTAGCCTACTGTGGCCTTCGAAGCTGGAAAACCCCCAGGACCCTTTGGTCTTCTGGATCTGAGTGTCCCCGTCTGTAAGATGGGGGAGATGGACAGGTTAAATGTCTCTTGAGTTTGAGGACAACGGGTGCTGCTTCTCCCATAGGGGTGATGGCGAGGGCAAGCTGAGGCTCTGCGTGTCCCACACTGCTGGCGGCCCCGGCCAGTTTGCCACGCAGGGCACTGGGTCCCCGAGCTGGTCTCACCCCTTGTCCACTTTGGCTTCTGGGTGTTGAGCTCCTTGGCCCCGGCAGTGGCCTTCTGGTTCTGACAGCGCTTGATTCCAAGTGGCTTACAGACTCTTCTTTAAACCACAGCCTGGTACTAAGGTGTGGTGGCACACGCCTAAAATCCCAGCCCCTGGTGGCAGATGGAGGGGGATCCCAAGTTTGAAACCAGCCTAATCTACACAGGGAAATCCCTTCTCAAAAATGAAATCTCCCCCCCCCCCCCCCCCAACCAGTAAGAAAAGAACTCAGAGCCACCTCTCCCAGGGCTGCTTAGGGTGAGCTGAGGGGCCCATGCCAAAGGCTGCGGACAAGAGTGACAGCTCCAGCCTGCAACAGGGGCCCAACAAAGTTGAGAGGCTCTGGAAGTGTACCTGTGTGTGTGTGTGTGTGTGTGTGTGTGTGTGTGTGTGTGTGTGCGTGCGTGTGCGCGCGCACACGCGCGCGGAGGGTCCCACATCAGTCTTTGAGGATCGTGGGGAGGGCAAACTCCCCATCATAAGCACCAGCTGTGTGCCGAGGGGCAGCAGGGGCTTGACCTTGGAGACGGAAAGGCTACCTTTCACCCCTGTACCCGGCATTGGATCAGTCCCTTCCTTCTGAGTCCCAGCTTCTCCATGGACACTGAGAGCCAGAGGCCTCTCCAGCGCCTAGAATACAGAAACAGCGCAGAGAATGCCGTGGCTCAGCAGAGGAAAGGGGAGGGAGGCGGGGCTCCCGGCGCGGCTGCAGGCTCACTGCCCTGTATTCGCTCTCCATCCCCTCGTCCAGGCCTGCACCTCCATTCTAGGTGCCTTTTCCCGCTGTTCCTGGCGCCTTTCTCTGGCAACAGCTGTTATGAGCAGATGGCCCGCAGAGGGCTGTGCCGGTGCTGCAACTGGCTAAGGCAGAAGGCGCTGTGCCGATCTCCCTGTGGCCTGCAGGGGGCTGAGCCGGGGCAGTAAATACCTTGAGATCCCAAGGAGTGCCCAAGGAAGACTTCCTGACTTTCTTTGAGAAGGGTACAACCTCAGGGCACATTTGGGCCTTGGGTATGCGTCCTTGGGGCAGCTAGGTCAGGAAGGACATGGCTTCACGGGAGAATGGGTGGGGCAAGTGGGTACAGGGCTGGGTGCAGTGTGGTCCTCTTGGGAAAACCCAGTCCTCCCATCACTCCCACTGGTTTCTGGCCATCCTTACCTTTGGTGACAAGAGGGTCTTAGGCGCACAGTACTGACGGAACGCAGCCGGCCCCCACTCCAGGGCCTCCCTAAGCCCCTAACTCTTCTCCCTCACTCCAAGGTCCAGGGGAAGAGAGACAAAGCCACCCTCAAGGACAGTAGTACATGTTGTGTCTGCTCCTGACACCATGCTCGGGCGTCTGTCTTTCCTGTCAGGCAGTCTCTGCAGAGCACGCAGTGTAGAGAGAGCAACAGGGGCTGCAGGACCTCACCCCTGCCTCGCCTGTGAGGGTTCTACAGGAGCAGCCAGGACGGCAGGGCCTCCAGTGAGGCACACACAGAGAACCCCTACCCGAGAGGACCTGAAGCAGACAGACAGACAGACAGACAGACAGACAGACCATCTAGGAGGAAGCAGGAGCCAGGCTGGGGCAGAGGCAGCAGAGGACAGCTCAGTGCGGGACCTTCCCTGGCCAGACCTTCCCTCATGGGGCTGACAGGCTCCTGCCAGGTGCCTGCTCTGGTGGTGGGCATGAGTTCTTGTTGAAGTCAGCCCCGTTCTCCTCCAGCCCCAATCTTCCCCCCTTCATTCTCTCCTTTGAGTATTTGTGAAAACCAACATTAAGCCGGGAGTGGTGGTGGCACACGCCTTTAATCCCAGCACTCGGGAGGCAGAGGCAGGTGGATCGGTGTGAGTTCGAGGACAGCCAAGGCTACACAGAGAAACCATGTCTTGACAAAACAAAAAACAAAAAAAAACAAAAACAAAAACAAAACCAACATGACAGTTGATAGATGAGGACCCGGAACTGCTGAGGAGCACTCTTCCCCAAACCCCCATTCTGGAAACTGAAGCCTCAGGACTCTCTGGAGCAGCCTGGCTGCACCTACCAGCATGGGAGTATGTAAGCCTGTCCCTTAGCCCACATGGAGGCTGCAGTTGCCCCTGCCCCAAGATTTCTTACTGCAAACTCCTGAGTGGCATCTCCCCTAAGATTGCCTTCTTGCCCCGCCCCCCGCCCCCCAGTTCGACTAGCAATCTGGTCTTGTTGCTCATAGCTGACTTAGGAGCAGTGCAGACCTCGCGCAGCCCCAGCCATGACCAAGCCCCCGAGATGAGGAACAGTGGTGACTGCCATATGGTCCCCACCAGGCAGGTGCTGACGTAGAGCCCTGGCTGCGTGAGGTCCACTGTAGCAGGGACACATTCTCAAGGGGTCCCTCAGGAGTTCTATTTGGTGGAGTGGCCGTGTCCCTGCTTCCTGGGCTTAGCCAGAGCCAGGACAAAATGCTATCTACAAGATGACGCCGTGGGCTCTCTGGCGCGACCCACCACTCTGGGCCCGTTGACGGTTCTTGACTCTCCACACGTCCCCTGGCAAAGCACGCTGGGTCTTTCCTCTACTTACACTTTGGGTTGGCCCCTATGGGTCCACAATTCCCTGGGAGGAGGCAGGTTCTCTCACCTGGGTCGCCAAGGCTGGCAGCACCATCTCTTCCCTCAGGGTGGCCCAGCCCTGGCCACAAAGGTCTCCAGGACCCGGGCTGACCACTCAAGCTTTACAGCGGAGGTTGTTTGTAGGCGAAGTCCGCAGTCCCCAGAGCCTTCACTGGGTGGCGGCTTAGAAGGAGCAGGGTGGGGGTGTATGATCTCCAAGCCAGCCGCTGACCCTGCCTCCCCACTGGCTCCCCCTGTGTAGGCTCCTTGGTGCGGTCCAACACATCTCCGGGCAAGCTGAGGCCTGCCCTGTGTTGATGAATAGTCATGAGGAATAAAGGGGTGGGCCCGGGTTTGTTGTTGGATGCAGCCAGTTGACAGAAATAAGGGAGGTAGGCAGGGCGATGATGCCAACCCTCGGCTCATGCGCTTCTCAGCATCCTCGGCTCCTGCCTTTCTGGCCACGGAGCCTCAACCCCTAAGTCCATCCCACCTGCAAGCCACCAGTCTGCCCCTACCCCACATAACCACCCAGACCCATGCCTCATCCCGCGGCACACCAACTCCTCAGCGTGTGCAGACCCCCACGAGCCTACCATGCTCTACGTCGGTGACCCCATGAGACACCTTGCCACGGTAGGTGTGCTGTGCCTGTTATTATAAGGTCTGCTTAGAGGCCTGGTGCCATTCATCTTGGGCTTGGCAATGTCTGCCACGGTCAGGGCTCACAGAGACATTCTCTCGCCTGTGTCCCTGGTCAGGTGCCTTCTGGGGGACCAGAGGCATTGGGAAGCCTGCAGGGTGGGCAGGTCTGGTCTCGGGGTATCTCTTAAGGACCAGAAGCTACTGGCCGGCCGGGGAGTGGGAAGCCAGGTGGGGAGGCTTGGCTGGCATCTGACCAGGGCAGGTGAGCTGCTGCCCCTGCCTGTGGGTTGGGGCACTCCTGAAACAAGTGTTGAGGCCGGTGGCTCTGGCTGTGCTCAGGGTCCCTGATCTCCCCTGTTCTGACTACCCAACTACTGAGGAGCTCTGCACAGAGGTCATCTTTGCTTTGGGCTTTGGCGTGAAGCTGCCCCACCCTGCCTCGAGCATCCTCACCTGGGGACTTGTTCGCTTGACAGCGTGGATGGGCTGTTTCTCCCAGCCACGAGCTCTCCTCCATATGGGTGTGAACTCCAAGGCACAGGCAGGTGGCGGGCTGGACCGGGGCGTCCTGTCATTTCTCTCACGCAGGTACAGCTAGCCTGGCAGAGGGCGGAAGGACAGAAGGGGCCACAGCCTGCCTGTGCTTTGCCTGAGCCCAAGGGACTTGGGCTCATTTCCAGCCTTGCCAGGTCCCTGGGGTCAGGCAGACGCTTTGCTGCTAACTGAGGCCTGGGCGCAGCTGCCACACACAAGCCTATTTTCCTTTTAGAGCAGCAGGGCGGGTAGGGGCCATTGGCACATGCACTGCACAGGGGCCCTGCAATGGAAGGTGTGTGTGTGGGTGGGTGGGTGGGTGTGGGTGTGTGTCCATGCATGCACATGAGTGTGTGTCCATGCATGCACATGGCAGGGGCATCAGTTTCACCTCTACCTCAACCCTCACCCCTGAAGTCCAAGGTGGGGGTGTCCTTCCCGCCTCTGCCTCTCTCCACCCATGTACTCATTGATTCATCCGTCTACCGACATGTCATTATTGGCCATCGGCCTGGGCTCCCCTGGGCAGGAACCTTCAACTCTCGTTCCTGGCTCTGGGCTGTACAGTTTACTGACCTCGGGGGCCTCTGGCTGCCATGTCTGGAGTCTAAGGGAACTCCTAACTGGTTAGTCTGGAAGCCTGTGGGCAGAAGGACTCCAGTACCCTGTTCCTCTGAAGGAGCAGGCAGCACCCATGGGAGACACCGAGTGCAGGTTGCGTCATGGTTCTTCATGGGTGCCATTCTTCAAGGCCAGTAGGAGGCAGAAATTCATTGTCCAGGGCCACACAGAGGCCCCAAGACGGCCACTGACTCCCACCGTTTTGTTCCTGTCCTGGGTCCCAGAACCAGCAGTGGCACCGTGTCATGATTTATGTCTCTCTGTGTGTTGTTGATATTGTGGTGGTGGTGGTGTGTGTGTGTATGTGTGGAGTGTGAAGTGGTGTGGGTGTGTGTATGTGTGAGTGCTGTGTGTGTGTTGTGTATGTGGTGCTGGTGGTGTGTTTGTGTATGGTATGTGTGGTGTATGTGGTGGTGGGATACGTGTGTGTGTGAGTGCTGTGTATGTGGTATGTTTGGCGGTGTGTGTGAGTGATGTGTGTGTGTATGTGTGTTACATTTGGTGGTGTGTGTGAGTGCTGTGTGTGTGTGAGTGCCATGTGTGTGGTGTATGTGAGTGCCGTGTATGTGGCATGTGTGTGGTGTGTGTGAGCACTGTGTATGTGTGCGTGTGGTGTGTTTGGCGGTGACAGTGGTGTGTGTGTGTGTGATATGTGTGTGAATGCCATGCATATGTGTGTGTGTGTGTGTGTGTGTGGTGTGTAGGTAGTGGTGGTGGTGTGTGTGTTTATATGTGTGTGTAAGTAAGTGTAGACTAGAGGAGCACCTTAGGTATCACTCTGCAAGAGCCGTCCTTGTATGTTGAAAATCTCTTGCTTGCACCTGGGGTGAACTGTGCAGGCTAGATTGGGCTGCCTGTCTGAATTACAAGCAGACGCCACATCTGGCCCTTTATGTGGGTGCTGGGGACCAACCTCAGGCTCTGGCTCTCTGTGGTATGCACATACTGACTGGGCCCTCTCCCCGGCTCCACGTTGCTTCTTTTTTAGACCAAGGATGCTGTGACTTTCTTTCGTTCAGCCGATCAGCACAGCCACGTGTGCTTCCAACGTAGCAGTGAGCTTCTTCCTCCGGGTTTGGGCTGAGGTGACTTGGTTTCCTCATCTCTCTGAGAGGATCGTGTGGGAGAGAGGAGCCTTTAGCTCAGAGTGTAGTAAATTCAGTGTGAGCCAAGAACACACTGGTGTGTCTTCCCCGCCCATCTGCCTTTGCTGTGGCTGCTGGTTGTAGCAGCTGCTTGGGAACCCACAGGCAAGAGCCGTTCTTGGAAAAGTGACTGATTTTTAGGACGCCATTTTATTCCTGGATGGGTTTTCTGACAAGCATAGTGTAGTGTAGTGTGTGTGGGGTGTGTGTGGTGTGTGGTGTGTGTGTGTGTGTATGTGTGCTGTGTGTGTGTGTGCTATGTGTGTATGTGCTGTGTGTGTGTGGTGTGTGTGTGAGTGCTATGTGTGTGTGCTGTGTGTGTGTGTGCTGTGTGTGTATGTGCTATGTGTGTGTGTGTGTGAGTGCTGTGTGTGTGTGCTGTGTGTGTATGTGCTGTGTGTGTGTGTGTGTGTGAGTGCTGTGTGTGTGTGTTGTGTATGTGGTGCTGGTTTGGGGTTCAGTATGTAGGTTCAGGTTTTCTCTCTGATGCCCACCAGCTATGGCTTTGAGGGGGATGAGGCCACATGCTGAGACAGTTCCTGCTCTTAAGTACGGCAGCAGCACTCTCACGTCTCCACAGAGCTGTGAGGCCACAATGAAGCCTCTGGCCGTGACTGGGCCGGCCCTTTAACACGTCGGAGGAGGCACAGAGAAGCTGGCTGTGAGAACTGGGCACGTGCCCTTCCTCCTATGGCTTCGTATGCTCTTGACTCTGTCTGCCCACCTTCCTCTCTATCTGTCTGAGGGCTAAACACTCTGTGGCCAAGTGATGCCTCGTAGCTTGAGTCCACCCATGAGGGCAGCGCCTGGGCTCAGCCCTCATGCGCACAGTGAGCCCATTTACAGGGCAGGAAGGAGTTGAGGGTCCCTGGGGCTGCTACATGGGGTGAGAGGAACAGGGACATGTGGTAGCCGGCTCTGTCTCCTGACTTTCTACCCCCGCCCCCCCCTCCCCCGCCTCAGAGGTGTGTAAGAGTGAGCTCTGAGAGAGAGAGGGAGAGGGAGGGAGGGAGAGAGGGGGGGGTGTTTTCTTGTGGAGTGGGGCTCAACTGTCTCTCTGCAGAACCAGCAGACTGGTGAACCTGGTGTCTTCCCTTCTGGCACAGCACACGGTGGTGCACAGATGCTGCAGACTCTTGTGAGAGGCAGGATAGCAATACATGTGCAGCCCGGGTCTGGAGTCCACCATACCTGGGGCAGGCTTCTCTGTGCTCCTGCAGAAAGCATGGTATCTGGACCAGAGGAGCCCAAAGGATGGCCCCAGGTGGGAAAAGACAGCTAGTGCAGCCAGAAAGAGCCATGGAGCAGAGGGGTGGGAGCGCAGGCCTGGTGCAGTGCTGGGGACTGACCACAGGGGGGCAGGGCCGAGACTGGAAGAAGGGATGTGGTCCAGGTCCTAGGGAAGGTGGGGTGGAGAACCGAGCTGGACATTCTGCAAGGGACGGACTGGGGTGTGTGAGAGTGAGCTCGGGGGCTGCCAGCTGTGATGGGGAATTACCGCAGGGGGCTCAGAAGTGAGAGTGGGGGAGTGTACGGGGTCCTCCACCAGCTGTACAGATGGAGCCCAGTGGCTGGCAGATTGGAGCTGGAAGACAGTGTGTGGGGCTCCGGAAGCTGGGACAGAGCATCTGTAGAGATGGCCATGTGTGAGATAGGATTTGGAGGGACCTTCAAAGGATCACGGCGTGGCTAGACGACAAGGCCGCGGTTGCCTTAGGAGCCCTGCAGTGATGGTCAGAAAGGCTGGAGGGTTCAGCGTGTGGGAGGTAGGTGAGCATCATGGTGGCCTGGGATAAGGGGGAGGCCACTATGAGGTTAGGAAAGGGGCCTGAGTCAGCCTCAGGGAGGGGGCTGGTGACCCCATGGAGGGTAAAACTCAGGTAGGATTAGACCTGAGGGAGAGGCGCACCCACCGGAGCCTGCACAGCCACCAGGAAGGTCATCTCAATCCCCTCGCTGTCTCGGGGCACGTCTGGTTTCTGTGCTCCCCGTAGTGCTCCCTCTAGTTCCCCTGGGCAATGTTGTCTCAGCCAGTGGGACGTCCTCTCGTCCGCTGGTCCAAACCCAAACCCTAGACTTCATATATGCTGCCACCACTTGCGTCCTTGTTGCTGCCTGCCTAGTGCTTGGACATCCTTCCTCCCGTCTGCTGTCCTCCACTACCAGGCAAGGGGTCCTCGGAGACCTAGTCTACAGCCCTGTCTGCTGAACCCAGCGGTTATGTGCCGCCGCCTTTTTCTGCTGCTTCTGCCACCCAAGCACTTGCTCGTGTCCCCTCCTCTGGCCAGGATCCTTTCCCAGCTGCCCTGCCTAGAGCCACTCCAGGTCCCACAAGGCACCCGGACTTGCCACAGAGGCCTTTGCCTTTCCCAGAGCCCCACCCTACCTGGACACCTGTTTCTGCTTCTTTGATGGGCAGTGTTCTCCCTTACCTCCTGGAGGCCCTGAGTTCCTACGCTGATTAACTGGACAGCTTGTTGCTGTACTTACATGGGGTGGGGGGTGGGGGATGGGGGGGAGTGCGCTCAGAAGCCTCTGCCAAGAGATGACATGAGCAAAACGGAGCCAGTTGTCGCCTTGAGTGCGTGGACAGCGTCTGTCCTCAGCTTTCACGGCCCACTCCCCAGCCTGTACTGGGCTGCCTTCTCCATCAGATCCCAAGGCAATGCCATAGTCTCTCTGGGCCGCCGAGGGAGCCACACTTGGGCGCACAGCAGCCACGTTTGTCGCGATCTAATGTCTGAGTTTAGCTGCTCGTTCTTTGTTCTTCATGGACCTAAGATCCAGGAAGAACCTGGGAGATCCTCCCTGACTGACTGGCCTGGGAGATCCTCCCTGACTGGCCTGGGAGATCCTCACTGACTGGCCTGGGAGATCCTCCCTGACTGGCTCCCTGGTTGGCATAGACAGACAGAAGGACTGAAGGGGGTGCGTGACACAGATACTGAGTTCCAGAGTACAAGCATGTGCCCGGGGAGAGGAGCTGGCAGAGGCATGCCCCCTCCCTCATCATCTCAGAGAGCCACCTTACCTACGCCATTGGGGGTACGCTCAGGTGATTTAGAGTTTTCTGGGAATCGCTGTTGCTCTTAGACGGAGCCGAAGAAGTGGGGGAGCTGCCTAGAGACCCTCAGGAAGGTTCTGCTCTGTGACACCCTGGGTTCAGGCTACGCTGGGTGGAGGGGTGGCCTGGGCTTCACAGTGGGCCTTGCAAACATGTGCCTGGCAGCCTAGCGGAGCTTCTGGGGGCACGCTTCCCGAGTGTGAGGGATGGAAAGTTCCACATGGCCCTGGCATGGGATCGGGCAAGGCCTTGCCTCGGCGGGCAAAAGGAGGGTGCTATGCACATACCTCCAAAGAGACAGCCATCCCCCCATGCACAAGTTGTGTCTTGTTGACATTTCCATCCGTTTAATCACAGGCTCGAGGAGACTGTGGGAAACACCATCAGAACGGAGGTCTCCAGCGAGCACACGGGTGGCAGGGATGGCTGTCTATACAGGGCCAGGCCGCTGTCAGTCACTAACCCAGGGCAAGCTGAACCCAGGCTCAGACATGCCTACAGGAGAAGGCCAGGGTTCCAGAGGCTTTCTTCCCCTTAGAGGAATCCACACAGCTTTGGCTGGTGTTCTAGAAGCAGGAGAACTCTCAGCACTGGACTCAGAATAGAATGTGTGTGACACTCACCGCAGGGGTGAGCAAGGTCCTGCAGAACACTGGGACCCCCACGGAAACAGATGCGGTCACAAGGCCATGCTGCCCATCTCTGTGCTGGATGGGTAAATGCCTCTCTGGCCCCTGCCCAGAGTTACTGCTCCACCCAGGGAACAGAAAAGGCCACGGGGCAGCAGAGCAAGTGCCCAGGGGCCAGCACTGAAATATGAGGTAATGGAGGCTGCCCAGTGGGGCCGAGAGACCACAGCGTGTGGAGCCCTGGCAGCTAGCTCCTTTCTCCAGATCCTACCCCAGCTGCTTCTGTGAGAAGGCCGGGGCTGGGCCACATTGCGCTGCCATCCTCAGGAAGGGGACACACAGAGGCCAGGGTGACTGTCAGAAGGAAGGGAGGGAAGAGAGAGGAGGGTGAAGGGAGGAAAGAAGGGAGGAGGTGATGGAAGGAGGGAGGAAGAGGGTGAAGAAGAAGAAGAGTGTAAGGAGAGGAGGAGAGACAGGGTCATGGGGTCGGGTTGTGCTCCAGACTCTCCAGTCATTCTGTGTGGTCTATGAAACCACGTTCCGCTCTGTGCGCATCAGAACCTCAGGGGGCAGGGTGGGAACCTGCTTAAGGCTGCTGGTGCGGCCCCCTGCGGTACACGTGGGTCCCTGGCTGAGGGGAGGAATTGGCCCAACCAGGTGGGCTGTCAGAGCAGCTGTGGGCTCAGCATGAGGCTGGCCCCCAGAAAGTTCTTCTTCCCAAAAGGACATGCTGAGAGGCATGGAGTTGCTGGGTGCCCCCTGCTAGGCAGACGAGCCCTGGGCTGGTGGTCAGTTTGGTGACTGGACTTTAGTTCTTTTCATCTGAGGAGGTGTGCAGGATTCAGTGTGGGGTCCTTGGAAGCACACCAGCGGCAGAGCCAAGGGCCTGTGCCTCTCTGAGACCGCACTCTTGAGGCCCTGTGTGCCGCCATGACCTGTTCTCAGTTCTCTGTGTGTATTGACTTCTGAGTCCCTCAATAGCATCCTTCATGTCCCCTCAATGTAAACTGAGGCAGAGAGGCCACAGGAAGTTCTAGAGTTCTGTGTGAGGCAGCTGAGGGAGACAGAAGACAACACAGCCAGGTGGGAGGAGAGGGCGAGAGCAGCGGGGCAGCTAGAGAGTGCATCTGGGCTTCAGGAGGAAGGGCGCCTTGGCAGGCTTATCTTGTGATGAGGCAGTGGACGGTGTGGTCAGCCTACACGCCGGGTGAGGAGGTGGATGGTGTGGTCAGCCTACACGCCGGGTGGGGAGGTGGACGGTGTGGTCAGCCTGTGCCTGGGCCTTTGCATTTAAGCTTGACAGCTAAAACATTTGACAGGCAGTGTTTTCTGTTACTATTTTTATTAGAAAAATAACCACCGTGCTGGAGATTCGGATGTAACGTGGAAGTATGTGCCCTTTGTTGCTAAGCGCTGGGTGCGGCCAGTTGCCCTCTGTGGTCCATCTATCTGAGCTATGACAAAGGTTGTCATGGATGACGAAGTCCGAAGGGAGTAGGTGAGGAAGGTAGCTGCTCCCAGCCTTAGATGTTCATGTCCCATCTACGTAGAAGAACAGATAGACTGAGATTGTTTATAGGTTTGAAACAGTTAAGATATGAGATGGCAAAAAAAAAAAAAAAAGATGTGAGATGGCAATCTTCAAGGTAAAATCATAGCATCCAACGTCTACTTGTGAGGGCAGGAGCCCGAGAGCAGGCAGGCGGGAGAGAGCTTCCTTGTCTGGTCAGGACAGGACACTGGTGGGGAGAGACGGAGATGGAAGCGGGAGGCCCTGTCCTTGCTCCAGCACTGAAGAGCCTGTCTGAGTGTCTACATCTGCGTGTGTTATTTCAGGGTCTGTTTCACTCGGCCAGCAGTTCCTGAGCATCCATTTCCATGCCAGGTGTTAATACAATCGGTAGACATCCGAGAACGAGACGCCAGCCGCTGCCCGCCACGGACTCTCATGGCCCTGCTCAGCTGTGGTGCCAGCCTTGTTCCTTGAGGGCAGACAGCCTCTGTCCCTTCCCCCACAGGGTCTCGTGGCAGTGGGCTGATGGTGGTCTGCTCCTAGATTTGGGTGGACTTCATTCCCACAACGCAGAAGAGAAAAAATGGAGGCGCAGGCCTGTGGAGCCATATCCTATCCGTCTCTAGATCCTGCTGCCCTCTCTGCCCCGGGACAAGATGCTCACCCTGGACTCGTACTGTCAATGTAGCTTAGCCCAGAGAGGATGCTTCTCTCTCTCTGCTCAGGGCGGACGAGGACCTCAGCTGCCTTCCAGCAGGAGCTTGGGGAGCTAGAGTCCCAGTTGTGGGTGTTCTGTGATCCTCTGCTGCCGGGCAAGGTCACCACCGTGCTGCCACCCCAGGGCACGTGGAGACCAAGATAGACAAGGTGTGAGAACTGAAGTCCGAGCCAAAGGAAAGAGGGTGCAGGCACTGAGGGCTCTGCTCCCAGCAGGGGCCCAGTAGGCCCTCAGCAGAGCTATATGCAGAGACCAAGAGGAGGGCCTCTGAGACAGAAGGAACAGGAGACTCTTTGGAGAAAGCCTGGCCTTCTCTGCAGAGTGTGGGCTCACAGGAACCCCCAAATGCCTGAGCCCAGAGCAGGCCTTAACCTCAGGTGCCCTGGGTTTTGCTGGATGATCTCAGCCCCTCTGGACAAAGTCTAGTGTGTGGCACAGAGACCTGGCGGTGGGGCTGCATTCTCCTCAAACCCCCATCTCCATCAGAGCTACTGTCCCCCACCCTGACGTTGGGGTTTCCCATGAAGGCTGGTCCACCACGGCCTGGACACTGGAGGAAAGGCCACCCGCTGGCTCCATGACTCCCTCATTCCTCGGGGCCTCTCCAGGTCACGCCCAGGCACCCCACATGCACATGTAAGCACATGTGTGCCGCCGCAGGCTGGGCGTGCCCTAATCAGCCCACTATCTTGGAGTTCTCACTGAAACCAAAACAAACCGAAAACCGTTCGGATTTGTCCAGGTTCTTCCGGGTGCCTCCGGGTCTGGGGGACACCCCCCCCCCGGGCTTCTGTGTAGAGAGGCTCCTCACTTCAGCAGCCTGACTGCAGGCGGAAGTGGGGTCCAGACTGAGCCCCCACAGGCTGGTGATGAGGAAACAATGGTCTCCTTCCCCTGAGTCTCAGAAGGAGGGAGCTCTGTGAGGAAGGTCTCCTGCCTGTTCCCTGCCGTCTTCCGGACGCATGATAGACACCCAGACCAGGCTATGAGTGGGTGGGAGGCATCCCTAGGAAAAAGAGGAGGCAGGGGAGGGCCAGCGTTTGCTAGACAAGGGGGCAGGTTGCTCTCCTGGCCAGTGCCCCCAGGTAGGTCCTCAGAGGGAGGTTTGCTTCTGTGAGGGCCTCAGGTTTGCTGTGCCAGCCGGCGCCTGCACCCCAGTGCTGAGGGCCTGCCTTCCGGAGGCGCCCGGTCCCTCCTGCAGATGCCCCCACAGATGCTATCACTATATTCCTCTTGGTTCAATGACTAAGTCCTTGGCACCCACCTC
This sequence comes from Acomys percivali, assembly GCA_907169655.1. NCBI lineage: Eukaryota > Metazoa > Chordata > Mammalia > Rodentia > Muridae > Acomys > Acomys percivali. The sequence goes on along the minus strand of OU015754.1, from coordinate 84,017,091 downwards.
CAATCATTGAAGAATGCAGACAAGTTAAAATATGAACCTCGCTGCCATGGGCCTGTACCCTGCTTCTGAGCAAGAGAGGCGGGGCTCCCTGCCCATCAGGGACAGAGCGGGGCTGCTGCCACCTCATGACCTCCCTTCCCAAAGCCCTTTGCTGGGAAGACACTGGACTCAAGACGGCAGAAAGGCGGTCGCCCTGCAGTTCCATCCTGGGTCTGAAACACAGCAGGGGAGGTGTCTCCCCTGAGGTTCAGGGGTCCCCTGGAAGAGAGGAAACAGGATGTGGGAACATGGCTCTCACCTGGCCTCATTCCTAGACAGCCACACCAGAGAGCCACCACCAGACGTTGGCGTCCCATCCGTCTTTTCGCTCATCAGTCCATCCATTCCCTCATCCGTCCATTCACTCATTCTCCATCCCTCTGCTGCTTTGTTCAGAGAGAAAAATGCTTTAAGTGACCACTCTGAAACCTGGCGGTCCAGGTCACCACCACTCAGGGAATACAGTAGGTGGGACCCTGTGTCCGTGGGATCCTGTCTACAGAGCCATCTGTCTGCGTGCGCTTCTGTGTCTGTGGGGGACCCGTGTCTGTAGGTTCTGCATCTTCAGATTCTAATGAGCAGGAATCCAAAAATATTTGGAAAAAAAATTGCATTTATGCTGAGCATGCAGAGACATGACCTCCCTTCTCCCCTTAAGCAGTGTGTTCTAATGGCTGCACAGCATATGCAGTGTTAGGGTTTGTGAGCCAGCCAGGGGATGTGTGTAGGCTCGTGTAAATACTACGCCATTGTCTACTAAGGCTTTATCGGAGGGTGTCCATGGGTTCCCGGGCCTGATCTCTCATGAACACTGAGGGACAAGTGTAGAATGTGAGCCATCTACGGAATTCTGAACGTCAGTGAAAAGAGCTGTGGCCTCAGTAGAGGAATGTTTGTGGTGTGTGTGTGTGTGTGTGTGTGTGAGTGTGTGAATTCTGGGTCCAACCCCCAGTACTGCAAAACAAAACAGATGAAAGAAATTGGCGAGTGCAATCAATAATCTACTCCTGCCAACCTAGGGTCATCTCAGTGTGTGTAGAGTCCTTGTAGTTGGGAGACTCTTCAACACACGCTCAAACCCTTTGTGGTCATTGGTCCAGCTCGCAGGACTGTGTGGGCCCTCACAGGCTCGCGTTTCAGTAGGGACATAGGAGTGCTGCCTTCCAGGGGAGCACTAGAGCAGGTCAAAGGTCAGGGCACGCAGGTGCTCCAGCTGCTGTCATCTGGGATAACCCCTCTGAGCTCAGCAGAGGATGTGACAAGACCAAGGTGGAGGCTTCCCCTGGGAGGTAGGGTTGTGGCCAGAGGTCTGTCAAAGGATTCTGAAAGTGGAGGTGCTTGAGTGGGGGGCTGTGCTGGGCCAAGCAGAGTTCTGCCTTTATACCTCTCAAATGTCTATGCCAGCAGGAGTGGGACCATGACCTTCCTACCAGGAGTCTGTCGGCAGATCCTGGGATGGAGTGGGGTGTCACCAGCCTCAGTGCCCCACAGAGCAGGAGGCTCATGGCTTGCCTCTCTCTGGTGGGGGCCTAGCTGTCACACCCGGTGCTCCCTTGAAATGGCAGATGGTAGAGTGATTCTTGATTCGAGTGCAAGAGGCCATGGGTTCAAGTCCAAGCACTGCACAAAGTGGCCACCCTGGTACCTGCCTGTAATCCCAGCATTCAAGAGACGTGCCAAGAGCATCAGGGGTTCAAGGTCAGCTTCCTATATAATGAACTCTAGGATAGCCTGGGCTATATGAGAGCATGTCTCAAAAACTAAACAGCGTAAAACAAACAGGTAAATAATAAAGTGTACTGCCCAGCAGTGTTTAGTCCGAACAGATGTATGCAGCCATTGCTTCTAGAACATTTCCACCCCGCCACAGGGAAATCCTGCCTGAGACTGTCTGCTTCTCGCTGTGTAGCCCAACAGCCTTTGCCTCCCCTCTCTCTGGCTTCTGCCTCTCTGGCTTGGCCTGTTCTGAGTGTTTCCCTACATGAAGTCACCCTGTGTGTCTGACAAGAGCAAAGTGCTGAGTCTTATCCACATGGTTGCTGTGCTGTTGTTACAGCTCTGCAGCCGGTGGTCTTCTAACTCGCTTGTCTGCTGCCTCGTGTAGACGGGTAGGAAGAGGGGCTGGCGTCCTGTGGCACAGGAAGTTGGGAAGGTGTGGGTGCCTGTCCAGGACTGTGGGGAAGGCTCAGTGGTCAGAGTCTGCCCCGCAGACCCAGCCTCTCTGTGGATGGATAGTTTTACACCATGGAAACGCCTGTCCCCTTGCCAAGGCCTATCCACCCAAGTCCAGTAGGGCTTTGCACGAGGGAAAAGGCAGATCTTAGACACCAGCTCAGCTTGGGCAGCAGCGGCCGCCCTGGTGTACCCAGGATATAGCCTCCGAGGGAATCTTTGCCTGGGCCTCAGAGGCTTATGGTGCAGAGGCCACAGTAGTGGCAAAAGCCAGAACCTTGGGCTGGAGAGATGGCTCAGTGGCTACGAGCACTCACTGCCCTTGCAGAGGGACACAGTTGTGGTCCCCAGCACCCAGGCGGCAGCTCCCGACACCTGTAACTCCAGTTCTAGGGGATTTGATGCCCTGTCTGTTATTGATCTTGGGGGTCACACCCTGTGTCCTGAGCCAGGTTTGACCACCCACGCTCAGTGAGCCAGGTGAAGAGTGGCAGTTCCATTCAGCGTGGTCACATTGGGAAGTGGGACAAAGAGAACCACTTAAATTTGGCTTCCGGGTCCAGAGTGAGAGTAAAACTCAGAGGGCCAAGAAACCGCACGTCAGTGATGACCTCTCACTGAGCTTCAGCCTCAGTGGGGGCAAGATGGCGAAACTGTGTCGAGTCTCTTTCCGAGAAACAGGCTTCCCTCTTGGGGCCTTGCCTCTCCCAGCAGGAGCTTCTTTTGGGGGGAATTCCCACTCCTTTGAGGTCCACTGTTCAGCCCTCTTACATCTTTCTGGCCTGCGTCTGTACAGGTCACACTGTGGTGGTACATACACGCACCCAGGAAAACGCTCATACGTATAAAAGAAAATAAAAAAAACCAAAAAAACAAAAAAACAACCTTAAACTACCAGACCAGACTACCGTCACTTGACCCTCATGTGTTCTGTCCCCTCTACTGTCTCCTGAGCTGGCCTTCCTCCTGCTGGGCTGCCCTCAGTAGGACCCATCCTCTTTTGTATTAGCTGCCATTCAGTGCTGTCCTGGACTCTGAACTAACCCAAAACTCCTGCCAAGGACTCACAGTGGACCACGGGGCCTTGTCATCACTGGTCGCTATGTACAACCGTCCTCCATCTGAGGACTGAGGCATGGGGGATGGGAGGGGCATCGAGCACAAGGTCCCCATGAGAAGGGAGACCTATGGTACAGAGCACTCTTGCTGTCTGGGAGTACTTCTTGTTCTGGGACTTAGAGGAGCAGGCTGGAGGGAGGAGGTCTGTGTGATGAGCTTCCGGGTTCAGAGCGGGGCCCCCTGAAAAGGGCGATGGGTAAAGGGGGCACCCGTGCCATCATCTCTTCAGTATCTGTCTAGTCTCTGCTGGATCACTGACCAGCCGGGGCAAGTCACTCCCCAGTCCTCATCTGTGAAGTGGAAACAAACGGCTGCACCAGCCTCGGGCCTGAGGAGGTCCAGCTGAGTTTGCGGGAAGGTTCACGGGGGTGGGGGGACACGGAGAGGATGGATTGAGCATCTGCTGTGATTAGGGATCTGCCCTGGGCAGCGTCAGCCACTGGGTACCATCTTCCCAAATCCTCCCTGCTTGATGTCTCTGGAGGTGGCCTGGGCACTCCTCCAGTTGATATGTGTTGAGACACCCAAGGCAGGGAGATACAGCCCCCCTAAAACTTGGGGCGTCAGGCTGACCTATCCTGGGATACCCAGCATGGTGAAGGATGCTCATCGAATGCATGGTTTGTCTGGGGAGGCCTGGGCTACCTGGGCTGGCCTGAAAACCATCAGGGATCATCCTTGGCTCGAGGCATGGGGAAGCCGTTGTAATGGAGATAAAGCCAACAGCTTAAACAAATTCTTTTGGAAGTGGTCCTTGGGACCTCTGGGATTGATAGCAGCCTCCTCTTCTGGGCTCATCACTTAGAGGGCTGGAACTAGAGGTCATGCTGGCCTTCCAGGGCTCCAGGGCACCCGCCCCTCCAAAAACCTGGCGTGCACCTACCCCACCCTTGAAGGCAGCCTGCAGGCTCTCAGGACTTTGACTGAGTGAGCACTCCTGCCCTGTGCTGCCCTGGCAACAGTGGAGGCCACAGGGGTCTTGGGCTGGGAGCCTTCCCAACCAAACAGCTCCCCCCCCCCAGGTAGGTGTGCAAAGCCCCCAATCTACCTAGCTGGCAGCTGGGTGGATCCCCAGAAGCCCTGGCAAACCAGGAGGCAGGCAGACGGACGACGGAGAGGGGCAGGCAGGAGAGGTGAATATGCATTTATCCCAACACAAGTAGTGGCCTGTTGGGGTGGGGTGGGGGCCCCAGGAAATATTTGGGATGACTTGGAGCCGGCTGGCCCTTTAAGGCTCCTGTAACAAGACACCTCCCCAACGGGACCAGAGCCGGGGAGTTGGGGCTTCTACCTTAGCCCTATTCCTCCCCTCCCTCCTCCCCTTCCTTGTCAGGCCCAGTTCAATTTGCTCAGCAGCGCCATGGACCAGATGGGCAGCCGCGCGGCCCCAGCCAGCCCCTACGCCCCAGAGCACGCAGCCAGTGCGCCCACCCACTCGCCCTACGCGCAGCCCAGCTCCACCTTCGACACCATGTCTCCAGCGCCCGTCATCCCTTCCAACACTGACTACCCCGGCCCCCACCACTTCGAGGTCACCTTCCAGCAGTCCAGCACAGCCAAGTCGGCCACCTGGACGGTGAGTAGCCGTGTTGCCAGTGGACATCGGAAGGGAGGGCGGCAGGGTAGGATGCCACGGTCCTCCTGGCACCGAGGTCTGTCTGAGCACATACACTGTCCACATGGGGTTCCCACCTGGCCAGAGCCAGGAGGAGCATCAAGCAGGAGGCGGGCCCTGGGGCTGGGCAGTGTGGGTGTGCCCACCCCTCGGACTTGTGGCCAGAGTCAGCCAACCTCCCTCAGGGTCCAGAAAGGTCGGGGGAGTGTTGCAACCAATGAGGTCCGTGAGGCAGGGAGAGTGGCCCGGGTTTTCCTGTGCTCAGTACCTTGAAATCTATCTGCCGGAGTGTTAGGTGCCCACAGGGGCCCTCGGAGGCTGCCTCCTCCAGACAGTGTGGCCACTTGCTGCTTGTGGGTTTCGTCTTTGCCCTCACAGCCTCTGTGCTTTGGCTTGGGACCAGATCTCCAGGGGTGTAAGCACAGTGGTGAGCGTTCCGGTCCTTTTCCCTGCTGCTTCCAGTCTAGCTGCGGCTGGGAATTAGCTGATGCTGACAAAATTCAACCTGTGCACTTGCTGAGAGTTGGGCAGCCAGCTGAGCGCTGGTGGAGTCTGTCCCTGTGGCACAGCGAGGGAAGCTGAGGGTTGAGAGAGGGAGAGCAGCTTGCTCAATTTTGCAGGTGGCCAGAGATGCTGGGCTTGGGACACAGTGGCCATGAGCACCCAGGCTCTCTGTGGGAGAAAAGGCCGCAGGAGAAGCAGCCTTCGGGGACTTCGGGGATGCAGTGCTCGCAGGGCCTTCCAGGTCTTGGCACCCAGCTGAGGCTGGCGACAGGGGACCTGTGACAATAAGTGGGCACCGAGGGATACTGAGTCACCCACCCTCTCCAGGAAACAGCTGGAAGTACAAGTTCTGTCTCACTCCTCTCCTGAACAGGGCACCCCTCCTCCCAAGGCTCTTTAAAAACCAAGTTCCCGCAGTTGTGACTTTCACATTCCCTGTGGAGTCTGAGGAGCTGGACAGAGCCAGCCCATGGAGACAGCCGCAGACAATCGGTCTAGCTGGCCTTGGTCTGGGCTCCTATAGTTTCTTTGGGCTAGTGTTCGAGGCAGGCCCCACAGCTGCTGGCCAGTCATCAGGTGAAGGCTCAGGCCAACCGCTGGGGCTCTGGTGAGCTGCAGTGGGCCAAGAGGGGCCGGGCACCTGTGGTGCTTCATCTCGCTCCCCCACCCCCCGGCGTGTGCTCCGTTCTCCCCAACCACTAATTATTGCTGACTGAAGGGCCAAAGGGTGGTAGTGAGGGTCTGGTTGAGATGGGACTGGCATAGCACACAGCTCTTACTCCTGTCCAGGGGCAGCAGACGGAGCCATCCAACATGACTTCCTGAAGTTAGCCTTTCTGTAGAAGTACCCCTGCGGAAGGCCTCTTCTGTACTGCCGTGTGTGTGTGTGTGTGTGTGTGTGTGTGTGTGTGTGTGTGTGTGTGTGTGT
>OU015754.1:83975198-83996128 GCA_907169655.1 Acomys percivali | reverse complement strand
ATGGGAGGATGGATGGATAGATAGATGGGAGGATGGATGGATGGGTGACTAGGTAGGTGAGTGGGTAAATGGGTGAGAGGTTGGCAGGAGGATGGGTGGATGGATGGATGGGAGGATGGATGGATGATGGATGGATAGATGGGAGGATGGATGGATGGATGGGAGGATGGATGGATGGGTAGATGGGAGGATGGATGGATGGATGGATGGATGGGAGGATGGGTGGGAGGATGGATGGATGGATGGATAGATGGGAGGATGGATGGGAGGATGGATGGATAGATAGATGGGAGGATGGATGGATGGGTGGATAGATGGGAGGATGGATGGATGGATGTGAGGATGGATGGGTGGATAAATGGCTTGATGGAAGGCAGGTGGGTAAGTGGCAACACGGACAGATGAGTGCATAGGCAGGAGTAATAGAGGTGAGTGGTTGGGTGGATAGATGGGTAGATGACAAAGAACGATTGTGCGACACCCCTATGCCCACCCAGGACCAGGGCCAGATGTGGCCACTGGAAGTCCATCGTCCAGGAGTTGGGCCCTGCGTACTGACGTTGAGCCCTCCCCCTGCCTCCCCTGTGGACAGGTGGGGACAGAATTCACCACCATCCTGTACAACTTCATGTGTAACAGCAGCTGTGTGGGGGGCATGAACCGGAGGCCCATCCTCGTCATCATCACCCTGGAGACCCGGGAGTGAGTCTGCGGTGACAGGATGGTGGAGGTGGGGCAGGGGCCTTGGGACCAGCTCTGTGGAGTGGGGCGGGGGGCCAGGTCATGGATACAGGGAGGGCTTGCTCCCCTCAGAGGGCTTCAAGGCCAGTACTGTGGGGTCTGCAGGAGGTAGACAGGGTCAGGAATGGGTCCCTCGAGCTCACAATCATGCTGTGCCCACCCAACAGCGGACAGGTGCTGGGCCGCCGGTCTTTCGAGGGCCGCATCTGTGCCTGTCCTGGCCGTGACCGCAAGGCCGATGAGGAGCACTACCGAGAGCAGCAGGCCCTGAGTGAGAGTGCCGCAAAGAATGGGGCTGCCAGCAAGCGTGGTGAGTGGGGCTCTGGGCCAGGGCATCCCTTGGGATGGAGTTGGACACACTGGGTGTGAGCAGGAGTGCCACCCCGGAAGAGCACCAAGCATACCCCCACATCCAGGGGATGGATCCGGGTCTGAGCGGCCTAGGCCTGGAAGCTTCTCTGGCTGAACTGGGCGAGTGCAACCCAAGACATCTCACTTGTCTCTGTGCTCTGAGGCTGCGGCCATGCGGGACCCTGGGCACCTCAGCCCTTGCTCACCGCCACCGGCTCATGTGTCTTCCCTGACCTGCCCTCCAGCATTCAAGCAGAGCCCCCCCCGCCATCCCGGCCCTGGGTACCAATATGAAGAAGAGGAGACACGGGGATGAGGATATGTTCTACATGCATGTGAGTGGGCTGAAGGGACAAGGCCTGTTGGCTGCCATCGCCCGAGAGCCCAGGCTGGGGCGTTCCCAATGCCACAAGAGACGGGGCAAGGGTGGCATCCTGGCACCCGAGGATCGAGACTGTGGGCCTGAGGAAAGTTGGGGTGAAGGAGGCTCTGTTCAGAGTCAGACGAACATGCTGCCCAGGTTAGATTTGCAGCAAGGAGACCCAAGGGTGGTCTTTATAATGGGGAACGCCCCCTCCTCCCCCCCCACGGTGGAGATTCAGTAGGAATCCGTGAGCCTATAGGGTATAGCCTGTGTTTACATGGTTTGACGAACACTGGATGGTGGGGAGGTCATGGCTGTGCTCTGAAAGAATGTTTCCTGTTTCCTTGAGAGTGCATCCTGCTTTAAGTCCTATATGTGCTGAGTGGGAGGGTGAGAAGAGCCTCTTAGCTAGTCATGCTTTCTGAACTTCCAGGGACCCACTTCCTAGACCTGCCCCTGGGAAGAGGAAAGTCAGGGTATCCTGAGCGTTGGGGTACCAGGGAGCTCAGAGAAGAGTAACACTTTGCCTAAGGCTTTGGCTGTGGCCCCCCTACTACAAGGGGTTTGGGGCCAGTGGGGTCTCCCGGGCACCTGGGCAGAGGGTCCGCCTCCCTGTGCTCAGGTGCGAGGCCGGGAGAACTTCGAGATCTTGATGAAGGTCAAGGAGAGCCTCGAACTGATGGAACTCGTGCCACAGCCTCTGGTGGACTCCTACAGACAGCAGCAGCAGCAGCAGCTCCTACAGAGGCCGTGAGTGAACCCCCACCAACTGGGGGAAGAAACTGGGGATACTCTGACCTAGCGGGGAGAAGGCCAGGAGCACAGGAGGTATGGCGCACTGGGCTGGGCAGTAGGACCACAGCAGCTCGGTGTTCATCAGGCACCGTCTCTTCCAGGAAGCCTTCTGGGACTTAGCCTGCCCTAGCATCCGAGGTCCCCACCTCGGCCTCCCACAGGCCTTGGAAATCTGGATGGGGAAGGGCAGGGGGCAGGGCTGGAGTTGCTGAGGCTGGTGGGGTGTCAACCTTCCTGGTAGATCTCTGAGAGGCAGGGTCTTCATCTGCCTGATTCCTGGGGAGTCCATGGAGGTTCCAGGTGAAGAGGGGAATTGCTTTTGCCTCCTGTGAGTGCACACTGTTGCTTTCCAAGCAGGAGTCACCTACAGCCTCCATCCTACGGGCCTGTCCTCTCCCCAATGAACAAGGTACACGGTGGTGTCAACAAACTGCCCTCTGTCAACCAGCTGGTGGGCCAGCCTCCCCCGCACAGCTCAGCCGCTGGGCCCAACCTGGGCCCCATGGGTAAGTCCCTGGGGTAGTAGAGGCTTCGTGTGGGCTGCAGAGACCCAAGCGAGGGCCTGGTTAGATTTACTAAGATGGCGAACATGACTGGTGGGGGGCGACTCTTGATGGCTGCCTTTCCCTGAGTCTCCAGCCTGGAAGAAGGCAATGGCTATGGGGGTGTTGGCTGTGTTCACACCAATCCCAGGAGTTCTGTGTCTGAGGGATGGCAGAGGTGCTTAAGAACACATGCCTGGGGGCTGGAGAGATGGCTCAGAGGTTAAGAGCACCGTCTGCTCTTCCGAAGGTCCCGAGTTCAATTCCCAGCAACCACATGGTGGCTCACAACCACCTGTAATGAGATCTGGTGCCTTCTTGTGGTGGGCAGGCACACATGTGGGCAGAATACTGTGTAAATAATAAATAAGTCTTTAAAAAAAAAAAAAAAGAACACATGCCTGAGCTGGGCGTGGTGGTGCACGCCTTTAATCCCAGCTCTCGTTAGGCAGAGGCAGGCGGATCGCTGTGAGTTCGAGGCCAGTCTGGTCTACAAAGTGAGTCCAGGATAGACAGGGCTACACAGAGAAACCCTGTCTTGGAAAAAAAAAAGAAAAAAAGAACACATGCCTGTCCACTCTCCTGAGATAGCTACCGGATCTTGAAGAAGATCCCTAACATCACTCAGCCTCAGTTTCCCCATCAGCAAAATGGCAACAGCAGGGTCCTCTCAGTTCAAAGATTACAGGATGAGAGACCTCATTGGGGGGAGGGGAAGGCAGCTGGGCAGAGCGGAGGATGGGTCTCCTCTGAAAGGTCTCTGTGTGGACACTGATGGAGACACTTGTGACACTGAGCGACACCCCCAGGTGCATCCCGAATATGGGCCCGGAACCTGGTGGCCCTCAAATGCCATGTACCGATCCCTGGCTCACTCAAACTGCATGCCCTGCACACAGCCACTTTCCTCCGCTACCTCTTGGGGGTAAGAGTTGTGCCCAAGGGCTCAGCCCTTGCTCAGCCTCTTACTTACAGTGTGACGATGTTGCACTGCCAGGCTGGACCGCAGCCTGGGACACCTCCCACTGGGTGTGGGGCTTGCACTCAGATTCCTTGACCGATTCTTCTGCCCAGGTTCCGGGATGCTCAACAGCCACAGCCACAGCCACAGCCACAGCCACAGCATGCCAGCCAACGGCGAAATGAATGGCGGCCACAGCTCCCAGACCATGGCTTCGGGATCCCATTGCACCCCGCCACCCCCCTACCATGCGGACCCCAGCCTCGTCAGGTGCGTGGGCTGCAGCGGGACCTGGATTTGGGTTGCACACTCCCCCACCCCACACACACACACTGTGTAGTTCCTTCCTTCTGGAGGGAGCTGCCTTGCACTCTAATTTACTCTGTGTTTTAACTGCGTGGCTGGCCCGTGGGCAGACAGGCTAAGATGGTCGTATCATAGGATGAGCCCTAGCTCTGTCAGCAGGTGATGGGAAAGGACCTCAGAGAGAAGGGTGTTTGAGCCGGGACTCCTGGGCTGAGACACTGCTGGCTGGCCACACCTGCCTGAGGAACCAGAGGCTTTGCTCACTGTAACAGGCAATCCCTGTGTGGCCTGAACACACAGCCCAGCATCATAAGTTAATACTACCTTCTCAAATTCTCTCTGCAGTTTCTTAACAGGATTGGGATGTCCAAACTGCATCGAATGTTTCACCTCCCAAGGTTTGCAGAGCATCTACCACCTGCAGAACCTCACCATAGAGGTAAATGGGCGGGTCTTCCCCAAAGGGGTGGAGCCTGGACCAAGGCAGAGGGCGGGTGGCTGGGAGCAATTCCAGTGCCTTTCCCACAAGCTCTGCTCTGAAGTCAGCAGGCTCAGGTGACATGAAGGAGGCTGGGTGGACACGTGTGCCCGTGTCCGGGGGTGACCTGGAGCTTCCTGGTGCCCCAGGCCTCTTCCTTTTGTTTCTTAGACCGGGCTGGTTTTAGGACTCCATTGTTAAGATGTTAATATGTGCAGGGGCCAGCGGGGAACAGGCCTAAAAAGAACATAAGGCACATAAGGCCCAGAACATTCTGGGTTGAATGTGGGACAGAAAGCTTCCGGACACCAAGAGTGAAGCCCTGACATCCCACGACGGCCTAGCAACATGGTCAGCCTTGGCTGGTCCGTGAGACACAGCCTCGGGGGGGCCTGCGCCCAGGGCGTGTCAGCTCAGTACCTCCCATCCTCTCCTATAACTATTTCCTAGACTCTCACCCAGGCCAGTTAGAGTGAGAGGCCAGTCCATTATCTGTCCCCTGCCCAGGGACACAGGCCGGACACAAAGACGTGCGTCAGAGGCAGTGGGGCCAGTGCCCAACACCCTGCATCTGGGTGAGCACTGACCAGCTGCTCCTCCTTACCTTGAGTCACACAGGGACCCTCGTTTCACTAGTACATGAACCAAAAGGGTGAAGTGGAGCAGATGTCAACTAACGGGTGTCAAGGGGCAGCCCGAGGCCGGAGACGGGTGCGCTCCCAGGCCTCTGTCTGTCCTCACTGTGACCAGGTCCCAGGTTGCATGCGGCCTCACAGAGGGCCCTCCTCCCCGTCTCCTCCAGCACCCACACACATATTCAGCGGCCCTACAAAAATATGTGGCTAGACACTATGTGCTGCACAGGTGACTCTGATGCTGCCATACATAACGTCTTGTTCTAATAAGTCAGTTGCCCCTCCCCCTCCCCCCCCAAGTCAGGGACTTCCTTGCCGGTAGGCCGTCCCTGGTACGGGGGACACACAACCCAGTAGCTTCCCTTTTGTAACCCCGAGGTGGCCATGGCTCTTGCAGGACCTTGGGGCCCTGAAGATCCCTGACCAGTACCGTATGACCATCTGGAGGGGCCTGCAGGACCTGAAGCAGAGCCACGACTGCGGTCAGCCGCTGCTGCGCGCCAGCAGCAACGCAGCCACCATCTCCATCGGTGGCTCCGGCGAGCTGCAGCGGCAGAGGGTCATGGAAGCCGTGCATTTCCGTGTGCGCCACACCATCACGATCCCCAACCGCGGAGGCCCCGGCGGCGTGACCGGCCCAGACGAGTGGGCGGACTTTGGCTTTGACCTGCCTGACTGCAAGTCTCGTAAGCAGTCCATCAAAGAGGAGTTCACGGAGACAGAGAGCCACTGAGGAGCGTGCCTTCTCCTCCTGCCCCCCTCAATCCTCTGTGAGAAGCTGCCCTCAGAGGCGGGACCCCCTCGGCTGCGCCCACAGGAAGCAGCAAGGGCTTTCTGCCAGTCGCCCATTTCTGAAGGAATGTGGCTCATGGACTAACTGCCCCCAACCCCAGGAAACCTCTGGAACTGCCCTGCTTACATTTACACATGGGCAGGTTGTAGGTCAAATGCTGAGGTGGGGGCCTGCCCCTTGTGGGTGGGTGTGCCAGCACGCATTCTCCACGCCCCTTCTATCTTAAGGACCCTGCCGCCTCCAGGACAGAAGCAAGACCTTTCTCTCGTTCACCCTCTGCCGTGAAGTATTCCACCGTCTTCTGGTTCCCGCGAGCAGCAGCGGAGCAGCTGGGTCCTGAAGGGGAAGTCAGGGCCAAAGACATCCTCTGTAGGATGTGGGGACAGATCTGTCCCTCACGTACGCCGTTCTGTGGTTCTCCCCCGTGTCTCCTGATGAGAACGCGTCAGAGGCTCGTTTGCTGGGGTTTCCTCTAGTAGAGCAGAGGAAGCCTCTGGCCTCAGCCTCCAACCAGCACCCCAAACAATGCTGGGCACAGCTGCCTCTAAGGGACTCCTCTGGGCAGAAAGAGAGACAGCGTGAGGCCGAGACTGCTGGAAATTGAATTGTCAATATTTGATAAAATGTTACTCTTTCTACTTGGTGGGTCAGCTTGCTTTTTCCCCCCTTCCCCCTCTAATTTCCCCATCGTTCCCGAGAGCAGCCTCACGCATTACCGGCTTTTCCTGCACGTTCTCGTCATCCAGTCTAGGAAAGACAAGTGCCAAGCCAAGAAGGGTCTTCACTTGCTGCCAGGATGGTTGGAGGGGAAAGATACTCAGAGAAAGCACAGCGCGGGAGGGAAGGTGCTGGGCACTCAGAGCCTGTTCTCATTCTCATGGGGTGGAATGGGGGGGGGAGGCCGGTGGCCCAAAGGGGTGAGTGGGCTTGAGAGAGGGCCCTCTCTGCTTGCCAGAAACTTAGTGAACTCCTGCAGTCCCTGCCAGGAGTGGAGGACCACAAAGGGACCCCGGCTGCAATGAAGCCCAAGCCGGTATGGCTGCCAAGGCTCTGAGGAGGCCTGGCTTTCATTAGCATAGCTCAACAGAGGCAATGACGCCCATGAAATGACAAAATAGTCGGCACTAGCCGGACTGGCTTTGTGGCAGGGCTGCCTATAGTTGTGGGCTCTGCAAACCTTGGCGGCTTCCACCAGCGCCACACTTCATGAGACTCCGAGGGGACAGGGTTTGGGTGCACTTTGGTGCAGGTATCCCTACCAGAGGCCAGGGATGGCCGTGAGGGCCTTCCAACAGGACAGGTGTTAGCAGTTCAGCCTTTCCGGGTCCCAGGCTTGCACCCAGATGGGCCATCGTCACAGCTTTGAGCTTCCTGGGTGCAGGGTGTGACCATCTCCTCCTGGCAGGTGCTAACACACCTCGCAAAGCCTGAGGCCGAGCACACACTTCTTGCTGCCTAACGGATGAGGAAACTTGAGACTACACAGACTGAGTTCCCCCGCCCTCAGGCATCGGCTCATGGCAGAGGTGGGCGCTCAGTCCTGAGGCACGTGCTACCTCATGCTACCTCAGGAACTATGCAGGACGTTGTCGCTTCGAGGTCTGTGAGCCCCACTGAGATGAGCCTGAGTTCTAGGATCTCACAAGAGGATGCCCCAGGCATTGTCCAGGAGGGGCTACCCTAAGCACCCACTGCACGCTCCCGGGAAGGGTTAGGAGGAGTGGTCTAAAGGTGGCTATCACCAGACACCTGAGAAGGGAAGAGCCCATCCCTGATGAGGACCCAGAGCTGTGTGTCTCTCCAGACCCTGCCTCGAGTGCCAATGCTGTCTCATGAACCTCCGGGATCCTGATATGCCCCACGGGAACTGCGAAGGAAAATCTGCCAGAAAATAAATGCCACAGAATCAAGCCTTGCTGCGGCTGAGAACACGTGTAGTTCTCCGGGAACCAGCCTTTGGGTCTGAACCAAACTTTGTTCTGCAAAACACAGAAAGCCAGAGGGAGCAGATCTCTCAGTCACCAGGTTTTCCAGGAGCACTGAAGTGGTAGTCTGAAAGTGAGTTTCGGGGTGCCCTGGAAGCCCTCTGTTGAGCAGGATCAGGTACCTCAGGTTGGACAAGCACGCCACTACAGCCTCGGCACCTACGCTCCCAGGACGCTTCGTGCATCCGACTAACAGTGGCTCTCACGACTGCCGTGGGCCGCTTTGTGGTCACACTGGGTTTGCAGCGCCAGCACCCTGTCCCTGTGCAAGAACCCTGCAAGGGTCAAAGGTTGCTACTCTGAACAGCATTTCAGACGGGAGACAACAACTCCAAACCAAACTGTCCATGTTTCAGTGTGTTGAAGTGCTTCTCCAGGCAGTATTGATGGATGTGGGCCAACGACACTATTCGCCGTTTTGGGTAATGTCATCTTAGAAAAATGTGTTATTTTTTTAGCTGTGTTTTGGTGGGAATTCTTTTTTTTTTTTTTTTTTTTTTTTTTTTGTAATTTAATAAAAATCACATGTTCTCATGACTGGCTCTTGTAACTAACCTGTTCCCCGGCTCAAGAGGAGAGCATCATGGGAATTCTCAAAACAAAGCACGGCCGGGCAGGAAATGTGCAGCCGCTAAAACATCTGCATCACCGCTGCAGTCCCACGTGTGTCCTGTGGGCGGGACACCTGGCACACCTACCTTCTCAGCAGGACGTACGGGGAGGACAGCACAGTCTCCTGTGGGCCCCACTCACGCTCTGCTGCCAGCCAGGCCCCCTCCTCCTCGCGGCTATCAGATGTCCTTCTTTTTCAGCCTGTGGACGTGTCTTAGCAAAGAGAAGGCTCTAAAAAATCTATTTGAGGGGGGCCCGAGACGTCTAAGAGTTTGATGAAGTTTAGAATAGAGTAAGAAGGGCTGAGGTAAGATGGAGAGAGGCCCATGGTCCCTCTCGCTTCCCCCTCCCCCACCCCCAGCTGCAGGAACATCGCTGTTCTAGAGCCTCCATGCTGGCTGCAATGGCGGCACAGGGGAGGCAACATGAGGCCAGGCAAGGTGCAATGCTCTGGCTGTGCCCAAACACCACTGTGTGATTTTGTTTTTGTTTTTCGAGACAGGGTTTCTCTGTGTAGCTTTGACTGTCCTGGACTCTCTTTGTAGACCAGGCTGGCTTCGAACTCACAGCGATCCGCCTGCCTCTGCCTCCCGAGTGCTGGGATTACAGGCGTGTGCCGTCACCACCCGCCTACACCACTGTGTGTTGACACATGTTCACTCACACTCTTTATACAATGACCAGCTTTTTCCCACCTCAGGCGCCTCTTCTGGTCCCCAGGGTCCCCTGTGGAGAGCGGAAGTAGATGCACTGTGGCAGCCCCCACCCAACTCTGGGTGAGCATGAAGCTGTCATCTAAAGCCTTTGGGACCTGGGGGGGGGGGGGGGGAGCTAGATAGAGGATGTAAATTCAGCAAAGTCCTGCTGTGCCCACGAGGGTCTACCCTTAGCGTCTTCTGGCTGGGGTCCCCACAGTTAAAATGAGATCCTGACTGTGTGACTCCCTTACACAGCCAAAGTTGACCCAAGACCTAAACCTTTGAGAAGAAGCCGCCTTCCATTTTATACAGGGCCAGTTTCTGAAGAGTGAGGCTGGTGTCAAATTTATGTGTGTATGGAGTTGAGACTCCTCTTAAGGTGAAATTGAGGGCGTGACAAGTCTCTTGCTAGGGTCCATCCATAAAGGTAGGAGCCTAGCCTTAAAAATCCTGAGGTAAGACAGTTTCTGGGAGCTGCTGAGCACCCTGGGGAAGATGGAAAATAGGGACTGAGAGTCTGGGCTGGCAGGAACAAGAAAGGAAGCCTCTCTTTAGATCTAACGCGATGCTCAGGAGATGTTGACAGGTGTCTGTCCCAGGAGGGTCTAAGGATTGGGACACACAGGGCAAATGGGAAGCCGAGCATCACATATGATCCTCATGTCCTGGACCTTTCTGTAGGGTCCAAGTGGCTTCCTTTCTGCTAAGGCAGGGGTATTTCCTGGAGTGTTACAAGGGTACAGGAGCCCACCAACCAGGAATCCAATGAAAGAGGCTACCAGCCTTTCTGCGCTTCAAGTTTAAAGGGTATTGGGGACTTCCAGGGAATTTGTCATTAAGAGCAGTGGCAGCTCTTGGTGAGTGAGCATCCAGGAATCCAGGCAGCATTCCAGATGTCCGAGCGATCTTATCTGGAGAAGGAGAGGTCAGCGGGGAGAGTCTTTGAGCGCTAGATGGCCCCAGGCCATTATAGAACAGGGGACTCGGGCATATCATGATAGCCTCGGACTCCCGAAAAGCCTTAACTGGATTTGACATTTTAGATATGGCACTCCCTCTCCCCCCACCCCACCGCCCATAGGAGGAGATTGGGGAAGTTAGGTTGGACCAGAAAGGAATGAATGAAAAGATGTCAGTCTGTCCTACCGGTTAAGAAGGTGTTAAGTCAGGCTTGGCAGCAGTTATCAGTGAGGAGGGCTGGGGATGGGAAGAGCAAGCCAGAGATGGCCAGGGTAGAAAAAGTCACTCCATGTCAATAAGAATTGTAATTTCAGTCTCCACCACAGCTACGGTTAGTTGAGGTTAATAAACAGAGATAATAGATATGGGGTGTGTGCAGCTTTGAGCTTCCCTCCGTCCTCACAGAGAAGGGGGGGGCCCTCCTTCCTCACTGCGATGCTCACACTCTGGAAACAAAATCAGAGTTGTCTGCGTTTTCAGTGTTGGCTTGAGCCTGGTGACCATGGGTGAAGCTGAGGCAAACTGCCACCATCTTCATGAGCCCAGCTGAGTCGGCTTACCAAAGATCACCACAGCCGGGGTTTGCCAATTGACTGTTGGCCATCCTCCTTGGAAGGAGCCGGTGGGGAGAATCGCGAAGCCCTTACCTCAGTATGGGACCACCCCTCTCAATCAGTTGTTTGCAATTCCAACCAAAATGACATGTGGCCTTGGGGTCTCTGAGAGGGACTGGAGCACACAGTGGGCCTCCGTCTGCGTAGCCACAGGGAAGCCATTGTCCCCTCTGGGCGCGGATGTTCTGGTGAGGTTGCTTTAAGGCCACCATTCCCGGGCCCACAGCCCCTCATCCATTTGCCCTCCTTGTAAGCAAGCACAGTGAACTCTCTGGTTCCCCCAGCAAGCTTTGCTGGACGCGTACCTCAGTTTGTGGTTGGGATCTTCGTGGTGGTGGCGGTGGTGGGTGGTAGATATTGTCTGTTCCCCCCGGGAAGAACTTTTAGCCACACTGGCTGTCCCTCAGGAGAGAGGAGGGACTTTTTCCGCTTCCAGTTTGTCCCTACTGGGTGTGGATCTAGGAGTGGCTTGTGCCCTAGTGGCTTGGAGCAGTGGCAGCTGCACGACTCGGGCTTGCTGTGGTGGCTGGAGAAGCTTCATCTGGAGGCTGCGTCTATTCTTTGATGAGCAGGTGGCCACTAGATGGGGCGGTAGGATTTCCTGAGGTGGGCGGGGATGAGGCACTAGCCACAGCTGCGGGCTGAGCTTGCCTCGCGCGTCTCTTTTCTTCCCTAGTTTGGCCTGATTCTCCAGATTTCTTCCCCCATTATTAGGCACAGCTTTCAAAGTCTTTAATGATTGGGGAAGAGATCTGGAGCTCTGGGCTAGTTGCAAAGCTTTTCTTCCACTGAGGTCATGATGAGGCCCTTGGGGCGTCGGCGGGTGGGGTGGGGGATCCGCGGGGTGTCCCAGCCTAGGTGCCGGGAAAACTTCACTTGGTCACCAAGGGTCCTGGTATCAAGTGGCCTCCTGGTCAGGCAGTGGTATGAGGCATGGTAAGGTCTGTGTGACCCAGCTGTCCCCACTTTACCCCAGCGCACAAGGCTCAAATCGGGTGACCCAGATGCAGAAGGGTAAAACTGGGAAGTGAAGAGGACCATATTAGGGGGATGGGTCCTTAGCCAAGGCCAAAAATGTGGTGGGTGGCTCCTCACTGGGGTGGGGGTGGGGCTCTTGTCCCAGGGCTCCCGACAGAGGCAAGTTCTGGCTTGTTCAGGTGCACCTGTCCCCAGGTGCCTGCCATCTCCTCCCAGGAGACCTCATGGCTTCACAGACAGCTTTTCTGACCAATGTATGCCTTTGACAAAATTAGCTTTGCAGCAAAACCCACCACAACACAAAGAGACGTTTTAGACCCGATGTTCCAACGGGGTCCTGTTGATGAGATTCCTGGAGTGCCGAGGCTGCTTTCCTGTGGTGAGGACGCACGGCGGTACAGGGGTACAGGCGTAGGGTGCTGAGCCTCCCTTGGGCCCCTGGGTCTGGGGCCAGTGAGCGTGTAAGGCTGACACAGCTGCAGCAGCTATTTTCACCTCACAAGTGCCTGGGGAGAGCTTGGTGAGCAGTGGAGCCTGCCAGAAGTTGACAAGTTGAAACCCAAGACAAGTGCCAGCCGCCAGGGACTCTCACCTCATTAAGTGAGACCTCGCGGCGGTGCCACCTGTCCGCATTTAAGCCAGTTCCACACACAGCCTATTAAGTGTCCCTTGAAATAACAAGCCTGGAGTTTCGATTCTTGGCTGTCAGTCCCAAGATAAAGCCTTTTGTTTAGTAGCATTCGACTGAGCCTCTGTGTCAACGGTCTCTTGGCATTTCTTTTTTGTTTTGTTTTGTTTTATTTTGTTTTTTGAGACAGGGTTTCTCTGTGTAGCCTTGGCTGTCCCGGACTCGTTTTGTAGACCAGGCTGGCCTCGAACTCACAGCGATCTGCCTGTCTCTGCCTCCAAGTGCTGGGATATAAACACGTGTGCCACCACAACCGGCATCTCTTGGCATTTTTTTTTCCTCTCTTGGCATTTCTAACTGAACTGGAAGGCTGGTGCTGTAGTGACCACATGTTTGTAGTCAGGCTGAATTTAAAAGACCAGAGGAAAAACGATCCGTGAGCTTTACTTACCTTATGCGGTGTGACTGGGCATATTTTCCTTCATGTATGTATGTGTGGTCAGCATATGTGCACGTCCGGTGCCTGTAGAGGTCAGAGGAGGACACTGATCCTGACATACATGGTATGAGGCATGGCAAGATCTGTGTGGCCTCCAGACCTGCTGTGTGGGTGCAGGGAGCCAAAACCCAAGTCTTCCTCTCTTAGCCACTCTGCACCATCTCCTCAGCCATGATATGTGACTTTAAAAATATTAATTTTAAAAGTCAGGAATGGTGATACATGCCTTTAATGCCAGCACTTGGGAGGTATAGCTGGGTGAGGAGGAGGCCAGCCTGGTCTACAGAGTGAGTTCCAGGACAGTCAGAACTACATAGTGAGACCCTGTCTCAAAAAACCAAATAGAAATGTATTTTCTTTTTAATTGTGTGTTTGTGTGCTTGTGTGTGTGCATGTGCTTGTATGTGTGAGTGTGTACATACTTGTATGTGTGCATGTGTGTTTGTGTGTGTGCATGTGTGTGCATGTGTGTGCATGTGTTTGTGTATGCACATGTGTGTGGGTGTGTGTGCATGTGCGTGTGCATGTGCGTGTGCATGTGCGTGTGTGTGCGTGTGTGCTCACTGAGGCCAGAAGAGTGTGTAGGACCCCCATAGGAGGAGTACATGCTCTTAGTGGCTGAGCCATCTCCAGTTCCCAGCATGTGACTTTAAGATGGGCTGGGTTTGTTTCCAAGATTGCTACCACAGGACAGAGCTGGCTTCAGAAACCCTTAGACACTGTCCTGGGTAGGGAGGGGGGGGGCAGGTTACAGAATAACCACCCAAAGATCAAACACAAAGATTTATTTTGTAATTTAGAATTTGGCTGAAACATTTTTTTTTTTACAGCATACGTGGGTCTTTAAAACTGTCTTGGAGCTGGGTGCGGTGGTAATCCCCTCACTCAGGCAGGTAGAGGCAGGCCAGCTTGGTCTATAAAGTGAGTCCAGGACAGCCAGGGCTGCACAGGGAGACCCTGTCTCTAAACAGAGCAAAACAGAAACTGTCGTGAAAGGCATCCTAATTTACTTGTTGCTGTGGTAAAAAACCACAGCCGAGAGCAGCAGGGGACGGAAAGGGCTCGTTTCAGTCTGCGGTTATTTCCACCTAGGGAAGTTAGACAAGGAACTCAGGCAGGAGCCTGAAGCTGCGCACTGGCTCACAGGCTCCTGATCACAACTTCCACACATGGGCGTTCCCGCCCAAGGCGATGCGGCCCGCAGGCCTTCCTACACCAAGACACAGGCCTTTCGGGCCAGTCTCACTCCTTTCAGATGGCTCCAGGCTACTTCAAATGGAAATTAGAGCCAACTGGGACTGAAGGGACAAAACGATGGACTTCTTTCAGCTGGCAAGAAGCCCAACTCCCCCGACAGACAGCAGATGGACCAGGCCTTTGACCTCGCTTTGTACAAGGTAGCTTGAGACAGAGGCTTTTTTGTGTCAGCCTGGTCTTGCTGTGTAGCCAGGCCCAGAACTCAAGACTCTCCTGCCTCGCAGGCTTATGAGTGCCGCGCCACTACAGCCAGCCCGAGACAGGCGGACAGCCCGTCTGTGACCCAGGCTTCTCTCTTCTCTTTCCTCTCAGCAAGATCTGCAATTCTAGGTATTGCTTTTGTTTGGTTTGGTTTTGGGTTTGTTTGTTTGTTTGTTTGTTTGTTTCTGTTTTTGTTTTTGTTTTGTTTTTTTTGACAAGGTCACCTTATGTAGCCGGGGCTTGCCCTCAAACCTGTCCCAAGATACTTGTTGGAGGGCTGGAGAGATGGCTCAGTGGTTAAGAGCACCACCTGCTCTTCCAGAGGTCCTGAGTTCAATTCCCAGCAACCACATGGTGGCTCACAACCATCTATAATGTGATCTGATGCCCTCTTCTGCAGATAAAGCACTCATATACAATAAATATTTTTTTAAAAAAAGAAAAAGACACTTGGCGTCACAGAGGTCCTTGCACTCCTGGAGGAGTGCTGGGAGAGCCAGAGATGCTAATCACAGGAGGATGGCTCTTCAGTGAAGGAGAGAAAGGCAATACTTGTGTTCACCCAGACGGCTGAGAATGGGTTTTGTTAATAGCCTGGTGACTGCTTTGGAGGCAGACTTCACCAAACACCCGCATGGTTGCCCCAGGTGCTTCTCTTTCTTGGCCTTTGTCGTCATCTCCCAGTTAAACAGGACCATAGGGGAGATGCCATATGTATCTTTTAGCCTGCTGACTCTGTGTTCTCACGGACCGCACTAGGCTCTAGGCCTCCCAGCTGTAGAACCCACCCTCGTGGTCACAAAGGAGTCTCTGTGCGGTCACACCTTAAGCTTTGTTGTGCACCTGGAATGGGAACGCCTGTTGCCTGGAAACTCACACACCCCAATGAGCCACCTGGTGCTAGACTCCCCGAAGTCTGATCCAGGTTGACGGAGCCCGTCTGCACCGGTTTGTCATTCTCCCTGACACCTGAAGGGACCCCTCACCTACTGAAGACAGGAGTGCCCAGAGAGCCACTGAGGACTGGTCAGCCCTGCAGGCTGCTGCCTCCCACAGTGCAGGAGCCACCGCTGAGTGGTCCTGAGCTGCTTCTCAGACACCTGAACAGACAGAGGGTGTGTGTTGGGGGGGGGGAGAGACAGAGAGAGAGAGAGAGAGACAGAGAGAGAGCGCAAACAGAACAAATGTTAAGGAAAGTGTGCCTGGTGCCTTGGAGAAAATTGCTGGAAGCCAGAGAACATGTTGCTTTTGCCCAGGGCCTACAAGATGACTTCATGGTTAACATCAGCTATGCAGGCATGTTGATCTAAGTTCAAAACCCACAGTGGAAGGAGAGAGTCTACTCCCAAAGCTTCCCTCTGACCTCCACACATGAGCTGTGGCATACGTGTGTGCACACACAAATACAATGACAATAAATACAAAGTCTAGCCAGGTGGGGTGGCACACACCTTTAATCTCATTACACAGAAGGCAGAGGCAGGTGGATCTCTGTGAGTTCAAGGCCAGCCTAGTCTACATAGAGAGCTCTGGGGAAGCCAGTGCTATGTAGAAAGACCCTGTCTCAAAACAAAACAAAACAAAACAAAACCGTAACATATATAAATAATAAATGCTAAGTAAAAAATGTTCAGGTTGGAAAGATGTGTATGCATAACCACAAGAAATATTTTTACATCCGGAATTTTGAGTTCACATGGCCTTTTGAGAGCAAAATATGTGACTGTCTTTTTTTTTTTTAATTTTGTTTTTTTTTTTTTGTGACTGTCTTTTGATGAAGTAATGTAAATAGACAGTGCAGCGACAGCGTAAAGAAGAGTGAGATGGCGGGGTGCGGTGCCACACCCCTGTGATTCTGGTACTCGAGGGAGCTGAGGCAGGGGAATCTCTAGTTTGAAGTCAGCTTGGGCTACATAGAAACCCCCCCCATCTCAAAGAAAAAAAAAGATGAAAGGGAAATTAAGGACTCACATGGTTGTAACTGGTACACTCTTAACGATACTGTAAGACGTGAAAAGTCAAAGATACACATTGTGCCCAGAGTAAAGGTTTTGTGTGTGTGTGTGTGTGTGTGTGTGTGTGTGTGTGTGTGTGTGTGTGACCATTGGGTGAGTGAAGGGTAACTGTAATATGTTCAGCAAAACCAAGAAAAAGGAAAAGGGCAGATGGAAAAAAACAAGTAATAAAATAGTTAACTCAGATCAGCCTTGGTAACTACATCAAATATCAGCCGATGGAATCTGCCAAATAAAGAAACCATTAGACCTGACAGTAAGGTCAGCCCAGCCTTGTGCTACTCATAAGAAACACACTTTGAAGCCGGGCGCAGTAGTGCACACCTTTAATCCCAGCACTCGGGAGGCAGAGGCAGGCGGATCGATGTGAGTTCGAGGCCTGCCTGGTCTACCAAGCAAGTCCAGGACAGCCAAGGCTACAGAGAAACTCTGTCTTGAAAAAAATATATTTTGGCTGGGCGGTGGTGGAGTATGCTTTTAATTGTAGCACTAGGGAGGCAGAGGCAGGCAAATTTCTGTGAGTTCGAGGCCAGCCCAGTCTACAAAGCGAGTCTAGGACAGCCAAGGCTACACGCAGAGACACCCTGTCTCAAAAAACAAAACAAAACAAAAATTTCTGTGCATAGCTGTTTTGCCTGGAGGTGTGAATGTGCACAGTTCACAGAAGCCAGAGGTCACCAGATCCCCTAGGACGACAGCTACAGACAGTCAGCATGTAGGTGCTGGACCCAGTACTCTGCACGATCAACAAGTGCTCTGCGGCACGGAGGCACAGTTTCAGTCCTGTGACGTGTACGTTAAAGATGAAGGGACAAGCTAAGGATGAGGGGGCAGGCAGACAGATTGTGAAACAGCAAGCATGTCCAGTACGAGACTTCAAGGCCAGAGATGTAAACAGATACAGGCACTGTATCAGCAAATGAATTGGGTGGTTTTTTGTTGAGTTTGTGTGTGTGTGTGT
The DNA here is from genome assembly GCA_907169655.1 of Acomys percivali. Lineage (NCBI taxonomy): Eukaryota > Metazoa > Chordata > Mammalia > Rodentia > Muridae > Acomys > Acomys percivali. The sequence goes on along the minus strand of OU015754.1, from coordinate 83,978,754 downwards.
GTGTGTGTGTGTGTATGTGTGTGTGTGTGTAAATGTGTGTTGGCCAGAGGACAACCCCGGGTATCATTCCTTAGGTGCCATCTACCTTGGTAATCAGGCTTTGAAAAAAACAAAGCAGAGTGGACGACGACGTGGGCGACTGAACAGCCCTCCTTACTCACAAAGCGAGGCAGGGCCACGTGGGTCTCGGCTGACGCGCATCATTGCGAGATGGTAAAGGAAGCAGTGTTCAGGGTTTCCGGTGCCCTCATTGTGATGCGAGGACCATTGTTTCTCATGATGTGGCTGAAGTGTGTGATATCCTGGAATGAGATGTTCTGCCCATGTGTACAGCAAATACATGCTAGTAACAAAGAAAAACACGACCCCTCCTGCACCCCAAGAAATGAGAGAGGAGGATTCTGGGCCTCCGAGGTCAGACCACTTCTCTCACTTACTCTTGTGACATCTCGAGATTTGGTGGGACTACTGTTTGGGACCACTTCCCAGCCCCTTTACCTAATTGCAGTAAATTGAGAAGACTATGACCTTGCCCTGTTTCTATGGACACATCTGTGATGCCACAGATCCCAGGAGCCTGTAGGACAGGAGCGTTGGAAGCATGTCTTTTCTGGCTTGGACCTTTCCGAAGGCTCAAGCTAAGGTTGACCCCCACCCCCCAAACACACAAGTGGATCTGCACACAGGAGCAATAGGCCTGTGTGGTCGTTCAGGGTAGCTTCTGCCTTTGGTTCTGTCTTCTCAATGAAGAGAGAGAACTTACCTGAAGAGCACCGCTCAGCATCTCCTCTGATCAGCAAGGGCCTGATACTGCTCCAGAGCGTGACCAACCGGGCCTCCCGTGACTCAGAGAAGGAGCAGCAAAGAAGCCATTGGAGCCCCTGCAATTCAGCTCAGGCCATCAGCTGCTACTACCGAAAGGCGGTACGGGCTGGAGGGAGGGGCTGGGTGGAGTACCTGTAGCTACTGAGTGGCCACCATGGGGCCGGCCGCCCCTCTCCCTTGCCCAAGGGTCATGGGATATGTCAACCTGTAGAGGTTGGTAATGCTTGGTAGGAAGCCGCCACACCACACAGAGCCAGGGAGGCCCAAGGACGGGGGCAGAGTCCTGGCTGAAGGACACATGACTTTCCCAGAGCCCCCAGGCTTTCCTGGGGAGGTAGCTGCTTTGAGCATCTGACTTCTCCCTTCGCTGACCTTGGCTTCTGCTCGGTCTGGACAGCCAAGCCCAAAGGAGAATGTTAACTCCGAACCCTGGGCAAAGGGATCCTGTCTGTCCTGAGAGTCAGGGAGGGAGTGAAAGGGTGAGAAAGGAAATTCAGATGCTAGAGTCACTTGCACCCACAATGCACTGGGGTGGGGATGGAGGGGGGAGGGGGGAGCTAGGAATAGTGATGGCAGTTCCCTGATGTCCTAGTCAGATACTGAAACCCAGCCGAGGGTGATCTCCAATGTGGGGCCTCCCAGTGTGCTCTCCAGCTGGCCAGGAACGCGATGGACCATTGCCACAAGCAACAGCACAGACAGCGGTGGGGGGGGGTCTGGGGGAGGGATGGTGGCCTGCAGCCATACCAGAGGTGCACGCCAAGCATCCGGTCTCACTTTTTTCTCCTGTCAGAGCCAGTTCAAAAAACTCACTAACCCTAGCAGCTTTGTGTCCAAAATGGAAGAAATGAAAAAGGCCTTCCTCATGCGGCCTGGGTGCCCCCAGTTCAGCACCAGGACCACATCTGTGTCTCACATGGGTAAGACCTCCCCCACCTCCTATACCACCAAGGCTGACTGGAGAAACTTGCTGCCTCTTGGCTCCCTTCAGCCTGTAAGAAGCCAGTTCTCATTTCTGGAATCTCCTCTAGGAGGGCAGAGTTTGTGAGACCTGTGCTGAGGCTGGGGGATAGCTAACACTATAGGAGAGATGCAGGAGGGCAGGATCCTCTCACGCACAATCCTTTTTGTTTTGCTGTTAGAGTGTTGGGGTGGGAGAGGAGAGTGTTGGAGTTTCTAGAGGCTTCTGTGAAAGAAGCCTTTAAGGCCACAGACGCCTCAGAGGCAGCAAACACCCCAAGCAGTGCTAGAAGCCGTACACCTTGCTCCCCCTCACTCTGCTGAGGCACAGGAGTACAGACAAGGCCACTGGCCAGCTTGGTGGCCACCCAAGGGGCCATCATTCAGAGTCAAGGCTACGCGCCAACCTCTTGGCTCTGACCTGCTGTCGTTCTATCTCCCCAACACCTGCTTGGGCATTTGACTGTGAAGTTCAGCAATAGTCAGGGACAGGTGCTACTCCCCCAGCCAAGGGAACTGTGGGACTGTCGGGGGTGGGCCGAGGAACCACAGAGTCCAGGCTACGGGCTCTGTATCTATCTGCCTCCTGTCCCTGGGCACCACCATTGCTCTGTGATCAGATGGGCAAAAAGGCAGGAGGGCGTCCTGTGATGGAGGCCGTGACTGAACCCCAGGCCTCCATCTGAAGACTCACTTGTTCCTGGCCTCGTGTTTGAAGATCACATGACCGCCTTGGCCCGAGAGGTTCCGGGACAAGGAGGGCTTCTTGTCCCCTCCTGGCACCTTGTGCATATTCCAGGTTCTGCCACCATGATTGACCTGCCCAAGGGCATATGTGCCAGCTCCAGAGCTTGGAAGGTGACTGAGGACCAGTCCCTGGACAGGAAGGACTCTGCCACCAGTATGGATGGTAAGGGGCTCCCGAAGGCCAATGTCTGTAGGACTCTCACAGGGTTCTGGGGGTGGGAAGGGGGACACTAACCTTGTCCATTGTCTTTGGCTGAGCTGCGTCCTCCACCTTCTCTGTGCCACTTACTCCCTCCCTGCGCCCCCCCCCCCCCCCGCCTCACTGCCTCCTTGAATAGAGAAATAGGCTAACCCTGGGGTTGCCAAGAGGGCTGGGTCACAGGGTGGTCAAGGGCAGCTGTGAGGATGGTTTCCTGTCCTGACTCCGGGGCTCTGGTTCCTCCACTCTGGGATCTGGATGTGAACCCTGAGGCTTGGTCATCCCCTAAGTGTACGCTAAGTGGGTGTGAGTAGACGCACTGGTCCTGGGGGGAAGCCCCGTGGTCCTTTCTCCATCAGCTTCTGGTGGAGTAGGTGCGTAAGACTTCAAGACTTTAATTTGGCAGGGTCACAGATGGTGGCCTCTGAGGGAGGGACCGGAGTCAGGGATGTTGTCATGGAAGACTTCGCAGAGAAGAATCCAAATGCCCTCTGGCCTCTGCTTCCCCCACAGGTCACCTCTTGGAAACCAGCAGGAGTGCTTGCCAGCTCAGCTACCCACGGAAGAGGAGTGAGCCCTCAGCCACGAGCCCCACCGACAGCCCAACCATGGCCAAGAAGTCCCAGAAGACCAGAGTTCCCTGGTACATTTCAGTCATCCACGAGAAGGTAGGGTCCCATGACTGGCTGTCCTCCCTGCCCACTCCACAGGGGACCCTTTTTTCTATTGTCTAGCTAGCTGTGGCCTGAAATGACCTCCAGACACCCTACTTTGGCTGACACACACACACACACACACACACACACACACACACACACACACACA